>CM042407.1:29680244-30247744 GCA_023634145.1 Thymallus thymallus | reverse complement strand
TAAAATAGCTTGTCTCAAGGCAGTCCTCAATTATCTGTAGCACTGTCTCTTCCTCAGGGTATACTGTTGACTCCATCCAGGAGTTGAGTGTTGAGTTGAACAGGGAGCCAGGCATATGGAAACACCCTTCAGCTGCTCTGGAACAATCCTCGGTTTCCGGATCTCTTGCACAATAGCTGAATGAACACACAAGTTTAGCAGCACAAGACTACTCTGAACCAAATCGGAACGAGAGTCTGCTGGACAAAACAAATCTAATAGCATCAAATAGACTGTATAATACATCAAACACTATCTAGCCTAGCACCACTACCTTCCACCACCTTAAGCTACCCATACCACTCTCTTCCATGCCCAGGCCGATGTTCCTCTCGTGGTCTACTAAGACATGATAAAAGCCCATCGATCAACCTGTACCTCAATGGAAACATTGTGAGTGGCCTGATGCCAAGTCGTAATTCTCATTGATCCTCTACCCACCCTCAGTACAGCTGGCACAAGTCATAGACAAACCGGGCAGAGGTTGATGAGAGAAGTGGGCGTCGAGCAGCCCTGCCAAGTGTGGTTGTGAGATGACATGAGTCACAGCAGGAGGAAGACACAGTATGCGTCCCAAATGGCATCCTATTCCCTTTGTAGTGCACTACTTTTGAATCGGGGCTGAGTTCGAAAGTAGTGCACTGTAAAGGGTGCCATTTGGGACGCAGCCACATGCAAGGACACAGTCTTCACTGCCTGTCACTGCAGAAGATGGAAAAGACAAGGCTCTGAGACATTGGGACATTGCTCCATTCAGAAATACAGAAATACATGTTACCTGTGTCGTCACATGACTGTCTGTCAGGAATATAGTGACCGACAAGTCAGATGAACAGGAATGGAAAGAAGCTGATAAGACTAGTTACATTGTGTATTTTCTCTACAAAACTGTAAAACAACTTTTTGTAAGCTACATTTACTTGTGAATAATTTAAATGTATCTTACATAAAGTCAATTCATATTTAAATCAAATTCATATAAGTTAATTTATATCCCTTTAGGATAGAGCTAGGTTTTTCAAGGCAAAATGTAGCTACATTTGCATAGCGCTTAGGGATTCTCAGCTTCATTTGCCTAAGGAAACCTTGAAGAAAGCCTGATGAAGCCTTCTACAAGTCATAGTACTTTAGTCAATGTGTGTCTGCTGACGCATGTTAAAGCTTATTCTCCATGTCTATGAGTTGGTCCCATATGGCTCCCGATGGGCCCGGCAATGTTAGCTGCTTTTGTAATTTTATTAGTAACTTACTGTTTTAATCAACAGTAGGATACTGTGTAAATTGAATATAGTGCGCACACAGTAAAATACTGTACATTTATTTTACAGCATACTGTAGTTTCAACAGTAAAACACTGTAGAATGCACAGTAAAATACCATAATTGAGTTTTACAGTATTAATTATGGTGCATTATGGGAAAATGTTGTGGGCTGGAAAATAGTCTGACTCATTAACATATTTTGAGGTGTGTCTTGTCAGAGGCTATATTTGTTCTACCTGTTAGTGAGAGTGCCATACCAATTTAAGTGATATGTAGTAGTGGTTTCCTAACAAATACGTTTATATGGGGAATGGGTAAGAGTGGCAGCAAGTCTTTAGGCTTTAAAGGTTGTCTTTCCTCCTCTCTACAGATCCCAGTTCCTGTTTCCTGTTTCCTGTTCTCTCCCAGGCCCACAGCACCAATTCCTGGTTTTCCAACCTGGCCCAAACACTTTTCCCAGTCCCAGCCTCAGCACCAACCCTGGACACAACATCGACCAACCATAACCGACACCTTCATCCAGCAACTGCCAGCCTTTCCCCTGACCCAACACAAACACACTGTCAACCACGCCACCAGACCAACCATGACTGACTGACAGGCTGACAAATTGACAGACTGATGATTGTTACTTGTTATTTTAACTAATTAAATGTTTTTTTGGGGGGGGGTGGGGGTAATTGTTAGTTTTTCTTTTGATTTGATCAATGTAAAATGTGAATTGTTTATTATTTTGGGAGTTTAACTACATTTTATTTGAAAATTTGTATTGAATTTTGAAATAACCAAATAAATGTACCTTTAATGGTTGAATGACTAGCCGTGTCCTGTCTGCTTTACCCTGTAGTCACTGTCAGTTTTGAATTTTTAAGGCCTAAAATACAACTGATATAAAACACCTAGTATTTATTATTTTGCTGTAATATGTAAATGCATACAGCCAACCTGCTTAATGTAATCCCTTGTAATTACAGTAACATACTGTAGGAATATATTTTTTTACTTTTTAATAGTCATTTTTACTGTGTTTTACTGTGTTTCATTGCTCTAGCATCAAGTTACCTTGAATATCTCAGTATTGTATTGGCACTATCCAGAGATGGTCAGAGATATATCATAAGATATCTTGTTGCAATTACAATTATTTTGAAGACCAATGTATCGGTTACAGAAACGTTTTATTTGCTATGACTGTGGTGTGTGTTTTTTTTATCAACCTTGGTTTAATGCACTGACTGTAAGTTGCTAAGGACAAGAGAGCCCGCTAAATGACCAAAATCTAAATGTAAAAATGAAAACTTGCAAAGGAGCGCGCACACACACACACACACACACACACACACACACACACACACACACACACACACACACACACACACACACACACACACACACACACACACACACACACACACACACACACACACACACACACACACACACACACTCCAGACTACAACAGAGATTAATTTTGCCAGAGCTGGCCTTGGTTCCCTACGGGGCTGGAGATGGCAGGCAGGCTGCCTGAAATGCCACCACCACGAGGGTGTCACTGTATCCTGTCTGTGTGGATTAGTGCTTCCTCTAGCTGCAGGCCCAATGTGTGTGTGTGTGTGTGTGTGTGTGTGTGTGTGTGTGTGTGTGTGTGTGTGTGTGTGTGTAATGCTCTTGTGTGGAATCAACTGTCAGTTTAGTTCCTTTTGCATTTTCCTTTGAGTTAGCCTATAAAAATGACTATTGAAAAGTTTAAAAAAGTAGAGTCTTAGTAGAGTTACCCATGACTGTATTTGTTAGTGAAAGAGACATGGTTGTTGCATTCATACATTTTCGGTCATATGGACTTCACCATGTGAGATCTTAAATGAATATGTCATCATTAAAATGTTGTATTATTCAACACAATACCATTAGTGAAGGGGAAACTGAGCTTCTTGAAGCATTGTGGTTTTCTAGCCAATTGTATGGAAAATAGGTTAATTACTCAAGGCTTTGATCAACACAGTGTACATTAGTGGCACCTACTGGTCAAAAGAATTTAGAGCTGCCAAATTTTTATAGATGACGTCCCACACTCTGTAGCACGTGCGCAGCGTAGCCTTTTTGTTTTCTACCAAACCAATACCAAACCAATCAGGTGGTTATTTGACAAAACCAAGCTTCAGACGCCATTGATCACGTATTTCTGATATAGTGATATAGGCATAGACACACTGCTTCGAAGTACATTGCTTAGCGATTTCGACACAAGCCTCAGAGCTCCGGTATCAAATGTAACATCACTAAATATCATTCATATTTCATTAGGCCTTGTTTTGAGTGCCTAGTTTTACATTGATACAGGGGCCTGAGACTCGTACACATTTGCAGTGTTAATTCTGCTTAGTGTGCCGTTTTTAATTAAAGCAGTTAGTATTGTCCTCATTAGCGCCCGGGCAACCCCCCCAAAGTGAAACATAAAAGACGCATTTCCTTAAAGATCAAAGAGACTGAAAACTCTGATAATGAAAAGATAGACGTAGAGAAAGAGATAATCTTTCAGTTGGTTTCGATGTGATAAAAGTGTTATTATTTTGTAGTGTGTGTGTGTGTGTGTGTGTGTGTTGAGGTTCAAACAGTTACATGTTTCAAGGTTATTTGCGTAATGAATGTGTAATGAATACTTTAGAAATTTTACTCTCCAGCGCGCTCACTATAAAAACACAAGATCAGCAAGAAATATACACACTAGCCTGGTCAACCAGACAAAAAGCTACGTTCATAATTCTGTTCTGTGAAACAATGGTGAGCACAGCGTCAGTCTGGCTTACAAGGCTACATGTACACAACAACCAGCAATGCAATCGTAAGGTTGATATACATCAAGTATTTCAGTAAAACGTGTGTGTGTGTGTGTGTGTGTGTGTGTGTGTGTGTGTGTGTGTGTGTGTGTGTGTGTGTGTGTGTGTGTGTGTGTGAGTGAGTGTGTGTGTGTGTGTGTGTGTGTCAGAAACACACGACAGGAAGCACCCTTACCGTTTTTACAGATGGGACAGCACTGTTCTGGCTCGTAGACTGGATTGACACACTCTGGGACTGCACAGTCAGACACCACACAGTGCACCTCGTTATTTGGTTCACAGCGACACCACTCACAAGGCGAAGGCTGGAGGGAGAGACGGGGGAGGGAGAAAATGGAGACAGAGAGAGAGAGAGAGGAGGGATGGAGGGAGGGAGAAAGAGAGTCAGAGAGAGAGAGCGTGGAGAAAGAGAGATTTAAATTGCATTAAAAAAAACAATCATATAACCATTGTAACAACATGGTGGCAAGATTACTGTCAATATCAAGTTATGAGCCTTGAAAAGGTTTATTTGACTGAACATCTAAAAGATCAACCCATGGGCACAGTAGGATATCTGCACACTCTTAGAAAAAAAGGATTCCAAAACAGTTCTTCGGCTGTCCCCATAGGATAACCTTTTTTGGTTCCAGGTAGAAACCTTTTGGGTTCGAGGTAGAACCCCCTGTGGAAAGAGTTCTACATTGAAACCAAAAAAGGTTCTTCAAGGGTCCTCCTATGGGGACACCCTTTTAGGATCTAGATAGCACAGTTTTTTCTAAGAGTGTAGGGTTACTTTTTACAACACATTAGGAAATCCACTGAAAATCCACTTGTAAACTGACAACTATGATATGATCGAGCAGTGTTCCTAAACAACAATGCTTAGCCTACTCAACCGTGGGGGCCAGGCTGGAAACAGAGTGATTGAATTCTATCACATTTATTTTCTGAAATGTATTACCAAAGTCTTATCAATGTACGTATCTTCCTTCCCTGGAAATCTCTTTCTAATCTCTCTTTCTAATAATGCAAGTCTTCCCTTCCCCTTCACACACACTCCCCTCTCTCAATTCAATCACAATCAGCAGAGCCAGAGTCAAATATCACCCCTGGTTTCTCACACCACTCTACAGTCATATTATGTGGGGAAAATACGGTCGGAAAAATGCTCAGAGAGCAATTTATGACTGTGTGCGCAAATTAATAGGACGGTCCATCAACATACATTTGATCTCTACCTATTGAGATCCAACTGCTACCTAATGTCATGGGAAGGTCTCCTTGGAAATGTTTTACTGTATCTCCATGGAACTTTCAGAGTAAGTCCAAGGTAAAATAAAAGAGAACATATTTCTGTAGCAAAAGGTAAACATTTAGCTCACATAAAGAATATATTCCTTGGGAGAACTCAACCCACATGAAACAGAATGAACTCCAACAGTTGTTGTCATGCCATGCCATGCCTGCAGAAGCAGAAATAGCTAGTTTACCCACTGACCACATTTCGATCATAGTTTGTCTTAGAAAAAAAGGGTTCCAAAAGGGTTATTCGGCTGTCCCCATAGGAAAACCATTTTTGGAAAACCCTTTTTGGTTCCAGGTAGAACCCTTTCTACAGAGGGTTCTACATGGAACCCAAAAGGATTCTACCTGTAACCAAAAGGGTTCAACCTGTAACCAAAAAGGGTTATTCAAAGGGTTATCCTACGGGGACCGCCAAATAACTTAAGGTTCTAGAAAGCACCTATTTTTCCTAAGAGTGTACTACATGCCTTTTGTAGTCTAGACTGTATGCCATCATGTTGTAAGCTACAGTGAAATTAATTCACTGGCTCTAGAGAACGACAAAACCACTATCTTTCATTTGCACATTCACCCACTGCAAAGGGTATCCTTTTAGCTGTTAAAAGTCCCTGCAGCCCCAATGGCCTTTTCTCTGCCACAACTTAACAGAGTGCGCATACAAATTCCTATATAGTGTACTACTTTTGACTAGAGGCCTATGGGCCCCGTTCAAAAATAGTGCATTATTAAGGGAACAGGGTGCCATTTGAGACGAAGACAGAGTGATGTTGACTCATACATTTAGAGCGGTGCCTCAGCCTGTCTGGTGGAGTGTGTGTGTGTGTGTGAGTGTGGGAGTCAATATGGTGATGAGAGAGAGGAGAGCCCTGAGCCCTCTCAGTAGCCAGGGTGTTTAAACTTTGTACACAGGTAATTGCCAAACTGAGACTGTCCCACACACTAATGATCCCCTGTCTATGCCTTCAATAACACTGTTTGGCCTCAGAGCCAAGGGGTCTTATGCATGGAAACGCTCCCTAATTGTACTGAGTTCAATGGTAAACAAGAACAAACAAACAGGTTTGTACCAGAGGGTGAAATGGCAGTCTTTTTGACTGAAACTGCATGACTTTTACAGTGAAACCTCACTATTAGTGATACATCCACTCTTAGAAAAAAAGGTTGAAAACGGTTCTTTGTGGAGAGAAGAAAAGAAAGTTTTTGGAAGAAAGGATTCTTTGGAAGTTCTACATAGAACCATATATAATATTTCCCAGCATATCTGTGATTTAGCATGTGCATTGATTGGTTGATGAATTTTATGCTACACAAAGATAAATAACGTACACTTTTCTAAACTGATCCAATCTATTGGATGTATAGCACGCGTTACTGAGATGGTTGTTCCAGTTTAGATGACTGACGTGTCAGTCATTCTGAATGCAGGTGATTAACAATGCCACTTGTTGGACATCCTAACTCTGTCTGGAATTACACGTCACTTTGCAAGCCAGCATAATGTGACTTGCAGGTCTGATGTGACCTGTAAACTAGGAGATTCGTAACACCACTGTGTTAGAGTATAACTAGTGATGGTGAAACAAAGTTTCCTGAAGCTTCCAATTGTCTTGAAAACAGGTTCATTGCTCGAGGCTTTGATCAACACAGTGTACGTGTATTAGTGGCACCTGCTGGTCAAAATAATTTAGAGCTGCCAAGCAATTCTAGATGACAACACCAGACTCCTAAAACTGTGATATCTATCTATTTAATTTACTGATTTTCTTTCCACATACCTATAACTTTCTATATCCCCTTCCCAGCACTCAATGGTCAGTAAAATGCCTTAATTTGTAAGAGACTTTGAAAATAAAGTTTCAGCACTAGATGTACAGTAAAATGTCTCAAGTGTTCTTCTACATGTAAATGGAGGGATAGATCTCGCTGAATTGGCTTGATCTGGTGCCACTGCCACATCTATGGGGGAGGTGATGAACCATCCCAAAAGTTAAAACACTGACAAGCCTTCACTGCACTCTATATTTACCATCATATAATAAACATTTGTTTCTTCATGGCGTCAACAGAAGATGAAACAAAATGAGAAATTGCACACTACTCATCGAGGGATACATTAGATATGCATGGTTGAATATAACTGAAACTATTATTTATTTTCTTTGTATAAGTTGTGTTACTTCCCTACGGTATATGTTCATACACTATCACAGTGTCTCTTACAAAGACTGTGAGATTAATTTATTTGACACGATCACCTGGAATAATTACATACTTCTCTGTAATCATGACAATACAAACACATTGAATACATTGATTGGTTGCATTTTTATACATTTTATACATATGAAATTAAAGTATATTTAAAATTAAGTATACACTGTATACTGTACTTCCTGTACTTCCTACATCTCAATAATACATTGCAGGCCAGTGCACGTGTCCATCCATGTATTTACTGTAACAGTGCTAAAGTGCTTTGAATGCAACCTTTTGTGTGAGATTTACTGTACGGTGAAGTGGGTTCATCATGCCACGGTCTGTCAGTACTACAGTAACTCACAAAAGAAAGTAAAACACCAAAGACCATGTTTAGCTATGCCGAGGGGTGTGTTAGTGTGTTTGTGAATCAAACTCTATGGTGATTTGTGACCCCATCTAGGTTCATATAAGAGTGAACTGACTGTCGAAGCCGCATTAGAGACTGTAGTTGTTGTATTCTGAGACTATTCTATGGGATCTGGGAAATGAGGAAGAACACCCTAGGGTGTAGATTAGGATGTAGTTTGGGGGGAGGGAGAGGGATGGGGAAAGTCATGCAGGGGCAGGGTAATGAGAGTAAGAGTGATGAGGGTTATGGGTAGCCAAAATACACGATAGTGATGCCCACGTCAAAACACCATCTTATATTACCAGAGCGAAGGAGAGGAGAGGTGGAGTGGAGATGGAATATGAAGGGATGGGAGAGAAGAGAAGAGAAGAGAAGAGAAGAGGAGAGGTGGAGATGGGGGATGAGAGGAGAGGAGAGGAGGAGATGGGGGATGAGAGGAGAGGAGAGGAGAGGAGAGGAGAGGAGAGGAGAGGAGAGGAGAGGAGAGGAGAGGAGAGGAGAGGAGAGGAGAGGAGAGGAGAGGAGAGGAGAGGAGAGGAGATGAAGGGATGGGAGAGAAGAGGTGGAGATGAGAGATGAAGAGAAGAGGAAGGGTGGAGATGGGAGATGAAGAGAAGAGAAAGGGTGGAGATGGTAGATGAAGGAATGGGGGAGGAGAGGTGGAGATGAGAGATGAAGGGATAGAGGTGGAGATGTGGAGATGAGAGATGAATGAAGGGATAGAGGTGGAGAGGTGGAGATGAGAGATGAAGGGATAGAGGTGAAGATGGGAGATGAAGGGATAGAGGGGGAGAGGGGGAGATGGGAGATGAAGGGATAGAGGTGGAGATGGGAGGAGAGGTGGAGATGGGAGATGAAGGGATGGGAGAGGAGGGGTGGAGATGGGAGATGAAGGGATAGAGGTGGAGATGGGAGGACAGGTGGAGATGGGAGATGAAGGGATGGGAGAGGAGAGGTGGAGATGGCAGATGAAGGAATGGGAGATGGGAGATGAAGGGGTGGAGATGGGAGATGAAGGGTGGGGTGAGGAGAGGTGGAGATGGGAGATTAAGGGATGGGGAGGAGAGGTGGAAATGGGAGATGAAGGGATGGGGAGGAGAGGTGGAGATGAAGGGATGGGGAGGAGAGGTGGAGATGAAGGGATGGGGAGGAGAGGTGGAGATGAAGGGATGGGGAGGAGAGGTGGAGATAAAGGGATGGGGGAGGAGAGTTGGAGATGAGAGGAGAGGAGAGGAGATAGAGGTGGAGATGTGGAGATGTGGAGATGAGAGATGAATGAAGGGATAGAGGTGGAGAGGTGGAGATGAGAGATGAAGGGATAGAGGTGAAGATGGGAGATGAAGGGATAGAGGGGGAGAGGTGGAGATGGGAGATGAAGGGATAGAGGTGGAGATGGGAGGAGAGGTGGAGATGGGAGATGAAGGGATGGGAGAGGAGGGGTGGAGATGGGAGATGAAGGGATAGAGGTGGAGATGGGAGGAGAGGTGGAGATGGAAGATGAAGGGATGGGAGAGGAGAGGTGGAGATGGGAGATGAAGGGATGGGAGAGGAGAGGTGGAGATGGGAGATGAAGGGATGGGGAGGAGAGGTTCAGATGGCAGATGAAGGGATGGGAGATGGGAGATGAAGGGGTGGAGATGGGAGATGAAGGGTGGGGTGAGGAGAGGTGGAGATGGGAGATTAAGGGATGGGGGAGGAGAGGTGGAAATGGGAGATGAAGGGATGGGGAGGAGAGGTGGAGATGAAGGGATGGGGAGGAGAGGTGGAGATGAAGGGATGGGGGAGGAGAGGTGGAGATGAAGGGATGGGGGAGGAGAGGTGGAGATAAAGGGATGGGGGAGGAGAGGTGGAGATGAGAGGAGAGGAGAGGAGAGGAGAGGGGGGATGAAGGGATGGCAGAGGAGAGGTGGAGATGGGAGATGAAGAGAAGAGGAAGGGTGGAGATGGGAGATGAAGAGAAGAGGAAGGGTGGAGATGGGAGATGGTAGATGAAGGAATGGGGGAGGAGAGGTGGAGATGAGAGATGAAGGGATAGAGGTGGAGATGTGGAGATGAGAGATGAAGGGATAGAGGTGGAGATGGGAGATGAAGGGATAGAGGGGGAGATGGGAGATGAAGGGATAGAGGGGGAGATGGGAGATGAAGGGATAGAGGTGGAGATGGGAGGAGAGGTGGAGATGGGAGATGAAGGGATGGGAGAGGAGGGGTGGAGATGGGAGATGAAGGGATAGAGGTGGAGATGGGAGGAGAGGTGGAGATGGAAGATGAAGGGATGGGAGAGGAGAGGTGGAGATGGCAGATGAAGGGATGGGAGATGAAGGGGTGGAGATGGGAGATGAAGGGTGGGGTGAGGAGAGGTGGAGATTGGAGACTAAGGGATGGGGGAGGAGAAGTGGAAATGGGAGATGAAGGGATGGGGAGGAGAGGTGGAGATGAAGGGATGGGGGAGGAGAGGTGGAGATAAAGGGATGGGGGAGGAGAGGTGGAGATGAAGGGATGAGGGTATAAAGGGAATCCAAAGTGAGATAAAGACACACAAGGCAACTTTTTAAGCTTTTATTTACCTCACATTTATTTCCTCACGAAATAACAAATTTAAAGTAAGTTATGAGGGGAACTTGCTCAAACTACATCAACGCTCCCGTTATCTCTGGCCTACTTGTTTGCTTCTCTTAATCTGCTTTTCAAATTAAAACAATGCTTTTTTCCTCAGGCAAATTGGATAGAAGGTTTCCTCTCATAGGTGTCAGTGCTGAAGAGCACAGTCACTAATTACTGTAGGATGTGCAGTGTGGGCGGTGAAAGGGGGTTGTGTGTGTGTATGTGTGTGTGCCCCCCGTGTGTGTGCGAGCAGTGTTCTGTCCTCCATTCTATAATTTTCTGTGGTGCAAAGGGTGATATATTGGTTAATTACTTTGCTGTAATATTTAGATATTGTGATCTTGAAAGACAATGCATTTTGTTGCAGAACTTTTGCTGCAGTCTTCCCTTATGAGCCTGATCAGAGTTTAAACAGCTGTTGCAATGTCATTAGACTCTGCTAATGTGGGCAGTTGAGAGAGCTGAGAGTTATAAAACCCTCAGAATTGAACCTTAACATTGACATTTTGTCCAAAAGTTGCTTAAGTAAATAACTTTTATTTTATTGCATTTTATTTTGAAACTTCCACTGCAGTCACTTCTGTTATGTTTCTGAAGTGCTTTAATATTCAGTAGATTCAGAGCTGGATCTCTTGGGTTCCCATGTCATTAGACTGTGTCCAATCTGTCTCTTATAACAATGTGTGTAATAGAGCTCGCAAGCTTGTATTCCTAAAAACTGGAAATGATTTACCTCTGATTCGTTCAGCCATTCCTATGGGGAAAATTATGGGGAAAGAATAGGGTTTTGGGATAAATGCCGAAAATAAAAAATAAAGTAAAATAATACAGGCTTAAAAGATCTTGTATGTTTGTTCTATGAGATAATGACAGTAATTTAACATGAATTATAAAGCCTTTATGTGCTTTATGTGTTTGTTTTTTTATTACATAAATGCTTCAGAATTCACAAGAAGTGACGTTAGCTGATGAGTTGTACCCACCCCCACCCTTTTGCCCTCAGAACCGCCTTAATTCGTCAGGCAATGGACTATACAAGGTGTCGAAAGCATTCCACAGGGATGCTGGACCATGTTGACTCCAATGCTTCCTGTAGTTGTGTCAAGTTGGCTGGATGTCCTTTAGGTGATGCTCCATTCTTGATACCCACAGGAAACTGTTGAGCGTCAAAAGCCCAGCAGCGTTGCAGTTCTTGACACAAACTGGTGTGCCTGGCTCCTACTAACATACCCCGTTCAAAGACACATAAATCTTTTGTCTTGCCCATTCACCCGCTTTAACCTGTCCATTTTGACCTGCCTCCTCCCCTTTATCTACACAGATTGAAGTGGATTTCAAAATGTACATCAATAAATAGCTTTCACCTGGATTGAGCTGGTCAGTCTATGTCATGGAAAGAGCAGGTTTTCATACACTCAGTGTATATTTAAGAGCATCAACATTATGCAGAAACAAAATAAATGTAGCTTGTAAGAATATACAGTAGTTGCTTTTTGTGTCATTTTTAATGGACAACAGTCTTTAAGGTCCTTCTCTCCCCTAGAGATCTCAGTCAGGAGCATGGATGGGATGGGGATTGATCGGATTTCAGCCCTACAGCCTGTCGTGTCCTGTTCTCATCTTGGCCATAGATATACAACAGTTGTTTTATCTCTATGGCCTGGGATCTGAACTCACCCTATATCTCCTGGTTCTTGATTGGAGCTGTGCTGCCGAGGCTGGGGCTGAGGCTGGGGGTATGACCGGGGGTAGTATGGGCGCGACGGCGGGCGGACTCGTCCCTTCCTCGTCGGACGGGGAACCCTGTAGGTGAAACACCTACCGAGTTTGAGTGGCACAACTCTCTCATACTCTCATATACTGTCTTTTGTACATGCTGTATACTGTTTCTCTATCTCATTAATATATATATACAATACCAGTCAAAAGTTTGGACACAACTACTCATTCAAGGGTTTTTCTTTATTTTGACTATTCTCTACATTGTAGAATAATAGTGAATACATCAAAACTATGAAATAACACATATGGAATCATGTAGTAACCAAAAAAAATTATAATATATTTTATATTTAAGATTCTTCAAAGTAGCCACCCTTTGCCTTGATGACAGCTTTGTACACTCTTGGCATTCTCTCAACCAGCTTCACCTGGAATGCTTTTCCAACAGTCTTGAAGGAGTTCCCACATATGCTGAGCACTTGTTGGCTGCTTTTCCTTCACTCTGCAGTCAAACATCCTAAACCATCTCAATTGGGTTGAGGTCGGGTGATTGTGGAAGCGAGGTCATCTGATGCAGGACTCCATCACTCTCCTTCTTGGTCAAATAGCCCTTACACAGCCTGGAGGTGGGTTTTGGGTCATTGTCCTGTTGAAAAAGAAATGATAGTCCCACTAAGTGCAAACCAGATGGGATTGCGTATCGCTGCAGAATGCTGTGGTAGCCATGCTGGTTAAGTGTGCCTTGAATTCTAAATAAATCACTGACAGTGTCACCAGCAAAGCACCCCCACACCATCACACCTCCTCCTCCAAACTTCACGGTGGGAACCACACATGCGGAGATCATCCATTCACCTACTCTGTGTCTCACAAATATATGAGGGTTGGAACTGAAAATCGCAAATTTGGACTCATCAGACCAAAGGACAGATTTCCACCGGTCTAATGTCCATTGCTCATCTTGGCTCAAGCAAGTCTCTTCTTCTTTTTGGTGTCCTTTAGTAGTGGTTTCTCTGTAGCAATTCAACCATGAATTGCTCGCTACTGTTATTTTACTGCTGCTCTTTAATTATAGTTATTATAGTTATTTGTTATTTTTGACTTAACACTTATTTTTCTTAAAACAGCATTGTTGGTTGAGGGCTTGTAAAGTAAGCATTTCACCTGTTGCATTCGGTGCATGTGACTAATAACATTTTATTTTATTTTATTTGATGAGGGCCTGATTCACGCAGTCTCCTCTGAACAGTTGATGTGTCTGTTACTTGAACTCTGTGAAACATTTATTAGGTGCAGTTAACTCTAATGAACTTATCCTCTGCAGTAGAGGTAACTCTGGGTTTTCCATTCCATAGCGCTTGATGGTTTTTGAGACTGCACTTGAAGAAACTTTCAAAGTTCTTGAAATGTTCCGTATTGACTGACCTTCATGTCTTAAAGTAATGATGGACTGTTGTTTCTCTTTGCTTATTTTAGCTGTTCTTGCCATAATATGGACTTGGTCTTTTACCAAATAGGGCTATCTTCTGTATACCACCCCCTACCTTGTCACAACACAACTGATTGGCTCAAACGCATTAAGAAGGAAAGAAATTCCACAAATGTACTTTTAACAAGGCACACTTGTTAATTGAAATGCATTCCAGTTGACTACCTCATGAAACTGTTTGAGAGAATGCCAAGTGTACAAAGTTTTCATCAAGGCATAGGGTAGCTACTTTGAAGAATCTCAAATATAAAAACATATTTTCATTTGTTTAACACTTTTTTGGTTACTACATGATTCCATATGTGTCATTTCATGGTTGTGATGTCCTCCCTATTATTCTACAATGTACTGGTATAGAAATATCTGTGTTATATACTACATTACATGCAGAAATATGATTCTATTTCTATGGAACTTCTATTCATTTCACTCTACCGTCCCCATCACCTAACCACATAACTGTCCATCAGATTAATAAAGTAGCTCCACATCAACTACATTACATCCATATAAAAAATTGACCACTGCCCAATAGAGACTGACTCAGCATTCTGTGGATGGAAAGATTCACTTTCAGATGAATGAGGTCTTTAAGGCTGGAGCATATTTCTTAACAGATTACAGGGCATCGTCTGTGATCAATCAATGGATTTTATTACTGACAAGGCATCTACAGATGTAGGATCTTAATTTCAGCCAGTTTTCACCAGCAGGAAAATAATGCAGCAACAGTAAATGTGAATTATTATGTGGATTATAATTAGTGGACATTGTTTGTAAAAGTTGATACATTTAACGTTAGGGCAAATTAAGTCTGAAAGTGGAAATTTCAAACTTGAAAAGCCTTTTAAAAACTTGAATACACTACAACTATGCATTTCCTACTGTGCAGGAACATTTTCATCAACAAAAAAGTGATACAATTAAGATCCTACATCTGTACAGAATGTAACCCTGAGACACTTGCACAAAAGATTGATCACATTCCCTATTCCATGATCAGTGAATTAGTAACTATGAGACACATAAAATGTTGGACAAGGAGGTGATACAGCCTGATCTGTGAGATTAAAACTTAAGTGTTTCTCTCATGGCCTGTGTTTAGGAGAAATATAATACCCTTTTCACATCCTGGCTCAGATACATCCTTCCTACATTGTCCTTTCCAGCACCGTTCCAGCAACTATGTTGAATGACTAACCAGGCCAGTACATCACGGCTCAGCTCGGCCTGGCTCATGGCTCAGTAGTGGGAATCAACCCTCAGAGATATCTTCAACCTTACAGAGATGAAACCTGCCTTGTGGGTCTTAAATATACTGCTTGTGTTCCAAAACCCCAGTTTTTCTCTCATGGTCCCTCTGCCTGCCTGTGTGTTTAGAAGAGATATCAGAGAGATCTCCAATCTTAAAGTAATCTAACCTGCCTTGTGGGTCTTAAAGATTTAGATCTGTGTTGGACTCCTTCTCCGACGGCTGTGTTCAGTAAATGCGGAGCTCTACATAAAGAGCCAGGACGACTGCCAAGGAAATGCCACCGCAGCCCACGGCAAAGGTTAACCAGCCAGCCCTGTCAGCATCCTCTTAATTGAGGCTTCGATCAGAAGCTACCGACCCCCTTTGATTTTTTGTTTACTCCGCTGGACACCATGCTGTCATAATTTTATACAGTAATTCAAAGAGAGATTATACTTTCATGTCTTTAATACTTTCATAAATAGGCACTTTCATGCTTGCACAACCGTGGTGATTATGACTTTAGCTTCCTCAAGTCATCAGATGCCTGTCACGGATCAACAACCCCACAACAGTGATCTGATCGAAAATTCAAAACTGTGGTCAATGGGAATTCTTAGCTATGTCAATTATTTATCTAAACTCACTGAAAATGGGGATTTTCATTGACCAGCCACAGTTTCCCCTCTCTGGTCTGCTTCCCCCTGTAATTTCTCTGTTCAGTTGAGAAAATCGATAGGAACAAATGAATGGTTTTTCAAGAGGCGTGAAATGTTCTTCCCTCTCGCCGGGCCCTGCCACTCAAGGTTAGTGGGGATGTGAGGGTGAGATGCACTATTGATGGACTTGATCTCACATCAAACCATCAGCCTTTACTTACAGGCCTCTTTCTCTCCCTGAGGGGAGCATGGATCTGAATCCCAATACAGGCCTAAGAGGCTTTGTCCGCTAAACACCGATCCACCCAAGCTGAGTCCCAAATGGCACCCCATTCCCTTTATAGTGCACCACCTTATAAGCCCTGGTCAAAGGTAATGCACTATAAAGGGAATAAGGTGACATGGGACGCGCCCCCAGTCACCGATCACAATGGATTAAGTACACAGGTTTAAAGGGCTGATCTCTCACAACCTTATTAGCAACACACTGCTTCACTGAAGTCCCCCATACTAATTAACTAGGCTCTTTTTAGAGATCTAAAACCCTTGTAAATGATATTGATTCTAAAATTAGTGGCAGGTGTTTCACTGGGGTGAACAGTCAGTGTGATTTAATTGAATTGAGTTGAAGAATGTGATCCAGGACAAAGGTGGAAAATGGACAATAGGATAGTCTAATCAATGACCTGAGCTATTCCACTGAAGAGATTTCTTGCAAACAAAAGTACAACGTTTGCTTTTCAGACAAAAACTCAAAAGTATTTTGTCAATTGGATGGAAACCTAGCTACTGACTAACTTTTATACCAAAATTTAGGGACCATGGTTTCCTGGGTAATGGAAATGGAAAATGTGAAAAGTCATAATGGAAACTACCCAAGCTATACAGTAACTACAATCACCTGGGGAGCTCAATCATATTACGGTGTAACAGAAGGACTGTATGTTTGAGCTGTTTTTGAAAGCAAATGTCAAATCGATTTTTATTTTGGCATTGTTGAATTAGATTTTCATAATAGCAAGCTAGTGTAGCTCATGGGGATGTGTGAAACTTACTCTTCAGCCTGAAGTGTCGCCACACAGCAAATTCTACAGTGCTAATACAATTATTATAATAATAATACTGAGTGTCAGCATTGAACGTTTTCAGTTTGTGGACCCTTATAGACACCAGCACAGTGTTAATGTTGCAATATCTAACTTTTTGGGTAACCCGACCAAATTCACATAGAAATTCACATATAGATCTATCATTCTACTTGAAAGCAAGTCTAAGAAGCGGTATATCTGTTCTATGTGGTTTATTTCTATGCTTTCAGTTTCGTTTTTGCGTCTTTTACTTTCGGTTTTGTACACCAGCTTCAAACAACTGAAACAAAAATATTTTTGATTATGGAAAATATATTTCACAGTGATTTAGATGGCACAATGATTCTCTACACTATAATGACTTATTTTGTTTTAGCAACCAGGAAATTTGTTTTAGCAACCATAGTGATTTGTGCATAGTGCACATTTAAATGAACACACTGCTTAGTGTAAAAGCCTTTTTACAATATTTCCCAGAGTGCCTTGCCTTTTGAGTAAATTGTAGAGTTATCAATATACACGCACATAGATATTGAAAAAAACCTATTCTAAAAATCTACCTGCAATAGAGCATACTGGGAAATATAATAATGATGGGAGTGGCTTAGGCTCGAGTGATGTGTATGAGTTTCAGGCCCCTGTATTAGGGTAAAACTACTAGGCCCTCAAAATAAGGCCTTATAAAATACGTATGGTTTTGTGTTAAGTAATCTATATTTTTGATGATCACATATTCACTTAGGATCTCACTTGGTGAAGTCCATAGGACCGAAAATTGATGAATGCAACAACCATGTCTCTGTCACTAACAAATACAGTCATTGGTGGTAACTCTACAATTTACTTGAAAGGCATATATTTGAATAAGGCTTTACACTAAGCAGTGTGTTAATTTAACACTGCTCTGTTTATATGGGTCCACGACAACACTTTCATGTGCCGCTGACTGGTAAGCCGCTTCAGGAGAGGTGTGCTATAAAAGGCAGAGGGCTTGGCCTCAAGCCTCATTGTGAGCTGAATAAGGAGGAAGTGGTACTCGCTTAGCAAGCAGTGTTATGTCTTTTACACTAGGACAGATCCCACTCAGTAAAAACGGGTTGTTTCCACGTAATTTCAAAAACAAAATGTAATGTGAATGGAAACTGATTGAATTAGCAAAAAGTCATCAACGTTAAGGAATTGAATCTTTTTTCACCCAACTTTTAACCTAAACCCGATAACATGGTGACATGTATTGTTGAATTCACGTTGAATTCACATTAGTTGACAACTCAACCAAATGTAAAACAAAATTATAAATTGAAATGATGTCTGTGCCAATGCTGTGTATAAACCCTGGATTCCTGATGCTACATAAAATATACAAAAGTATGTGGACACCCCTTCAAATAAGTGGATTCAGCTATTTCAGCCACACAGGTTGCTGACAGGTGTATAAAATCGAGTACCCAGACATGCAATCTCCATAGACAAACATTGGCAGTAGAATGGCCTTACTGAAGAGCTCAGTGAGTTTCAACGTGGCACCGTTATAGGATGCTACCTTTCCATCAAGTCAGTTCATCAAATTCTGCCCTGCGAGCTGACCTGGTCAACTGTAATTGCTGTTATTGTGAAGTGGAAACATCTAAGAGCAACAACCGCTCAGCCTCAAAGTGGTAGGCAACACAAGCTCGCAGAACGGGACCACTGAGTGCTGAAGCGCATAGCGCATAAAATTTGTCAATCCTCGGTTGCAACACTCATTACTGAGTTCCAAACTGCCTCTGGAAGCAACGTCAGCACAAAAACTGTTAGTCGGGAGATTCATGAAATGGGTTTCCATAGCTGAGTAGCCGCACACAAGCCTAAGATCACCAAGCGCAATGCCAAGCGTCGGCTGGAGTGGTGTAAAGCTTGTCGACTCTGGAGCAGTGGAAACGCGTTTTCTGGAGTGATTAATCATGCTTCACCATCTGGCAGTCCGACGGATGAATCTGGGTTTGGCGGATTCCAGGAGAACGCTACCTGCACCCAATGTATAGTGCCAACTGTAAAGTTTGGTGGAGGAGGAATAATGGTCTGGGGCTGTTTTTCGTGGTTTGGGCTAGGCCCCTTAGTTCCAGTGAAGGGAAATTGTACATACAATGACATTCTAGACTATTCTGTGCTTCCAACTTTGTGTCAACAGGCTCTTTCCTGTTTCAGCATGACACTGCCCCCGTGCACAAAGCGAGGTCCATAGAGAAATGGTGTGTCGAGATCGGTGTAGAATAACTTGACTGGCCTGCACAGAGGTGACGCCATCGAACACCTTTGGGATGAATTGGAACGCCGACTGCGAGCCAGGCCTAATTGCTCAACAACAGTGCCCGACCTCACGAATGCTCTTGTGGCTGAATGGAAGCAAGTCCCCGCAGCAATGTTCGAACATCTAGTGGAAAGCCTTCCCAGAAGAGTGGAGGCTGTTATAGCAGCAAAGGGAGGGATCAACTCCATATTAATGCCTATGATTTTGAATGAGATGTTCAAGCAGGTGTCCACATACTTTTGGTCATGTAGTGTATGAATTGGCCATTGAGAGGCTTTAATTAAAGCCACTGGTCGGCCATATTGGCACTCCCCAGTATGAGCAGTACTCCATAGGATTTTTTCTGTTGTTGTAGGGACAGTAACATTAGTAATCTCAAAAATATATATACAGTGGGGAGAACAAGTATTTGATACACTGCCGATTTTGCAGGTTTTCCCACTTACAAAGCATGTAGAAGTCTGTAATTTTTATCATAGGTACTCTTCAACTGTGAGTGACGGAATCTAAAACAAAAATCCAGAAAATCACATTGTATGATATTTAAGTAATTAATTTGCATTTTATTGCATGACATAAGTATTTGATACATCAGAAAAGCAGAACTTAATATTTGGTACAGAAACCTTTGTTTGCAATTACAGAGATTATACGTTTCCTGTAGTTCTTGACCAGTTTTGCACACACTGCAGCAGGGATTTTGGCCCACTCCTCCATACAGATCCTTCAGGTCTTTAGATTCCGTCTCTCACAGTTGAAGTGTACCTATGATAAAAATTACAGACCTCTACATGCTTTGTAAGTAGGAAAACCTGCAAAATCAGCAGTGTATCAAATACTTGTTCTCCCCACTGTAAATAAAAAAATACATTTATGTTTAGCTCACATAATATTAATTAAATATGCATTAAGGTGTCTGTAATAGAATAAATGTGGCAAAAACGAATGTAGACATTAATAAATGCATTTCTATAGCTTCCAAAACATGGAGGCATGGTGGCTTCAATGCAGCAACCCCAAATAGTAATCTAGTGTATACTGTGCCTTTTGAAAGTATTCAGACCCCTTGACTTTTTACACATTTCTACACACTATACCCCATAACGACATTTTAGCAAATGTATTAAAAATAAAAAACACTTATTTACATAACCTTTGCCATGAGACTCGACATTAAGTTCAGGTGCATCCTGTTTCCTTTGATCATCCTTGAGATTGATTGGAGTCCACCTGAGGTAAATTCAATTAATTGGACATGATTTGAAAAGGCACACACCAGTGCCTTCGGAAAGTATTCAGATCCCTTGACTTTTTCCACATTTTGTTACGTTACAGCCTTATTTTAAAATAGCTTTTTTCCCCTCATCAATCTACACACAATACCCCATAATGACGCAGCAAAAACAGGTTTTTAGATTTTTTTTGCAAATTTATATAAAAAAACAATATCCTCAAAAGTTTCTACAGCTGCACCATCGAGAGCATGGATGCCACCTGGTATGGCAACTGCAAGACATCCGACCATAAGGCGCCACCTGGTACGGCCCAGTACATCACTGGGGCCAAGTCATGCTAATTAAGTGAGATTTGGCAGCACTGGTGTTAAATTCTAGACGCAGTATAAACCTGATAATCAATTCCACGCTCTATGCATTCTATGGAAAATAATGCACAATGTAGAAGGTGTGTGCCACGACTCGCTAGCAAAGTAATTCATATAATTATGTTATATAATTAGCCTAATTATATATAGTACTATGTGTTCTAAACCTTTTATTCAAATCAAAAGTTATTGGTCATGCACATAGTTTAGCAGATGTTATTACGGGTGCAGTGAAAAGCTTATGTTACTAGCTCCTAACAATGCAGTAAAATGTCTAACAGGTACACAAATAATCAATTAAAAAACAAAACAGAAAAAAAAACAAGAAATCAAGAAATGTCATAACGAATCCAATTAACAACCCAAATAGAACTGTAACAGTAATCTAAATGCAATCTATAACAGCAATCTAAATGCAATCTTCACCGGATGAATTTGCACCAGATATACTAGGAATTAAAATGATACTCTTATGCACAACGCAACATGGAGTCCTGAGATACAACCCTTAGCCATGGTATATTGGCCATATACCACAACCCCTTGAGGTGCCTTATTGCTATTATAGACTGGTTACCAACATAATTAGAGCAGTAAAATGTTTTGTCAAACCGGTGGTATACGATCTGATATACTACGGCTGTCAGTCAATCAGCATTCAGGGCTCGAACCACCCAGTTTATAATAACATATATGAACCCTGTAAATAGGGAGAGAATAACAATGCTCAGAACAGCAGATTAGGATGGCATCATGGGATTAAGCTGCTCATCTAGCTAGCCTACTGTGTCTAATATAACATTTCCTATTTCACATCGGTAAAAAAAGGCATTAGATTCACAATATGCATTACTATTCAGGGCATATCTCTGCATGGTTTTGTTTATGTTTGTCATGTCAGAGCTACTGTACTGTATTCAGCTCACCGTGTATCCCCCAGGTGTTCCTCCTGTCACTGTGACAGGTCTAAAAGATATGTTCTGAGATAAAAGTTGGCACAATTCCTTCTCATGCTTAGAATGATTGCTGCATTATCCGGCAGAGTTCCATTAAACACTGCTGGGGGATATAGGTAACAGTATGTGAATGAAAATGGGTCTATCTATGCAAGTGAAAATCTATTTATTCCTGTCTCAATCCTACTCTTTCAATCTGTAGGTTCAAATGACTCCCTCACAGCAAAATAAAATGAGCAGCCCTATAGTATAGGTAATGTTAATAAGCCAGTGATGAGAAGCACCATTGGTCAGTATAGACTAGGCATGTCCACACCAACACTAAATAATAATAATAATAATAAATCAAACTTTTATAACACTTTTCATAACAATCTCAATGCGCTTCAAAAGCAAAAAATAAACAAGCAAAAAACCCTCATGAGTAGCTTAGCTATAGTTAAGTAACAGGCCATGTCTTTGAGTGCATGCATCCTCCAAAGATGGAGAGAGACAGTTCATGGCTTGATCAGAGGAAGGTTGGTCAGGGAAATGGTTGATGAAGAGTCTGGTGATGATCGTGTAGAGGGTTACTCTGGGAACCAGCCTGAGTCGTGTAGCTGCTGGACTTCTCCTCCTTCACAACAGGCACCCAGTTGGGTGATGCCTCAGCAGCTCTGGGTGTCAGAAAGCTCACCACACAGTTCAGCGTAGTAGCCAGTCGTCCTCACTACAAGCCCTCTGCCTCAGCAGTGCATTAATTTACTGCATCTCCCATTCTTCTCAGGCTTCAGGTGACCCTTCAATGGTTGTTTAAAAAAAATCAGGAACCAGCAGCCAGATGCATCATTCAAACAAAAACAATTAGCCAGCTAGCTACCTAGTTAACCAAGTCAAAAAGAGTTGACCTGCCAGTCTATCTGCAAATCTGTTGGTCAAAACCACCAAAAATAACCAATAAAATTCAATGTTATCAAAAACAAAACAGCTGATAAAAAAAACACAATTAAAAACTCTTACAAATAATTAAATATGTACATATTTACATGAGTTCTCCGTTTTAGCTCTCATGTTAGGCTGCTCTCTGTTTAGGCTGGTGCCATGGCAACTACACAACAATAAATAAATGACTCCTCCATCTTCTCTGGCTCTCACCCGACTGACGCATACCCCTCCAACGCTGACAATGTGCTTCAGCCTCTTCCATCATGTAATGTCCAACTCCAACATGACTAATTGCCATGATTAATCATCATATAAATAGATCAGCCCAGTTCAGGCCTTAGGGTTTTATCCAGTATAATAGGCCAGTATAGTAAGCCAGCCTACCTCAAGCATGGTACAGCTCCAACCATGGCTCATAGAGTCCAGTTTGCCATTGATGAATGTGCTTGGGGAATATCCAAGCCCATTGATAAAGTGCCTGTAGTTGTGCAGCACAAAGTGTCATTACTAATCAGCCCTATCCGTTACGCCCCCCACTGTCACAGCCAAGATGCTTGAGACGCTTGGAGGACGGATAAATGCGTAGGCTAGACGCCAACCAGATTATCTAATGTAATCTCATTTTGTCAATTTCTTATCCACATAGTAGGCGTAGGTCTGAATACCATGATTTGCTTCATCATAAGACATGCACATTTACACCTTTCCCTCTGCCACCAGGTTCAGGTGCAACCTTAACCTCCCCTCTGCAGATTCAACACCAGTTCCAGCACCAGACCCAGTTCTAGCACCAGACCCAGTCACAGCACCAGAACACTGGCAGAGGCGCGGAGGACAGACCCAACAACTAACCTGGAGCGAGCGGACCACAGGGGATTGCCACCATTGACATCCAGGTCTAGGGCTCTCTTGTGTGTGTGCCTGCTCCTCAGGTTGTCCTTCCTCCCCTCTACAGAACCAGATCCCGACCCAGCACCTGCACCAGCTCTGGTTCCTTGTTCCAGGTCTCTAGTTTTCTGCCCTGCTCCCAGCACCAACACGACTTCGACACCAGTACCAAACCAATTTTCTCCCGGTCCCAACCCCAACACGAGCAACAACCCTGGACACAGCATTGACCAACCATAGCTTCTCCCTCCATCCAGCAACTGCCAGCCCAGACCCCACCCCTTCCCCTCCCCCTCCCCCTCCCACAACATAAACACAGGCACATTGTGGACTGACTGATGGACTGACAGACTGATTGATTGACTGACGGACTGATGCGCCATATTCTTTTATTTAAGATTTTGTGCGTTTGTTTTTGCTTTTCTTTGATTAGATGGCCATTTGGTTTGCCTAATTTGATTTTATAGCTTATTGTTTGAATTATTTATTATTTTGAATTTTTAAATAATGATCATTCATAATGATGAATTTTGGATAAAACAAATAAAAGGACCCTAACCTTTTCAGGGTTCTTACCTAACCTTAACATTTCAAGGTTCTTGCTATGTAATCAGTTTGGTGATATTATGGCATAATTTTGAGCAAAATAACTCCAAATCCCAATTTGACGTTTCTGCTGAAGTCAGAATCTGACTTCAAATAATGCAATAAGTTGATGAGTTCATGTTCATGTAACTTGTTTTTATGGTAACTTATGTTACTGTCAATTCCAAAGAAACTTTGGTTTAACAGTAAATTATTGTAAATAAGTGCTTTCTTTAAAGTAATATACAGTAATATACTGTACCTTTCATTTTACATTAACTTACAGGTAACTGGTTGTCAGTAATTGACCATTAAAACAAGATGTGTTTTTTACAGTGTAATAAAATAAATTAAGACTGAGTGTGTTGAATTAACAATTAACGTCTGTGGACCAATATTTACAACAAAACAGTGTTAAATGTTAACTCTGCTTAGTGTAAAGTCTTATTCAAATATTTCCCAGAGTGCCTTGCCTTTCAAGTAAATTGTAGAGTTACCACCCATGACTCTATTTATTAGTGACAGGCATAAGGTTTCAAAGCTATGGAAAGACAGTTTTTAAAAAATCTATTAGCAATAGAGAATGCTGGGAAATATGATAATTAGATGCATGGTTTTGGTTCTAAGTGAAGTCTATGACCTTCAGGCACCTGTATTAGGGTAAAACTAGGCCCTCAAAATAAGGTCTTATGAAATACGTATGGTATTGTGTTAAATATGTATTTTGAAAGATGACATTCTCACTAAGGATCTCACTTGGTGATGTCCATAGGACCGGAAATGGATGAATGCAACAAATACAGTCATGGGTGGTAACTCTACAATTTACTCGAAATGCCCTTTCAGTGTTGATTGAACACTTTTTTTTAACACTGGAGAATTTGCTGTGTGGATTCCGCGATGGGCAGAGATCAATGGGGGAAAAGAAAATACAAGTATGGTATTAAAGTGTGTATTGTGGTACAAATGCAATTGCATCCACATGAGAAATGAACATTTAAAATGATTACAAAAAGACCATGCAAATTTAAACAATAAACACCAAACATCCCTACCTTAAATTCCTCCAGGATCTTGTAAGTTTTCCCCCTGTATTCACAAAAGTTTTTAACCTCCTTGCATTCAGGACAGCATCCATTGTGTTCCACTTTTGTGCACTTAGGGTGTATCTTGGGGCACTCCGGCTGGTCGCACACTGGCCCATCCTCAGTGCACACGCATGGGCAGTTTGAGTGTCCCGGGAAGAAACGCTCCCCCAGTTTGTAAACGAAGCCACTGTCGTCCACGCAAACTTTTCCCCGGTAATCATCGAAAATGATGTTGTCACTGTTGGCAGTTCGCTCTGCCTCGTCCGCGGTGTAATCCTCGGGACTGAGGGAGGCAGGTGACAAGGTGGTGTGGAGGACAAGGAGGACAATGCAGGTCGTTGGAAAAAGAGGGCCCATCCTTCGCCGCGGTATTCCTATTGCAGTCAAGGAGAGGGTTGAAGTTGCATTTACTTTGTCCATTCCATTCCCAGTCTGTGCAGCTCGAAGGCCAAACATGCTGATGATATCATGCAAATGGAATGGGATATTTTCCATTAGAAGTATCCACAACAAGGGACACAATCCCAGAAAAGATGTACAATCTAACACAGCAAATTTTCAAGTGTTAATTCAATACTTAGTGTTACAATTAACACTGTTCCAGTGTCTATACGGTGTAACAGCTTAAAGAAAAAGTTCAACGTTAACACAAAAGTCTAACATTTCTTGTGTTGATTCAGGTGTTAAATTAACTCTGTTAGTGTTAAATTAACACTCACTGGTGTAAAAAAAAACCCAGTGTTGGTGTTAATAACCAGTGTTAAATTAAAACCATGCCAATCTTTATCATATTTCCCAGCATGCTCTATTGCAGGTTGATTTTTATAATTGTTTGTTTCAATATCTATGTTTTTGCATGTACATTGATTGATTACATTCATCTTATGCTACTCAAATATAAATAACATACATTTTTCTAATCTTATCCAATCTGTTACTTGGAGTTATTGCACCATAGGGCTGGACTACCCATGTGGGGCCCCGGGGCACCAACCTCCAGGGGCCTTCCCACTGTTTTGGGGGAAATCAGCTAACTTACTGCATTTCAATACATTTGCATGGTGCAGAGAGAAACATTTGCAGTTTTATAATGCTGCAGTTTTGTCATGGGGCTAAGATACAATGTTGCAGTTTTAAAGCTATTTTCCTGCAATTCCACTGTTTTTGCCATAGAGCAGAGAAAAAGTATGTTACCCGTTACTGAAATGGTTGTTCCAGTTTAGATGGTTTAGGTTAGGAGGTGTCAAACAATTTTTCCCCGTGTGCTTCAACGAGGTCCAGAGGACCCGCTGAAAATGTGTTATATTTCCTCACTGTCAAAATTTGCAAAAAAGAGTCCTCTATCAATCGAATTTCCATTGCTCTCTGACTGTCTAGCTTTCATTTCTGAGATTATTAGTGAGCTAGAAACAGTCAAGAAAGTGTTTTGATGTAGGTCCGTTTTAATTTCTACACAGTTTTGATTTGGTTTTAGTCATTTTAAATGGTCAGATTGGACAGTATGTTTGACACCCCAGGTGTAGTCTCCTATCTTAGTCTTCCCAACCCTGGCAGTCGTTCTAAATGCAGGTTGTGGGTGAATAACAATTCAAAATGTTGAATATCCCCTCTGGCTGTATTCCAATAGGAATTACACATCACTTTACAAGCCAGCATAATGTGACTTGCAGGCCTGATACAGTTTCAGGCCACTGTATTAGGTTAAAATAAGGCCCTCAAAATATGAAAAAAAGTGTTTCAGTGTGTTAAGTTATTTAATTTGGATGATAACATATTTTCATAGGATCTGACTTGATGAAGGCCAAAGGACTACAATTGATGAATGCAACAACCATGTCTGTCACTAACAAATACAGTCAGGGCTTTTAGCTTTACAATTCACTGAAAGGCAAGGCACTCTGTGAAATATGCAAATAAGGCTTAACACACTGTGTTAATTTAACACTGAAAAGTGTGGACCCATGTAGATAATGGACCAGTGTTGATTTAACGCTGGATAATGTCCATTGTATTACATGTATTTAATACATTGCAGAATGTCAGTCTTTTAAGTAAGAGAAACCCCCAATAGAGACAGGATGTGTTCACAATGGAAAAAATAAATGTTTTAGGATGAGTTTTACAGTGAATGGGAAGGTGGACACATTGGGCATTATAGACTTACCGCGTTGAAAGGTTCGGTTACACTAGTTGGAGTCGGGATCAACAGAGATCCAAACCCAGTAGAATGGATTTAACACAGGATCCAATAACTTCCAGATTGACCATTGGATAAAACCAACAGGCTCCAGATACAAATATAATCCCCCTTCAATTGCTGTTGTTGTGCTTAAAAGCAATTAGACACGAGACCATTTTCTTCCGAGACCATGTCTTCCGAGCAGCGCGAGCGATTTGATATGCGTACACAAATCAGTCTGATACATGACTCAGACTATCCATTATTTCCCGTTGATAAAGATAACAATAGGCAGTTTATGTGTGATTAAGAAGCCTATTATATTTCCCTCTATTGTTGCCAATAGGCTACTCCTAGTCGTCAACGGCATTGAGGGTAATTTCAATCAACTTCCAAATGCTGCAGGTAGATCAAAAACATAATTGTTTCTTGTAACATACATCCAGCAGCAAATGCAATTGGAAGGATAATAAACCCAAACTCCGGAAGATACAACTTTAAGAGGAGAAAAATCAGTTTAAACTCCGCATCTCCAGTAAAAGTTACATGTTTAGCGTACTAAAGGTATTTCATTTTATTTTCTACACTTTTCCGTGTGCACTCACCGGGAAGAAACAGAGAACATGGTAGCCTACCAATCATAGCTTGATGCTCGTTAGTTGAATAAACTGAAGCGAAAAAGCCCTGATTCAAGTCCTCCGCGTGTATGGCCAATGTTGTGAAGAGGAGTGTGCCGAACCGCGGCGCTTTTCATCGCCCTTGTGAGTGAGAGGGCAAAGCGGCAGACAGCAGTGTCTTCAGCACTGTGGCTGTTCAATCGAGCGTCCCACTGAGCACGCGGAGATTGGAGAGCTTTCCCATCCTGTGTTGCTCCCCAGACCAGCAAGGAAAAAGCGAGATCACTCTTCAAATAACTTGAAGCGGCATTTTACTCTACCGATATCCCCCCCAAAATTCACCGAATCAAACGAAATAGCTGGATGGGGTTTGCTCTCTCACTTTTTATTGAAAGCTTCAAAAGCAGATAGTTTCTCTGTGCGCAGACGTTATTTCTGCTACTGTAGCCTAGGATCTAGATCACACACATTTTACCATTCTTGCAGCACGTAACTGAAAAATAGACTTTAGAAATTGAAATTGTACAATGTCTATAGAAAATATGCTGCACAATGTGGCATTATGTTAATTTCAGAATAGATTACACAGTAATTTCCCTGTTCTGAAGATCAGCACAATTCCACATTATACAGTATCTGCTCTACAGAGAACCTAAAGAGGTGCAACATTTTCGAGTGGAGGTGAGAAAAAAAGAGAGAATAGAAACTTCAGAGCTCAGCTCCCAAGGCATTATATTACAGGGGTATGGTTCATGTCTATAATGGATATAACTAGAGTTCTCTTCTCAGGCTGTCCCTGGGGCTCTCAGGCTAACATGGTGTAAAATGTCAAGGGCGGATTAGTCTCTGAGTGAAAACATACTCATAATACCTCACTGGACAAAGCAGCCACGCAGAGGCATGCAGCATGTACTGTACTGTAGGATGCTGTGTGTGTGTGTGTGTGAGTACCGTGCATCGGTGTGTGTGTGTGTGTGTGTGTGTGTGTGTGTGTATGTGTGTGTGTGTGTGTGTGTGTGTGTGTGCGTCTGCTTGCCTGCGTGTGGTATACTGTCTCTGTGTGTGCCTAGCCTTGTCTCTGTCCTCTCTGTCAGAGTCAGTGCTTTGCTCCTTTAAATGGAGTATGAATAACACCTCTCAGGGCTAATCAGGATGTCTTGTCAGAGCCCTGGGTTGATGTCTTATAGTGATGAATCATTCACAAACTAACAGCTCTTTTTGAACAGATCTCTTTTGGACAACGTAAGGAACCGAATCGCGTCTGTGAAAGAGTCGTTCATTTGGCTCCCAGATTTGTATACTGCTCCTACAGATTTCTGAACACCAGAAAATTATGATCTGTAGAAACATTATAAAAACCTTCTCTGGAGATGGTAATTCCTCACTGCAGGAACAACAGGTAGTGGGGAGAGGGCCTCATTCTGGTCCACGCAAAATGTGAACCTAATTTTGTAAAATGTAGTATTTGAACTCACATTCCATGATCTGACATATTGTTAGGCAACCCTTAAGGCTTTACATTAGAAATGTGCTATTTTTCATGTATTTTACCACTGAACCAAGAGCCATTTGGCAGCCAAATGAACGCCTCATTTAGGTGAGCTGAGCCAAATGATATGGCTCACCGAAAAGACTTGGAATACCCATCACTAATGTCATAACCCTGCTCCTCGGTAATTAAAGCATGTTTCCTCACTTTTTTAATTGCAACGTGTTAGCTGCCTCCAAAGCAATGAATACTCTAATTGGCTCCTGACGCACCCCTGTCACCCATCACACACACACTTATGTAGGCAGGCACACAGGCACAAACACATTCACGTACGCACACACGCACGCAGCATGCACATGCACAAACGTACAAATGCATGCATGCACACACAGACACACCCATACAGACACATACACATAGACACACACACAGACTTTCACTATAGCAACATATAGATAGGTCACGCTTCTCATTACAGGAGCATCTTAGGCTGTTCCTTCAGACTATCAGCAGCCTCAAAGGATCGCATACACACAGACACACACACACACACACACAGACGCTGAGTTAAGGCGCTGCCGCTGCTGCTGAAATGCTACATGGGTAATTTCTCGTGTTGAAAGACTAGGCTTTCAATCACATGGTGGGAAGCAGTGGCCTCTTGGTGAAGTGTGTGTTTAACGTTTTTGTGTATGACGTGACATGCATCTATATTATATTACAGTGTCAGCTTTAACGTTAGCAAGCAAGGACAAGGTTGACTATGCAATAATGATAAGAACAATTATTTCTTCTGAATGTACAGTATGAAATGTGCATTTGATCTGTAGATGTACAGTACATTCATGTATCAGCAAGATGGTACCTTGTTGTAGTGAACCAATGCTGACCCTGTCTTTCACTAAAATACATTGTTGGCAATATTATCCTATTCTTCTTCATGCATATTGATGTTATCCCTCATGTATTCACATTCTTCTACACCCGCAAAGCCTGTAGACCAGTTTACCGGACACGCTCCTCATGGCCCTGGGGCAGGATCTAGATGTGCAGTCACAGTCACAGGCTGTGCTATGCTTAGTTCTTAGCTCTGGATCACAGCATCTCCCATCTCTAACACTATATGCTTGTCTGTGACCTGGTTGTAAGATTGTATGAAGCCTAGAAACACTGCTGTTTTCAATCTGAGAAACAAATATTCAGCACCATAGTAGTCATGTCACTTTCCTTTAAAAAAAAATTAAATACATTTTTTTTCACACCAAATACAAACATACTAACAAGTCATTAGAATTGTCCATTGTGTTAATGATGGCGGATTAATTGATTTGAAGTTTTTAGTATATGTTTTTTCAAGATGAGTGGTGAGAAGAGAATTGTCCAGCCAGTTGGGTATCTCACTACACCTTATATGCAGACAGATGGATGTCAAGTAAGTTGTAGTAATACTTCTGACAGCCAACTTTTTTTATTTAACCTTTGTTTAACTAGGCAAGTCAGTTAAGAACAAATTGTTATTTCCAAAGGATGCCTAGGAACAGTGTGTTAACTGCCTTGTTCAGGGGCAGAATGACAGTTTTTTACCTTGTCAGGTCAGGGATTCGATCCAGCGACCTTCCAGTTACAGGCCCACCACTCTAACCACTCAGCTACCTGCCGCCCTAACTTTCTACCTCTGACCATAACGTTTGGACTTTATAGCACTCCCATAAAGCATGGATTATCGAATCATTAATAGTTTTACACTTAAGACATGACTGTGCTGTTGTGCTGTAGAATTTGTGAATCCTGTCTCTTGTATAATAAATTATATACATTTGTTTATACTGGATTAAGCGCACATTTCCATTAACTGTAATTTCATTAGTTATGCTCCAACTTTCCTTCCATCTTGTGCCAACATCAGTTCTTTTTATGTCTTGGTTCCAATAGTTGATATTTTTTTCTAAGAGATTATTATTTAGTGTCACTACTGCACACTGGTCCATATAGGGTTATAAAGTAGGCTGGGTAGGGTGTGCTGTTTCAGACAACTAACCACTACTACAGCAAGCCTTGGTCCATTAGCCCTTCACTTTGGCTTGTGGAAAACACACAATGGATAATACTGTTGTTTACAGCCAAGCAGAAACAAGTGAAATAGTATCTAAAAATAGCTCCATCTCACAGGTTAGCGTTTGCTGGGTGGGCATTTATTTTCTCACTGCTGACTTTTTCTTTCTCTAGCTACTTCCAAAAGTGTAATTATTTGCTGCTCCTATAGCTGCACTCGCTTGACATACTGTAAAAAACTAAAGAGAAAAAATCACAGACTATAGTATACTAACGTAGGATCTTAATTTGAGATAGTTTTCTACAGCAGAAAAATATAATTAATGGACATTTTTTGTAGGGGTTGATCATTTTGTTGTTATGGCAAATCAAGTCTGAAATTTCATAGTGAAAATTACAAACTTTAGAAGCCTTTTTAAACCTTCAATACAGTACATGTTTGCATTTGCAACTGTGAATGAGAATTCTAGCAACAAAAGAGTGATCAAATTAAGATTCTACATCTGTAGGAGTGATTCCAATTCAATTAGCTAATGGAAGAAGCAGCATGCTTCCTCCTCCTCCTTTTCCATTCCCAGCACTGCATTCACACACTGCAACCAGGCAGGGACTGTAACAATGTTATAATGGTTCAGCCATTAGGGTTACATTTATAGACTGCTAGCAGATTTTCTCTGTATTATATTCGGTCACGGCTGTTCACGCTGGCTTAATAAACTGAATGCCGGAGTGGCAGTAGAGACCGATGTGAGGCCTGCCTAGCCTTGAGGTATCTATTATGTCAGTCACTGTACAAATACGTTCTCTTGCATGACATGACATGCTGTATGTATGTCTTTCTTGGGGAGAGTTGTATTGTAGATATGTCTTTCTTGGGGAAAGGTGTACTGTACAAAGCAAAATCAATGGTGTACATTTATCTCTAAAAGTGTTAAATGTACATTTTCAGTGAACATATGAGTCCCACAGATCCATGTTCATGTTCTGGTATCAGATCAGCTGTAGTGGATCAGAGCCTCTCTCTCTTTAATACTTATCAGTCAGACTAAACTATTGGTTGGGAAATAGCATTTCCCACTGAGTTAGGCAAGGAGCACTTGTTCCTTCTGCCTCCTTCTACCCTGTTTCAGTCCTTTCTTTGCTCTGTTTGTTCCGTACCTCGCTCCTTCTCGCAAAGAGCTGTGGCTAGTAGTCCTCGGCTCTGCTCCATCTCTGAAGACTAATGCACTGCTCCATCAGACCTGGCATCAAATACTGCTTGAAATAGTTGAAAATACAGCGGTGCTCAATTGAGCTTGCGTAGCACAATAGAAACAATAGAATAGTGGTTGTTTTCTCATCCACGCCCTTACGTTCTGTTACCAACAGATGCATATCTGTATTCCCAGTCGTGAAATCCATAGATTAGGGCCTAATGAATGTATTTAAATTGCCTAATTTCCTTATAGGAACTGTAACTCAGTAAAATCTTTGAAATTGTTGCATTTATATTTTTGTTCAGTGTATTATTTGAACCTGGGTCTGCTGCTCTGTCTCCAAATACTGATTCAGCACACACTGCTATTAGGAGACAAAGAAAGGCTGTTGAGTTCATTTCACCATTCATTGCTTTTAATGAAGCCTCTGTTTTAAATACCTGAGGCTGTATTCAAAAAGTCCCAGAGTAGGACTGCTGATATAGGACCTTTCAGATGGTGATGAATAATATGACATGGACAGGAGGGACCTTTGTGAATACATGCCCTGGACTATAGAGGTTTGTTGTACTTAATAATGAACTCTTCCTAGTTTTGTGCCGATACAATACTGCATAGACTCACACAACTGATATTGACATAAAACTGATTGACCTGGATTGATTCGCTACTGGCATTTTTGTTCAAGTCTTTAGCTGCTTGATAAGGCAGGCAGCAGGGAGAAAGATGCAAGGAAAAAGTGAGGATGGAAAGAAGGAAGGAAGATCTCCAGAGGCTCATCGTGTGGGAGGTGCAAGTGTGCTGTGTGCTACTGCTCTGTACAGGCAGCCAGGTCAATCAGATTGATTATAACCACATGCAGGGTCAAAGGGCGTCCATTATGGGTGTAATGTATTCTATGTAATCAGTATCAATTATGCCACCCCTGAGGATAGGGATAGAGAGCCCATATCTTTGCCTGCCTTTGATATAGCAGGCTCCAGCAGGCTCCTGATGTTTCCACAACAAGCTAACTGGATATAATGAGAGAGGGGTTTAAAGGGAAATAAAGCTCCTGTCATCATGGGTAAAAACCATTGTATTTAAATCTCTATATAAAATAAGTGTTGCATTACTTGCATCTCAGCGTTGGATTTTACATTTACATAATTTAGCAGGTGCTCTTATCCACATTGACTTACAGGAGCAATTAGGGTTAAGTGTCTTGCTCAAGGGCACATTAACAAAATCTTCACCTAGTTGGCTAGGGGATTCAAACCTTTCCGTTACTTGCCCAACGCTTTTAACCGAGGCTACCTGCCACCCATTTATCAGTCAATGTAAATGGATTGTATGGCAGACTGGGGTTCGAGCCCACGCCTTTAGGCTTAGCTTACTGAGCAAAAGCCTGGTCATAAACTTGGGAATCTAACGCGATTGTTTAGGTATCAGCACAGTTACTCATCAGATGAGCGTAGCCCCAAATCACTTCTGTTACATTTGCAATATGGATAGAAAATGGAGGGCTTCGACTTCTGATCAGCTGCATTGATTGTTTTAGCAATATTTTGAAACTTTTGGTTTAAGCTTTCTGTGGGTTAAATCAATGCACTCCACTTCCAGAATTGAATTTGGATATTGGAATTATGCATACAACACTAAACATTAATACAAAAATATCCATTCAACTGTGACTGCTTTTGTACATGGCCGTTTCTCTGAATTCAAGATGGAAATGGCCAATATAGTTTCATCTTACTTAGGATATATTATATATATATATATATATATATATATATATATATATATATATAATATAATATAAATCACTGAACTTTGTCAAAATTAAAAATAGGTTTTAGCAGAATCACCCATCAGTTCTAATTAATGCTGTTCTGTTTGGAAGTGGCAGGTTATCATTCTTCATGATAATGCTTGATATTAGGCTAATGATGTGGACTGGATGCTGAACATCTGGTTGTTCCTGGTTTTGTTGATAATCAAATAGAGTGTGTTAGTGGTGCATGTGGCCTATTAAATGCCAAATATAGTAACAGGGTTGACCGTAACAGGGTTGACGATTTCTTCTTAAATCAGCCATAAATCCTGTTGTGGCAGGGGGAATGGAAGCTTGTTGTGTGCAACGGGGAGTGGCAATTGAATTCAAGCTTCACAATGCAATGAAATTGTTAAAACATTTCTAGCCTGTCTATCTATGGATAACAGGGTTGACGTGTTATGCTTCGACCCGCTCAGTTTTCCATTCAAAATGCTGAATCACAAAACACCAGAAATTGTCCAAAAAGAGTAGAACCAGCTCATCTGCTTTTTCTATATGATTTGACAATTTAATGTTCAATGTTTCTTTAGAAATATTTAAAAAGATAAGTTCAGTTTACGTAAACAGGATTGACCTTAAAATTAATAATTAATCACATGAAATTACATAATAATATTCAGAAATTACTTTTATAAAGCAACAAAATAACTCGGGCTTTACAATGATGGTGAAACTTGGAGAAAAGTTGGGGTTAAAATCTTCCTAGAAGTGACACAGGATTGACGGAGGGACATGTCCAAAAGATACATTTTGGCACCTTTATTCATATTAAAGAACAGATTTATTGAGTATTGTCTATATTAAAGGGCACAATATTTAATATAACAGGCTTTTAAAATTCTATATTGATGCACACATTATACGCATAAGGCATTTCGTGTAACAACCCAACTAATCTCTCTGTAGTGGAGCCTGTGTTCAATTGGCTCTCCTCCAGGAGAATCAAGCGAAAATACACTGAACAAAAATATAAACGCAACATGTAAAGTGTTGGTCCCATGTTTCATGAACTGCAATAAAAGATCCTAGAAATGTTCCATACGCACAAAAAGATTATTTCTCAAAGATGCTGGGCACAAATTTGTTTACATCCCTTTTAGTGAGCATTTCTCCTTTGCCAAGATAATCCATCCACCTGACAGGTGTGGCATATCAAGAAGCTGATTAAACAGCATGATCATTACACAGGTGCACCTTGTGCTGGGGTCAATAAAAGGCCATTCTTAAAAGTGCAGTTTTGTCACATAACACAATGCCAAAGTTGCCTCAAGTTTTGAGACAGCGTGCAATTGACAGGAATGTCCACCAGAGCTGTTTCCAGAGAATTGAATGTTCATTTTTCTACCATAAGCCGCCTCCAACGACGCTTTAGAGAATTTGGCAGTACGTCCCAACCGGCCTCACATGTCAGTAACATTTTTGGAATTGTTGCATGTTGTGTTTATAAATGCAACATGCAACAATTTCAAATATGTTACTGAGTTACAGATCATATAAGGAAATCAGTCAACTGAAATAAATGAATTAGCCCCTAATATATGGATTTCACATGACTGGGAACACAGATATGCATCTGTTGGTCACAGAAAACATTTTAAAAAGGTAGGGGTATGGATCAGAAAACCAGTCAGTATCTGGTGTGACCACCTGTCACCATCATCCAGGGCCACACATCTACATCGCATAGAATTGATCAGGCTGATGATTGTGGCCTGTGGAATGTTGTCCCACTCCTCTTCAATAGCTGTGTGAAATTGCTGGATATTGGCACAAACTGGAATACGCTGTCGTACACATCAATCCAGAGAATCACAAACAAGCTCAATGGGTGATGTGAAACATGAGTTGATGGTGGCGGATGAGTGGCACGACAATGGGCCTTAGTATCTCGTCACGGTATCTGTGCATTCAAATTGCCATTGATTAAATGCAATTGTGTTCATTGTCCGTAGCTTCTGCCTGCCCATACCATAACCCCACAGTCATCATGGGGGAACTCTTTTCACAACATTTACATCAGCAAACCTCTCACCCACACAACGCCATACTCATGGTCTGCGATTGTGAGGCCGGTTGGACGTACTGCCGAATTCTCTAAAACAAGTTGGAGTTGGCTTATGGTAGTTAAATGAACATTCAGTTCTCTGGCAACAGCTCTGGTGGACATTACTACAGTCAGCATGCCATTTGCATGCTCCCTCAAAACTTGAGACATCTGTGGCATTGTGTTGTTTGACAAAACTACACATTTAAAGTGGCCTTGTATTGTCCCCAGCACCAGGTGCAGCTGTGTAATGATAATGCTGTTTAATCAGCTTCTTGATATGCCACACCTGTCAGGTGGATGGATTATCTTGGCTCACTAACAGGGATGTAAACACATTTGTGCACAAAATGTTTGAGAAATAAAAATGTTGTGCTTATGGAACATATCTGGGATCTTTTGTTTCAGTTCATGAAACATGGGATCAACACTTTACATGTTGCTTTTATATTTTTGGTCAGTGTAGAAAATCGTATTTAAATTAATGCGATTCAGACTTAGGTGTTGTTTAAAAGAGAAGGAGTTAGAGAGGGAGAGATACGGGGAGAGAGACAGGGAGAGAGAGAGAGTGAGAGAGAGAGAGAGAGAGAGAAAGAAAGAAAGAGAGAGAAAGAGAGAGAGATAGATTTAGAGGGATTTCAAAGCCTCATCACACTCTAAAAAGCTCAATACTTCCTCTTGTTTATCCACAGAAAAGCTTTTGGCACAACTTCCTGCATGCAGAGCTGGGATGTCAAGGGCTGGGATGCTCCAGGCTGATACGTTTTCCTATCTAATTTCAATTTTCCCTAGCAGGGCGAATTACGCAATATTATGCTAATGGCTGCCACCTTGGAATGGCACGTAGGATCCAGATGAGAGTGAATAGAGTGTATCTATTACAGAGGTTGCCATATATCTATCAAAGGGGAAAATATTTATTTATTTATTCATGCATAGCTTACACCTCATAACCTGCCAAATCACTCAGCTAAGACTACATTCATCAAATTGAAAGCTTTTGCATTCAAAGGCGTTTCCCAAACAGAATCCATTTATTTTCTACATTTGTTCTCGGAGAGTTAATTTCAACCCAGATTGTTTATATGACATATTTAAGGTTGTTGTCTTTAGAGACTTAAGATGCGTCCCATATGGCACCCTATTCCCTATTCCCATAGGACCTTGCTCAAAAGTAGTCCACTATATAGGGAATTGGGTGCTATTTGGGACGTGGGCCTAATGTTTGATGAAGATGAACATTACTTCTGAGTGCAATCACAGCAATATTTAGAGGTTTGCCGAGGCCCTGGAGTGGCTGTTAGCCTCAAGGAAAATAATCTAAGGGATACGCTGGCATTAGACGTGCAAAGGTCAGTCTGTTAACCAAAATAATTTGATTTTGTGGTTCTCTTAGGGGCCATGGTCCTTCAGCCTACTAAGTGGCAGCCTTTAGCACCCTTTTAGCACAATTTGGCATATTACTCTCCTTATCTCTAATTTAGCCATTGATCAACTTGTCATCACAATTAAAGTGTTTAGAAACATATCCATAACCCTGGCACATGTGTTTTTTTTATCACAACTTCTAGTTCTAAATTTATATTCTGATATTTACCAGAATGTACAGTGTTATATACTTGGTACAGTGATAGTTGACATTAGCCAGAGGTGTCTACATTACTTGCACGATATAGTGGGTAAAAGCGAAGAGCTCGACTATGCGCAACAGGAAACATTTTGTAGGTAGTCTGTAAAGTTTAGCTTACTGGCAGGAAGGCAGATGTAATCAGTTGTAGCCAGCCAGAAGACTGATGGAATGGCCTGGAAGGATACATCAATAATTCACTGTGCTGAAATGTGAAAAGTTACAGCCCTGGTACAGCTCTGCCCCTGGTGTGAGAAAGAGGGAGAGAGAGGAATTAAATGTAGCTGTGGGCTTTTTTTGGGCCAACTTTCTTAAACTATTCATCAAAATTTGTCTGCATTCCAAATGGCACCCTACTTCCTAAATAGTGCAATACGTCTGACAAGAGACATATGGGCCCTGGTCAAAAGTAGTGCAGTATGTAGAGAATATGCTGCCATTTGGGACGTTGTACAGTTCAGAAAGAACAAAAACTGCATGGCGTGGGCAATTTCTAGATAGAGTAATGATGCTAGTCTTTTTGTACTTAGAAATCACTGAGAAGTAGCTATGATTAACATCTCATGAGTCAATGAACTGTATTTGTCTTTCATTTAGTATTCACTTATACCTCTTGGTACAAGAACACAACTCAACCTTTTGCCTGATATTCCATTTATTGCTCTGGCCTTTTGAATCAATCAATGTCACTTAGTATTCAACACATCTGTACTGATTGATAATAACTTAATAACTGTATGTTTAAATTAAATATATTGTGATATATCAGTCTTGCTGCAACCAATGTAAGACCTTTAAACAGGTCAACATTCACAAGGCTGCAGGGCCAGATGGATTACCAGGACGTGTACTCAGAGCATGCGCTGACCAACTGGCAAGTGTCTTCACTGACATTTTCAACCTGTCCCTGGCCGAGTCTGTAATACCTATATGTTTCAAGCAGACCACCAAGAACACCAAGAACCTGCCTAAATTACTACCGACCCGTACCACTCACATCTGTAGCCATGAAGTGCTTTGAAAGGCTGGTCAGGGCTCACATCAACACCATCACCCCAGAAACCCTAGACCCACTCCAATTTGCATACCACCCCAACAGATCCACAGATGATGCAATCTCTATTGCACTCAACACTGCCCTTTCCCACCTGGACAAAAGGAACACCCATTTGAGAATGCTGTTCATTGACTACAGCTCAGCGTTCAACACCATTGTGCCCTCAAAGCTCATCACTAAGCTAAGGACCTTGGGAGTAAATACCTCCCTCTGCAACTGGATCCTGGACTTCCTGATGGGCTGCCCCCAGGTGGTAAGGGTAGGCAACAACACATTTGCCATGCTGATCCTCAACACGGGGTCCCTCAGGGTTGCGTGCTTAGTCCCCTCCTGTACTCCCTGTTCACCCATGACTGCATTGCCATGCACAACTCCAACACCATCATTAAGTTTGCCAACGACACAACGATGGTAGGCCTGATCAGCGACAACGATGAGACAGCCTATAGGAAGGAGGCCAAAGACCTGGAAGTGTGTTGCTAGGACAACAACCTCTCCCTCAACAAAGGAGATGATTGTGGACTACAGGAAAATGAGGGCCTTGCACGCCCCCATTCTCATCGGTGGGGCTGTAGTAGAGCAGGTTGAGAGCTTCAAGTTGGCATGGGTCCTCAGATCCTCAAAAAGTTATACAGCTGCACCATCGAGAGTATCCTGACCATACCGCCCAGTACATGGGGCCACGTTCCTGCCATCCAGGACCTCTATACCAGGTGGTGTCATGGTGCTCCCAAGTGGCGCAGTGGTCTAAGGCACTGCATCTCAGTGTTAGAAGTGTCACTACAGACTACCTGGTTCAAATCCAGACTGTATCACACAATTGGCCCAGCGTCATCCGAGTTTGGCCGGTGTAGGCTGTCATTGTAAATAAGAATTTGTTCATAACTGACTTGCCTAGTAAAATAAAGGTAAAAAATTACCTTTTCTTCACTGTTATTTTTCTTAAACTGCATTGTTGGTTAAGGGCTTGTAGGTAAGCATTTCACGGTAAGGTCTACACCTGTTGAACTCGACGCATGTGACCATAACAATTTGATTAGATTTGATTTATTGATGTGTGTACTGTTATTAATGGTTGATTTGATTTATTGATGTGTGCACTGTTATTAATGGTTGATTTGATTTATTGATGTGTGCACTGTTATTAATTGTTGTTAGATTTTTTGATGTGTGCACTGTTATTAATGGTTGTTTGATTTATTGATGTGTGCACTGTTATTAATGGTTGATTTGATTTATTGATGTGTGCACTGTTATTAATGGTTGTTAGATCTTTTGATGTGTGCACTGTTATTAATGGTTGATTACTAGATTCTACTAGGTTCTATATTGTAGTCAGACATTGTAGTCGGCATGATTTGAAAGTCGCTGAAATAAGTTGCATTGTTAGTTAAGGGCTTGTAGGTAAGCATTTCACGGTAAGGTCTACACCTGTTGAACTCGAGGCATGTGACCATAACAATTTGATTAGATTTGATTTATTGATGTGTGCACTGTTATTAATGATTGATTTGATTTATTGATGTGTGCACTGTTATTAATGGTTGATTTGATTTATTGATGTGTGCACTGTTATTAATGGTTGATTTGATTTATTGATGTGTGCACTGTTATTAATGGTTGATTTGATTTAATGATGTGTGTACTGTTATTAATGATTGATTTGATTTATTGATGTGTGCACTGTTATTAATGGTTGTTAGATTTTTTGATGTGTGCACTGTTATTAATGGTTGATTACTAGATTCTACTAGGTTCTATATTGTAGTCAGACATTGTAGTCGGCATGATTTGAAAGTCGCTGAAATAAGTTGTTGAATAACCAAATCATCCCTTGGATTTGGTCAGGCCTCCCAGGCCAGTCATGGTGCGCGTTCAGCAGGACGCAACGTTTTGTTACGTTCAGATAGAACATGTAGAATAAGGAATGATTTGTTACGTTCTTATAGAACATGCAGAATAAGGAATGTTTTGTTACGTTTAGATAGAACATGTAGAATAAGGAATTATTTGTTACGTTCTTGTAGAACATGCAGAATAAGGAATGTTTTGTTGCGTTTAGATAGAACATGTAGAATAAGGAATAATGCCGGTTCTATTCATAACACTTCTATCTGCAACGTTTGACAATATTTGGCTCTCAGCGGAGTAAAGTACTTGAGTAAAAATACTTGAAAGTACTACTTAAGTCGTTTTTTGGGGTATCTGTACTTTACTTTACTATTTTTATTTTTGTCAACTTTTACTTTCACTTCACTACATTCCTAAATAAAATTATGTACTTTTTACTCCATACATTTTCCCTGACAATTTTACCTTAATATAAGTAACTTGAAATGATTTATGCTTTTTCTTTTACTTTTGATTCTTAAGTATATTTTAAAAATTACATTTGCTTTTAATTCTTAAGTATATTTAAAACCAAATACTTTTAGACTTTTACTCAAGTAGGATTTTATTTGGTGATTTTCACTTTTACTTGAGTCATTTTCTGTTAAGGTATCTTTACTTTTACTCTGTTGGCTATACTGAATGTAACCCTGGTGCATGTGTGCCCGACCAAGCAAGCAGAAAATATATTCATACTTTCTTTATGAAGCACCATTTTCGACAACCATTCTAGAGTAGCTAATGCTAGTCCTGGACTTTGTGTATCGCGTTCAGCCAATCAGGTTGTTTAAAGTATGCATAGTTAGTGCCGATAAATATCACCACTAACTAAGCCAAGCTAACTAGCGGTTGTTAACGTGACACAGCTTTTTGCAAGCTCAATAGCTTTATAAAATTAATAGTTTTACTTGCCAAACATGCTTTATGGTTATGGGAAGTAATTCCTTACGAGTGAAGCTAACTTTGATTGTTTTATGCACTTTTTAGTTGTTTGCCCTAATCCCTATCAGTGAAGTACTGTCCATACTTGGTCATTAATGTGCTCAAGAGAGTGATGGTAATACCCCATTTCTTGAATGTATGCTTACTAGGTGCTGCATATACTTTATACTGTATATACTTTTGGGCTCCCAAGTGGCACAGTCATCTAAGACACTGCATCTCAGTGCTAGTCACTACAGACAACCCGGTTTTAATTCAGTCTGTATCATAACCAGCCGTGATTTGGAGTCCCATAGGGCGGCGCACAATTGGCCCAGCCAATTGAGTTTTGCCAGTGTAGGCCGTCATTGAAAATAAGAATTTGTTCTTAACTGACTTTCCTAGTTAAATAAAGGTTACTATATATATATACCTGCTACACTAGTTTCAAAGTGTCCTGCATATCTGTACTGGCACAGTATCGATAGTTGCTTCTCTATCATGGACAATGCACAGAATGTAATAAACCGCAAAAGTGTAGTCTAGATCATTGGCAACAAGTTCAGTGGTAATAATTCCTTTTAATAAGATCCTTTTAATATTGCTGAATCCTATTCTGCTTATACTACTATTAAATTAGCATTACTGTAGGCTAAATGATAGCATAAATCATAACCATCATAACCATTAAAAAGGCATTATCACAAGACACAAAATATAGTTTTTATATTTCAGCTCTCAAACTTCAATCCTTTCTAGTGCATTTTTGTATTTCAAGCCTTTCCTTCAGAGGGGTAACATTATGTAGAATTTCATTTTATGGAGGATAGGAAGACATGAGCTCTTTTACATTCATGACCTCCATTAAACTACAAGGCAACTTCACTTATCCTCCTCCTGCCCTTAGCCAGTCACTCAGTCACAGCAGGCTTTCTCAAACCCTGGGTCGCAACAGGCAAATTAAACCTCACTTCAGAGGAACACTTTTCTCCATATATCAAAGGGTATGAATGAGTGGCTTTGGTACAAAGGTGGTTGAGCGCTAACTATGTCTAACCCTTTCCTGATCATGAAGGCATAGAGCTTTGTTTCCAACCAGCGACTCTGTTGATCTGATGTACCCTGTTGGTGCTAAACTGTGCTGTGATTTGCTATAAATTTGAATGTCCTTGATTCCGTTTCAATTACATGATAAATTGATATTTCATTCAAACACGTAAAAACTCTTCTGTTTGATTAATGGGTGATACCACTGATGGTTAAATTAAATTAAAAATATATTAGCACGCAAGCAGAGATTAACCCCAATAGATATATAGACCATCTGAAATCCTGCCCGACAGAATCAGTGATTGGTAAAGAGAGAGCGAGTGGGACAGAAAGAGGAGGAGGACGGAAGAGGGAGTGGATGATGCACAGTCAAAACAGCTCCGGATAAGGTTCTCTCAGCAATATTTTATTTATTTATCTATTAAACCTTTATTTAACTAGGCAAGTCAGTTAAGAACAAATTCTTATTTACAGTGACGGCTTACTTCGGCCAAACCCCGGACGACGCTGGGCCAATTGTGCGCCGACATATGGGACTCCCAATCACGGCCGGATGCAATAGCTACAGTATGGTTTGTCTGTTTCTATTTTCTCTATGATAGAAATATGTATATCTGTTGTTAAGTCTCCTACACTAGCAAATCGTTATAACAGTTAAAGCAGTCTATATATGATGTATGAGCAACACGAGTCTTAGAAACACAAGTATTTCTTTGAAAGTGCAAAATGAAAATATGAATCGCGTAATTGGTAGGAATTGGAAAATATAATTGAAGAATCCCCTTTTGCTCAGGAATGGATGTGACTGAGAAGTCATGAAAATGTCACTTTGAATCCCTTTTTCCTCTCCTTTCATTTGAATAATTAAGGACTGTTCTCATTTGAACCCTTTAAATTCACACAATAAACTAATTGTCAGTGAAGTGTTATTTTCCCCTGTGTCAGAATTATGAAAAACTTTTCTGACAAGGCCTCAAACATTTTCTTCAATATTGTCCATCTGGGGAAAGTAATTGTATGTTGTTGAAACATACCAGAGAAAATGGAAGAGAAAAAAGAATACTTGCTGTAAGGCATGGAACAGCTTTGAAGAAGAAGATGAAAGTTACCGGAACCAAATTGAGGGAGAGTTGTTTTATGTTTGGTTTTTAAACATAGAAGTTACAAACCATGATTAAATCATGCCTTTTCATCATAAATATTTTAATCTCAGATTCAGAGTGAAATGTTTGATTATATATTTTCTCTCACTTAACCCAGCTTTTGTCCTGTTCCAAAATAGTACTTTAAATGTTTCCAAGATACAGTACATACACTGGGGGCCAAAAGTTTGGAATATTACTAATTCAAGGGTCTTTCTTTATTTGCACTATTTTTTACATTGTAGATTAAAAGTGAAGACATCAAAACTATGACATAACACATATGGAAACATGTAGTAACCTCTGAACAGTTGATGTTGAGATGTGTCTGTTACTTTAACTCTGTGAAGCATTTATTTGGGCTGCAATCTGAGGCTGGTAACTCTAATGAATTTATCCTCTGCCGCAGAGGTATTTCTGGGTCTTCCATTCCTGTGGCGGACCTCATGAAAATGGTTGAGAGAATGCCATGAGTGTGCAAAGCTGTCATCAAGGCAAAGGGTGGCTACTTTGAAGAAAATAGTGCAAATAAAGAAAAACCCTTGAATGAGTAATATTCCAAACTTTTGGCCCCCAGTGTATATTTCGAAACAATTTACGTTGGATGTGACAAAATAGCAAAGCACCCAAGGGAAGAACCGTACAAGCATTGTGAACTACTAGATAAACTAGAGAAACCGGCTGTGAAGATTAAGGGGGCTGTCTCTATAGATCCATTGTAGATTGTGACTGGGCTACTGGGTAGATCTCTATGGCCAGATCCATTGCTAAGTCGATTGTGACTTCGGGTTACTAGACAAATTAATGTGACTCAAGCCTAAGAAACCCTCACAGACTCGTACAAGCACATTCTGTGTAACTGTTTTGCTTATTGTCATTCTGATTTGTCTCCCCCATGGCTAAGGCCATTTGCAGCCATCTGCACACTGTTTAATTACTGTCTGTATTCCCGTAGAGAACAACACCGCTAACACCATGGGGCTGTTTTAAAAATTCACACTAAGTCAGGATTTATGAACTACAGAGTGGGGACTGATATGAGCCTGATGATACTCTATGTGTCATATCATCTGGAGCATACTGTTAGCATCATGGGCTTTGGAATGAGACCAACGAAGAGCTAAACACTGTGTAAATATTGATATCCAGTCCAGATTGCTGAATTTCATAATTCTTCTTTCCATAATTACATATCTTAAGTGTTGATACATAACAGGTGTAGCAGCACTTGTTTGCTTGTTGGTTGATGATAGAAAAAAGGCAGATGTTTTTGGATTAGTCGCCTTTAGAATATAGTATATACACTCACTGTCAACTTCATTAGGTACATCTTGCTAGTACCAGGTTGGACCCCCTTTTGCCTTCAGAACTGCCTTAATTCTTCATGGCACAGATTCAACAAGGTGATGGAAACATTCCTCAGAGATTTTGGTCCATATTGACATTATAGCATCACGCAGTTGCTGCAGATTTGTCGGCTGCACATCCATGATGTGAATCTCCCGTTCCACCAGATCCCAAAGGTGCTCTATTGGATTGAGATCTGGTGACTGTGGAGGCCATCTGAGTACAGTGAACTCATTGTCATGTTCAAGAAACCAGTTTGAGATGATGTGAGCTTGGTGACATGGTGTGTTATTCTGCTTCAAGTAGCCATTAGAAGATGTGTACACTGTGGAAATGGTCAGCAACAAAACTCAGGTAGGCTGTGGCGTTCAAACGATGCTCAATTGGTACTAAGGGGCCCAAAGTGTGCCAAGAAAATATCCCCCACACCATTACACCACCACCAGCCTGAACCGTTGATACAAGGCAGGACGGATCCATGCTTTCATGTTGTTTACGCCAAATTCTGACCCTACCATCTGAAATTGGAACAGGCCATGTTTTTCCAATCTTCTATTGTCGAATTTAGGTGGGCCCGTGCAAATTGTAGCCTCAGTTTCCTGCTCTTAGCTGACAGGAGTGGCACCCGGTGTGGTCTTCTGCTGCTGTAGGCCATCTGCTTCAAGGTTTGACGTGTTGTTCATTCAGAGATGCTCTTCTGCATACCTTGGTTGTACCGAGTGGTTATTTGAGTTACTGTTGCCTTTCTATCAGCTCGAACCAGTCTGGCCATTCTCCTCTGACGTCTGCCATCAACAAGGCATTTTCACCCAGAGAACTGCCGCTCACTGGATATTTTCTCATTTTCTGACCATTCTCTGTAAACCCTAGAGATGGTTGTGCGGGAAAATCCCAGTAGATCAGCACTTTCTGGAATACTCAAACCAGCCTGTCTGGCACCAAAAACCATGCCACGTTCAAAGTCACTTAAATCACCTTTCTTCCCCATTCTGATGCTTGGTTTGAACTTCAGCAGATTGTCTTGACCATATCTACATGCCTAAACGCATTGAGTTGCTGCCACGTGATTGGCTGATTAAATATTTGCTTTAACAAGCAGTTGAAGTACTGTACAGTCGTGGCCAAAAGTTTTGAGAATGACACAAGTATTGGTCTCCAGAAAATTTGCTGCCTCAGTGTTGATGATGGCAATTTGCATATACTCCAGAATGTCACGAAGAGTGATCAGATGAATTGCAATTAATTGCAACGTCCCTCTTTGCCATGAAAATGAACTTAATCCCCCAAAAACATTTCCACTGCATTTCAGCCCTACCACAAAAGGACCAGCTGCCATCACGTCAGTGATTGTCTTGTTAACACAGGTGTAAGTGTTGACGAGGACAAGGCTGGAGATCACTCTGTCATGCTGATTGAGTCAGAATAACAGACTGGAAGCTTTAAAAGTAGGATGGTGCTTGAAATCATTGTTCTTCCTCTAATTTCTCACAAAAAGATGGGCATGCCATTGGTAGACATTCCAGCAGTACCTGGTAAAAGAATAAGCACACTACACAGGATGTTTAGTCAATTATATATACAGTGGGGAGAACAAGTATTTGATACACTGCCGATTTTGCAGGTTTTCCCACTTACAAAGCATGTAGAAGTCTGTAATTTTTATCATAGGTACTCTTCAACTGTGAGTGACGGAATCTAAAACAAAAATCCAGAAAATCACATTGTATGATTTTTAAGTAATTAATTTGCATTTTATTGCATGACATAAGTATTTGATACATCAGAAAAGCAGAACGTAATATTTGGTACAGAAACCTTTGTTTGCAATTACAGAGATCATACGTTTCCTGTAGTTCTTGACCAGGTTTGCACACACTGCAGCAGGGATTTTGGCCCACTCCTCCATACAGACCTTCTCCAGATCCTTCAGGTTTCGGGGCTGTCGCTGGGCAATACGGACTTTCAGCTCCCTCCAAAGATTTTCTATTGGGTTCAGGTCTGGAGACTGGCTAGGCCACTCCAGGACCTTGAGATGCTTCTTACAGAGCCACTCCTTAGTTGCCCTGGCTGTGTGTTTTGGGTTGTTGTCATGCTGGAAGACCCAGCCACGACCCATCTTCAATGCTCTTACTGAGGGAAGGAGGTTGTTGGCCAAGATCTCGCGATACATGGCCCCATCCATCCTCCCCTCAATACGGTGCAGTCGTCCTGTCCCCTTTTCAGAAAAGCATCCCCAAAGAATGATGTTTCCACCTCCATGCTTCACGGTTGGGATGGTGTTCTTGGCGTTGTACTCATCCTTCTTCTTCCTCCAAACACGGCGAGTGGAGTTTAGACCAAAAAGCTCAATTTTTGTCTCATCAGACCACACGACCTTCTCCCATTCCTCCTCTGGATCATCCAGATGGTCATTGGCAAACTTCAGACGGGCCTGGACATGCGCTGGCTTGAGCAGGGGGACCTTGCGTGTGCTGCAGGATTTTAATCCATGACGGCGTAGTGTGTTACTAATGGTTTTCTTTGAGACTGTGGTCCCAGCTCTCTTCAGGTCATTGACCAGGTCCTGCCATGTAGTTCTGGGCTGATCCCTCACCTTCCTCATGATCATTGATGCCCCATGAGGTGAGATCTTGCATGGTGCCCCAGACCGAGGGAGATTGACCGTCATCTTGAACTTCTTCCATTTTCTAATAATTGCGCCAACAGTTGTTGCCTTCTCACCAAGCTGCTTGCCTATTGTCCTGTAGCCCATCCCAGCCTTGTGCAGGTCTACAATTTTATCCCTGATGTCCTTACACAGCTCTCTGGTCTTGGCCATTGTGGAGAGGTTGGAGTCTGTTTGATTGAGTGTGTGGACAGGTGTCTTTTATACAGGTAACGAGTTCAAACAGGTGCAGTTAATACAGGTAATGAGTGGAGAACAGGAGGGCTTCTTAAAGAAAAACTAACAGGTCTGTGAGAGCCGGAATTCTTACTGGTTGGTAGGTGATCAAATACTTATCTCATGCAATAAAATGCAAATTTATTATGAAAAAATCATACAATGTGATTTTCTCGATTTTTGTTTTAGATTCCGTCTCTCACAGTTGAAGTGTACCTATGATAACATTTACAGACCTCTCATACTTTGTAAGTAGGAAAACCTGCAAAATCGGCAGTGTATCAAATTCTCCCCACTTGTCAGGCTCTGGCCATAGAGAAGCCTATTTGCTTCTCTATGTAGCTATGAGTCTGACAGTGCCTTTCTTTTCTGTTTCTGTGTGGGTGTTGGGTTGGATCCCTAATTAGAGGCAGCTGCACCGCATTGTCTCTAATTAGGGATCCTATATAATTTGGTCTGTCCTTCACTCTGGTGTGGGTCGTTGTACGTTTGATGTCACAGGCAAGTAAGTGTGTTCCAGTTCATTGTTTTGTTTGTAGTTCGTCATTGTGTGAAGTTATACATAGTATAATAAAATGTTGAACTATACCTGCGCTGCGCCTTGGTCTCTCCTTCCACCCAATTGTGACACCACTGTACATGTGTGAATAACTAGCTTACTAACATTTACAAATGTGGGGGTCGTGATTAATAAATGGTGAGCATTGTGTCTGTAAATGCCTTAAAATTGGTTTATGATGGACCTTTAAAATAAAGTGTTACCCATTCGCCTTATGCAATGAAATGTCATTAAGTCACAGGGAGAGGCATGGCAACCTATACATAGCAATGATACAAACTGCAACAGGAATCGTTTAGAAACGTGCAATATGGAAAATATATAATTTACAGTATTCAAAAACAGTTGTAAAAACCACACACTTGAAAAAGACAAGCGACCAACCTTGACTTTAGTTCTGTTTAATCTTTTTTTTATTTTTTTGCATCTAACAATTTCTCTATTGCCTACAACAAAGGAGCTGGACAGCTTGCGAATGAAGTGATTTAGATATGCTTGACTCCTAACTGCCGTACGATGGTAAAAGTGTATAATAACGCTCCTCAGAAGTCCAGTCCAAAGCATTAGGAATGCACCGTACATTATGAAGCAAACTGCATTTGAGTACAGAATCTTAATGGGATTTAAATGTCGCCTTGAAATCTACAACAGTTTATATCTATGCTCCCTAAGGAATGCTCACCAGTGTAAATGCCATTCAAAACCTCACTCCCTCCTCCCAGCTCAAATATAACTCAACTCTTATCAACAAAGACCAGGGATTCTGATATATCTGGAAGCTTATAAAATCATTCCAGGGTTGGGAGAGGAGAGGGAAATAGCATCTAATGGTTACGTCTCAAATGGCACCATTTGGGTAGTGCCATTTGGGTAGTCATAACACATAATGTAACATTGCACTGGCTATCTGGTGTCCTGTGTGAACTTAAGTGTGCGCCCTCTAATTCTCCCATCTCTCTCTCTCATTCTGGGTTTGTAGAATGATTTTTCGAGAACATCGCTTCCCTTCCATCCTTAATGAAAATTACAACTTTTTCCCCATGCGAATAGACGGTGTTAAACTTATGCAAAGTTGGGCAGAATCCAAAACAGAATGTTGTTTGTACATAATGAGCAGTCATTTTGAATATACAGAATGTCCTGCATTAGAGATGCTGTTGTATAGAATCCTGTTTCCTCTCTCTATGTCTTCCCATCTGTGCCATTGAAAAGGCCTCAATCTGCTTGATTGTGCCCAAATTCGCAGGACACATCTGCCAAGCAAGTCTTGTCAGCTGTTCCTCTGACTTATCCAGCCTTTTTAGAGCCTAGGGAAGGCATTAGTGACCAAATGTAGCAGAGGAATGCACACTGAAAAGGCCACATGTTCCCATTGAAATGGCATCTGGGATTGGCCCAGCGTCATCTGGGTTAGGGGAGGCCGGGGTAGGCTGTCATTGTGAATAAGTATTTGTTCTTAACTGACTTGCCTAGTTAATTAAATAAAAAATAAAAACATTTAAAATGTATTGGTAGTTGTATTTTGTATTTTTACTTCAATCTAAGTTCTTTACCTGCTTCTTTCTCTGTGTATACCAGTCCTGATACACAGTAAAGTTACATCACTCGATGTGCTTGCCCAAGCAATCAGTACAGCAGACAATATTCCTACCATCATTATACACACACATGCAAAGGAAAAGATGGCGAGCATACACCATACATAGGATAAAGTTCACATCCAGTAAACAGTGATCAAATCTATAATTTATGCAAGGCAACCTCCAAAAGGAAAATACTTCCAGAGACCAATAGCTATTGCTGTGGCTTAGGATAGACGTTTAATGCCTATGAATGGACCAGTTTGATTGATGGCTTTTCGCCCTGCTATTGTACTGCCCATGCACACTGAATCAGATGAAAGGGTAGCAGGGCCTTTGCTGTGGATGAGCAATGTTATTCCTCCCATCTCTGCATGCATCCAACCCTCATCCCAACAGATTTATAGAGGACCGGGTACTTGGACTGAAGACATATTTACTTTCTCTCAGGGTTGACTCATCAATCACAATGTTGAACCAAGGACGTTACACTTTTCTGTTCTTCTTTTTTTTTTTTTCTCTGACAACTGCTCTCTATCCAACAGACAAACTTAAATGTATTGACAGAAGAAAATGGTTGATTGCTTTTCTCTCTAGCTTTGTGGGTAATGTGTTGAATAATCCATGTTCTGAGTCTTGCTTTGTGTTTGAAATCATTCTGTTAAGTGGTTGTTTTCCAGTCCAGTGATCACGTATCACCCTAAGTGTACAACGCTTAGGAATTTCGTTTTTTCTTTCACCCAACTTTAAACTTATTTTTTTGGGGGGGATTTCACGTTGAATTCATTTAAGTTGACAACTCAACCAAACGTAAATCAAAACTACTTACTAGACATCGAAATGATGTCTGTGCCTAGTGTGTATGCTCTGGTTCTATTCATTATAGTAAGAATATAAATCATATTGATAAAGCATCTCAAACTAGGAGTGCTGATCTAGGATCAGTTTAGCATTTCTGATCATAATGTCTTTGAAGATCATAATGAATACGATTGTATGGACACGTGGCAACTGATCCTAGATCAGCACTCTTACTCTGCACTGCTTTATGAATACAGGCCCTGACATATTGTAGACATGAGTTGTTTACATTAAACCAGCCCCCATATCTATCCAGTTCTATATCCCCTCACGACTCCTCAAGGAGAATCCTATAGGAGTCTATTGGCACAGCCAGCCTCCCAGCCTCGCAGCCTCGCAGCCTCCCAGCCTCGCAGCCTTTCTGAAAGTGGATTAAACTATTGCATCTGTCCCCTCCCTGTCTCTGGGCTAGTATTTATTGTTCTGATCTACATCCATATCTCTTACTGTGTCATAGCCCCATCCCTCATAATGTATGTTGTTCTCTCTGCCTTCCTCTCCACATGGAATAGAATACTGAGAAGGTCAAGGAATTAATGGAACTCACTGGATTCTAGGATTTAATGTTGTAACCATAGAAATATAATTACTCAGTTGCAACAAAACAAACTACTGGATCAGTCGGACCTCACCTCTGACCTTGAATTACAGGAAGGAAGCTGGTTGGTTCTAAAGCAATTTTCTCAAGAGCCTGGTTGTTCTCTTGGTTTTCCATAAGCAGACCCTCATCTCAAACAAATAGCACCCTATTCCCTATTTAGTGCACAACTTTTGACCAGGGCCCATAGGGTGCCATTTGGGACACAGACATGAAACAATCTTATTTCCAATCATCTGTGTCTCACTCCCTCCTATTACGTTATGGTTATTGTCCTTTGAGAACAGGTTTTAGGTATCTGTCATAATGTCCAACTGGGGGAGTAGTGTTCTAGCAACATGAAGAGAAAGACAATGGTGGTGCAATCTGGACAGTCTACCACGTTGATTTTCAGTTTTCCATGGGTTACCGTTCATTGCGGCAGTTTCCTTTTGTTCCATGCCTTTAAAAGGATGGATGAATATTTAAACCCCCCCGGTAGCCATCTACAGAGAACACAGTGTCTGCATGTCTAAATAGGGAATAAGGCTGCCATTTGGGATGGAACAAGTGCTAGCTGGGATTGTGTATTTATTAACAGGCTCCTATACACAAGGCTCTGCAAGACAAAAGAGGAAATCACCTCCATTCTGTAGATGAGAGCACTTGAAAGATATGCCACTTAGAATAAACTATTGTTTGTGTCTATAGGCCATGATCATTCATTTAATAAGAAGGCATTGGTGAGATATATACTGAATTTAACGATGTGCCCTGAGAGCATCCTATCATTAAACTAGTTTTCCAAGATAAGACAAAAACATTATTCTTCTGCTGTGAGAATGTATTTATGGCTTTATGTAATAAAACAATAACCTTGTGAAAAAAAAAGAAAAAGCAACCCAACTCCATAATGATTCAAACATGATCGGCTTGCGGCACAAGCGGAATTTGCCTATTATCTCTTACAAAACCAGTTTACCGGTATTAACTGACTACAGCACAGGTACTGTACATCATTCAATGCATTGGCAGGAGAAACATATCACGTCTTCTCTAGAACCTTATTAGACTACTTTTTAAATTACAGAAATATTCTTCCTGATGTGGTTGTATTGGGCCTGAGCTTTACAGATCAACTGCAAAAGATAGATAGATAGATAGATAGATAGATAGATAGATAGATAGATAGATAGATAGATAGATAGATAGATAGATAGATAGATAGATAGATAGATAGATAGATAGATAGATAGATAGATAGATAGATAGATAGATAGATAGATAGATAGATAGATAGATAGATAGATAGATAGATAGATAGATAGATACTTTATTGATCCCCGGGAGGAAATTACACGGTACATGATACATAGAGCGGCATTATGAAAAAGTATAGAAATACAAGTAGTCTGGACTGCAAAAAAGCTATAAAAAGACATTGCATAGTATGGGTGGTTGGCTGAATATGTACACTATACATTGGTGGATGTTGGATGGTTAACTATACTATACAGGTTGATGGTAGAGAAATACTTCAATAGCTAAAAATGCGTATGATATGAGTGAGGGTAATAATAGTTTACTTAATAGACATACTGGTAAATGAACAGGTAAGTTAATATTTTGCAAGGTTAAATTAACTGTACAGGTAAATATACAGTTAAATTTACAGGTAAGTGAATATTAGCATGGGGTAATAATAGTAATTCCCTTAAAATACAGTCCTTAGTGCGCAGGGTTTAATTACAGATACCTGCACGTATTGCACATTCGATATACTAAAAGCAATGAAAAAATATACATCTGACAGGATACTAATATGCATTCCTGAGTGAATGACTACGTAAATTAAGTCCAAGAATTACTTGCAATATTGCACGTGACATGATATAACAACTGTACATGAATATGTATATTGTCACGACCTCTGCCGAAGTTGCCTCACCCCCTTGTTCGGGCATGCTTCGGCGATCGTTGTCACCGGCTTTCTAGCCACTGCCGCTCGATCATTCATTATTCCATTTGTCATGTCTTGTCATTACGCACACCTGGTTCTCATTTCCCCTCATTACTTCATGTATATATGTTCCCTCTGTTCCCCCATGTCCTTGTCGGATATTGTTCTATGTGATCGTGTTCTCACTGTTGCTTTCATTTATTCGGGAACAGTTGTATATATTTCCTGTTCGGACGTTGTATGCGTGATTGTGGATTAAAGTTATCCTTGAGTTCACGCTACCTCCTGCGCCTGGCTCTCTATATATATTATACTCACGCCATCACAGAATATCCGACCTTTTGAAATGGAGTCAGCAGGAGGTAATAATATGACCGGGGTAGTGGAGAGAGTGAGGGAGCACTCCACCATGCTCACCAGCCTAGGAGAGGCGATGGATCGGGTTCTACAGGCTGTCCAGCGATTGGAACACAACCGACCAGACAGTGGAGCCTCACCATTAGCACATACGGTGCCATCTAACAGAGGGATCCACACTCCACCACAACCTACCGGAGGAATCCACATTTCCCTGCCCCGGGAATACGACGGAACCGCCGCCCAGTGCCAGGGGTTCCTACTTCAGTTAGAGCTGGCATTCAGCACTATATCCCCTCCTCCGTCGGACCGTGAGAAGGTATCTGCTCTCGTCTCCTGTCTAACTGGGAAAGCCCTGGAGTGGGCCAACGCAACTTGGAGAGAGGGAACTGCGTTGGACAACTTCGGGGAGTTCGCCCGCCACTTCCGAGCCGTGTTCGACCATCCACCAGAAGGAAGAGAGGCGGGTGAACGCCTTTTCCACCTAAGACAGGGGACGAGGAGTGCGCAGGATTTCGCGCTGGATTTCGGGACATTAGCGGCCGGGTCAGGGTGGAATGAGCGGGCTCTCATTGACCATTTTCGTTGCAGTTTGCACGAGGACGTCCGTCGAGAGCTAGCCTGCCGGGACGCCACGCTGAGTTTTGATCAACTCGTGGATATGGCAATAAGACTGGACAATCTGCTGGCTTCTCGCGGACGTCCAGTGGGGGGTCCGCTCTTACCACCCTTATCCACACCAGATCCTGTTCCCATGGAAATGGGTGGAACGGCCGTCCGGAGTCGTCGCGGGAGTCGGGTCCAGTGCGCATCCTGTGGTTGTCATGGACATTCGGCGGCGCGTTGTTCCCAGAATACTGGGTATAGAGGCGGCAGGCAGGGCACTCTGGCATCACCCCAGGTAACAGCGCACCACACTTACCCAGAGTCCTCTGTTACACACCTCTACCTTCCAGTATCATTTCCTGAATTTTGTGCTATTCCCCAGTGTAAGGCGCTAGTCGATTCAGGCGCAGCTGGAAATTTTATGGATAGTACTCTAGCTAGTAGATTAGGGATCCCGCTTACGCACCTGTCCATCCCCATTCCCATTCAAGCCTTAGATAGTCGACCGTTAGGGTCTGGGTATGTTAAGGAGACCACCGGAGACATAGTAATGATCACCCAGGAGAATCATAAGGAAAAAATAAATTTCTTCATTATAGATTCTCCTGCATTCCCGGTGGTACTAGGACTGCCCTGGTTAAGTACTCACAATCCCACCTTTTTGTGGAAACAGAGGGCTCTAACGGGGTGGTCATCAGAGTGTCCGGGGAGGTGTGTAGGTGTTTCCGTTGGTGCAACCACGGTGGAGAGTCCAGAGAATGTCCCCACCGTGCGCATTCCCCCCGAATACCTAGATTTGGCTCAAGCCTTCTCTAAGAAAAAGGCTAATAAATTACCACCTCATCGCCCAGGGGATTGTGCGATAAACCTCAAGGTAGACGCTGTACTTCCCAGGAGTCATATGTATCCCCTGTCGCAGGTAGAGACGGAGGCTATGGAAACATATGTCTCTGAGTCCCTACGACAGGGGTTCATACGGTCCTCTACTTCACCCGCCTCCTCGAGCTTCTTTTTTGTGAAGAAGAAGGATGGTGGTTTGCGCCCATGCATTGATTACCGCGCCCTCAACCAGATCACAGAAAGGTATAGTTATCCTCTACCTCTCATCTCATCGGTGATTGAATCAATGCATGGGGCGCGCTTCTTCACTAAACTAGATCTCAGGAGTGCGTACAATTTGGTTCGTATCCGGGAAGGAGATGAGTGGAAAACGGCATTTAGTACCACTTCAGGTCACTATGAGTATCTAGTCATGCCATACGGGTTGATGAATGCACCATCGGTCTTCCAATCTTTTGTTGACAATGTTTTCAGGGACATGTTCGGTTGTGGTGTGGTAGTATACATCGATGACATTCTGGTGTATTCCGCTACACGCGCCGAGCATGTTTCCCTAGTCCGTAAAGTACTTGGAAGATTGCTGGAGCATAACCTGTATGTCAAGGCAGAAAAATGTCTGTTCTTCCAACAGTCCGTTTCCTTCCTTGGATACCACATTACCACCTCCGGGGTGGAGATGGAGAGTGACCGCATTTCAGCCGTGCGTAATTGGCCGACTCCAACCACGGTTAAAGAGGTACAGCGGTTTTTAGGGTTTGCCAATTTCTATCGGAGGTTTATCCGGGGCTTTGGCAAGGTGGCGACTCCCATTACTTCACTGTTAAAGGGGGGTCCGTCCCGTCTCCGCTGGTGCGCTGCGGCGGACAGGGCATTCAGGCAGCTGAAGGCTCTTTTCACCGCGGCCCCGGTGCTAGCCCATCCGGATCCCTCTTTGCAGTTCATAGTAGAGGTGGACGCGTCCGAATCAGGGGTAGGAGCAGTCTTATCCCAACGATCAGGCACGCCACCTAAGCTCCGTCCCTGTGCCTTCTTCTCTAAGAAGCTCAGCGCGGCGGAGCAAAACTATGATGTAGGTGATCGGGAGTTGTTGGCTGTAGTCAAGGCTTTGACTGTGTGGAGACATTGGCTTGAGGGGGCTAAACACCCTTTCCTCATCTGGACTGACCACCGTAACCTGGAGTACATCCGGGCAGCTAGGAGGCTGAATCCTCGTCAGGCCAGGTGGGCCATGTTTTTCACACGTTTTCATTTCACCATCTCCTATATTCCAGGGACTAAGAACGTTAAGGCAGACGCACTGTCTCGGCTGTACGACAAAGAGGAGAGGCCCATGGATGACACCCCCATACTACCGGCCTCCTGCATTATAGCGCCGGTAGTATGGGCGCTGGACGCGGACATTGAACAGGCATTGCACACAGAGCCAGCTCCACCGTCCTGTCCCGCTGGACGTCTGTACGTGCCGTCTGCTGTCCGTGACCGGCTCATCTATTGGGCCCACACGTCACCCTCCTCTGGTCACCCCGGTATCGGTCGGACAGTGCGCTGCCTTTCTGAGAAATATTGGTGGCCCACCTTGGCTAAGGATGTGAGGGTGTATGTCTCCTCCTGCTCGGTGTGCGCCCAGTGTAAGGCACCTAGACACCTTCCTAGAGGTAAATTACTTCCTTTACCTATTCCACAACGGCCGTGGTCACATTTATCGATAGATTTCCTGACAGACCTTCCACCTTCCCAGGGGAACACCACTATCCTGGTCGTTGTGGATCGATTCTCCAAGTCCTGCCGCCTCTTGCCTCTGCCCGGTCTCCCCACGGCCCTGCAAACTGCGGAGGCTCTATTCACTCATGTCTTCCGGCACTACGGGGTACCAGAGGATATAGTATCTGATCGGGGCCCCCAATTCACATCTAGGGTGTGGAAAGCATTTATGGAACACCTGGGGGTCTCCGTCAGCCTTACCTCTGGGTTTCACCCCGAATCTAACGGGCAGGTGGAGAGGGTAAATCAAGATATAGGTAGGTTCTTAAGGTCCTATTGCCAGGACCGGCCGGGGGAGTGGTCGACGTACCTGCCATGGGCTGAGATGGCACAGAATTCCCTCCGTCACTCCTCTACCAACCTAACCCCATTTCAGTGTGTGTTAGGTTACCAGCCGGTTCTGGCACCGTGGCATCGGAGCCAGACCGAAGCCCCTGCGGTGGATGAGTGGTTCCGTCATGCGGAGGCCACATGGGAAGCTGCCCATGTTCATCTCCAGCGGGCAGTCTGTCGACACAAAATAGGCGCGGACCGTCACCGCAGTGAGGCCCCAGTATACACACCGGGTGATCGGGTCTGGCTCTCGACCCGGAACCTACCTCTCCGCCTGCCATGCCGGAAGCTGAGCCCGCGGTTTGCAGGGCCATTCAAAGTCCTGAGGAGAATCAACGAGGTTACATACAGGTTAAAACTCCCTCCCGATTACCGTATTAACCCCTCGTTTCATGTGTCTCTCCTCAGGCCGGTGGTGGCTGGTCCGCTCCAGGAGTCTGAGGTACGGGAAGCCCCCCCACCCCCGTTGGACATCGAAGGGATCCCGGCATACTCCGTTCGTTCCATCTTGGATTCGAGACGTCGGGCGGGGGGCCTTCAGTACCTCGTGGAGTGGGAGGGGTATGGCCCGGAGGAGAGGTGCTGGGTGCCGAGGGGGGATGTGCTTGACCATTCCCTATTACGAGATTTCCACCGTCGCCGCCCAGAGCGCCCGGCGCCTCGCCGTCCGGGTCGTCCCCAAAGCCGGTGTCGGAACGCAAGGGGGGGGTACTGTCACGACCTCTGCCGAAGTTGCCTCACCCCCTTGTTTGGGCATGCTTCGGCGATCGTCGTCACCGGCTTTCTAGCCACTGCCGCTCGATCATTCATTATTCCATTTGTCATGTCTTGTCATTACGCACACCTGGTTCTCATTTCCCCTCATTACTTCATGTATATATGTTCCCTCTGTTCCCCCATGTCCTTGTCGGATATTGTTCTATGTGATCGTGTTCTCACTGTTGCTTTCATTTATTCGGGAACAGTTGTATATATTTCCTGTTCGGACGTTGTATGCGTGATTGTGGATTAAAGTTATCCTTGAGTTCACGCTACCTCCTGCGCCTGGCTCTCTATATATATTATACTCACGCCATCACATATATACAGACCTGAATGGACAAATAAGTCCTGAGCGAATGAGTGATTACGGACCAGAGTTACTCACGGATGGATGCACAATTGTTAAACTAGGTCCTAACAACTCAACAGTTCCAGGTCTGTGTTGCCGACGGCACGGCACCCCAGTGAGGCATTAAATAGTCTAATAGCCGCCGGCAGGAAGGACCTCCTGTAGCGCTCTTTGGCACACCGTGGTGGGATCAGTCTGTGACTGAAGGTGCTCCTCTGCATCATAACCATGGCATGCAGAGGGTGGGTGACATTGTCCATGATGGCCAGCAGTTTGGCCAGGATCCGTCTCTCCGCCACCTCCTCTAGAGTGTCCAGGCTGAACCCCAGGACAGAGCTAGCCTTCCTGATCAGCTTATTTACCCGAGAAGCATCACCGGCTTTTATGTTGGCTCCCCTGCACACCACTGCAAAAAAAAAGTATACCACAGACTGGTAGAAGGTATGCAGTAGTTTACTGCACACGTTGAAGGACCTGAGCCTCCTCAGAAAGTAGAGTCAGCTCTGGCCCTTTTTGTACAGGGCCCCGGTGTTACCAGCCCATTCCAGCCTGTCCATATGGAACTTGTATGACCCAACCATTTCCACATCCATCCCCTGTATAGGACTGCAGTCAGTTGTGCCTTGGTTCTCCTGAAGTCCACCACCATCTCCTTTGTTTTGCTGATGTTGAGCTGAAGGTGGTTCTGCTCACACCACAACACAAAGTCACTGATTGTGCTCCTGTACTCCTCCTCCTGCCCACCCCTGATGCACCCTACAATTGCGGAGTCATCCGCGAACTTCTGTAGGTGGCATGTTTCAGAGTTATATCTGAAGTCTGAGGTGTAGAGGGTGAACAGGAAGGGGGACAGGACCGTTCCCTGTGGGGTCCTGTGTAGCTCACTGCCCGTTCTGACACACAGCTCTGTAGTCACACAAATTGTGGCCTACCGGTCAGGTAGTCCATGACCCAGGAGACTAAAGGCACTCTATTCCTTATAGTGCACTATGTAGGGAAAAGGGTGCCATTTGGGACTTTGAAAAGACAGGCTGAGTGGGCAGGAAGCTTATATTCATGAGCTTCCCTTGACTGACAGCACTTTGAAACACCTATGTCAAGAAACGTGGATGCAGTGAGCAGAGTAAAATCATCTCAAGCAAATTTGGTGATACACAAAGCAAATCAAACAACATTGGAATTTCATCAATGATGTCATTTTCTTCTTCTTCTTCTTCTTCTTCTTCTTCTTGATTGGGTTGGTGGATCGCATCCTACTTTTAAGTTGCATAAACTGCCATCTACTCTACTGGAGTGTGAGGCCAATCACAGCCTACTTACATGAAATTCTCTTCATTATTCCTGTTCCTCTAAGAAAGTGAAATAGAGCCCTAGACACCACTTCCCTCCCCCCACTACACCATCCCAACCCTGCCCAGCCTCTCTAACCCTTTCACACGATCTCTCCCTATCTACGTCATACAGTTAACAAAATATCAACACATGCTCCACCGTTTCCTCCACTCAACACTCATCACACAGACCTGTTTCCATATCATCCAAAACGTGGCATTCAAACCGTAGTCTACTCCACATAACTTCCACTCTCCTACATCCCATACTTCCCACCTCTTCCTTTCAATAAAATTGCCTCCCCTTACTACTAGTATCCCACTCCCTTTGCCAAAGATTAAGACCTTTTGCCCGGATCACTTCCCTGCAGCCCAGTGGGACCTGAATATCTACCCCCTCTCTCCTCATATTACTCTTAGCCACCAAATCAAATCAAATCTTATTGGTCATATATACATTTAGCAGATGTTAATGTGGGTGTAGTGAAATGCTTGTGCTTCTAGTGCCGACAGTGCAGTAATATCTAACAGTAATATCTAACAATTACACAACATATACCCAATACACAGAAATCTAAGCAAGGAATGAATTACAGTAGAATAGTATTGAAGTATACAATATACAGTATATGCATATGAGATTAGTAACGCAAAACATTATTAAGTGACTAAGATACCCAAGGATAGTATAGAATACAGTGTATACATATGAGATGAGTGATGCCAGATATGTAATGTATTATTTAAGTGACTAATGTTCTGTACCTTAAAGTGACCAGTGATTTCTAGTCTGTGCCTATACGGAGCAGCCTCTAATGTGCTAGTGATGGCTGTTTAGCTGTCTGATGGTCTTGAGATAGAAGCTGTTTTTCAATCTCTCGGTCCCAGCTTTGATGTACCTGTACTGACCTCGCCTTCTGGATGAAAGCGGGGTGAACAGGCAGTGGCTCAGATGGTTGATGTCCTTGATGATAATTTTGGCCTTCCTGTGACATCGGGTGCTGTAAGTGTCCTGGATGGAGGGTAGTTTGCCCCCGGTAATGTGTTGGGCGGACCGCACCACCCTCTGGAGAGCCTTGCAGTTGCGGGCGGTGCAGTTGCTATACCAGGCGGTGATACAGCCCGACAGGATGCTTTCAACTGTGCATCTTTAAAAGTTTGTGAGGGTTTAATGTGTTAAGCCGAATTTCTTTAGCCTCCTGAGGTTGAAGAGGCTCTGTTGCGCCTTCTTCACCACACTGTCTGTGTGGGTGGACCATTTCAGTTTATCAGTGATATGTACAGTTGTGGCCAAACGTTTTGAGAATGACACAAGTATTGGTCTCCACAAAGTTTGCTGCATCAGTGTTCTTAGATCTTTATGTCAGTAGTTACTATGGTACACTGAAGTATAATTACAAGTATTCCATAAGTGTCAAAGGCTTTAATTGACAATGACAGTTTATGCAAAGAGTCAATATTTGCAGTGTTGACCCTTCTTTTTCAAGACCTCTGCAATCCGCCCTGGCATGCTGTCAATTAACTTATGGGCCACATCCTGACTGATGGCAGGCCATTCTTGCATAATCAATTCTTGGAGTTTGTCAGAAGTTGTGGGTTTTTGTTTGTCCGCCTCTTGAGGATCGACCACAAGTTCTCAATGGGATTAAGGTCTGGGGAGTTTCCTGGCCATGGACCCAAATTGTCGATGTTTTGTTCCCCGAGCCACTTAGTTATCACTTTTGCCTTATGGCAAGGTGCTCCATCATGCTGGAAATGGCATTGGTCGTCACCAAACTGTTCTTGGATGGTTGGGAGAAGTTGCTCTCGGAGGATGTGTTGGTACCATTCTTTATTCATGGCTGTGTTCTTAGGCAAAATTGTGAGTGAGCCCACTCCCTTGACTGAGAAGCAACCCCACACTTGAATGGTCTCAGGATGCTTTACTGTTGGCATGACACAGGACTGATTGTAGCGCTCACCTTGTCTTGGCCCAAACAATCGGAAAGGGGATTCATCAGAGAAAATGACTCTACCCCAGTCCTCAGCAGTCCAATCCCTGTACCTTTTGCAGAATATCAGTCTGTCCCTGGTGTTTTTTCCTGGAGAGAAGTGGCTTCTTTGCTGCCCTTCTTGACACCAGGCCATCCTCCAAAAGTCTTCGCCTCATTGTGCGTGCAGATGCATTCACACCTGCCTGCTGCCATTCCTGAGCAAGCTCTGCACTGGTGGTGCCCCGATCCCGCAGCTGAATCAACTTTAGGAGACGGTCCTGGCACTTGCTGGACTTTCTTGGGCACCCTGACGCCTTCTTCACAACAATTGAACCTCTCTCCTTGAAGTTCTTGATGATATAGATTTGATTTAAGTGCAATCTTACCAGCAGCAATATCCTTGCCTGTGAAGCCCTTTTTGTGCAAAGCAATGATGACGGCACGTGTTTCCTTGCAGGTAACCATGGTTGACAGAGGAAGAACAATGATTTCAAGCACCACCCTCCTTTTAAAGCTTCCAGTCTGTTATTCTCACTCAATCAGTGATCTCCAGCCTTGTCCTCGTCAACACTCTCACCTGTGTTAACGAGACAATCACTGACATGATGGCAGCTGGTCCTTTTGTGGCAGGGCTGAAATGCAGTGGAAATGTTTTTTGGGGATTAAGTTCATTTTCATGGCAAAGAGGGACTTTGCAATTAATTGCAATTCATCTGATCACTCTTCGTGACATTCTGGAGTATATGCAAATTGCCATCATCAACACTGAGGCAGCAAACTTTGTGGAGACCAAAACTTTTGGCCACGACTGTACACCAAGGAACTTGAAGTTTTCCACCTTCCCCACTGCGGTTCCGTCGATGTGGATAGGAGGGTGCACCTTCCGCTGTTTCCTGAAGTCCACGATCATCTCCACTGTTATTTTGACGTTGAGTGAGAGGTTGTTTTCCTGGCACCACACTCCCAGAGCCCTCACCTCCTCCCTGTAGGCTGTCTCGTCATTGTTGGTACTCAAGGCTACTACGTTGTGTCATCTGCAAACTTGATGATTGTATTGGAGGCGTGCTTGGCCACTCAGTCATGGGTGAACAGGGAGTACAGGAGTGGGCTGAGCACGCTCCCCTGTGTTGAGGATCAGCGAAGTGGAGGTTTTGTTTCCTACCTTCACCACCTCGGGGCGGCCATTCAGGAAGTCTAGGACCCAGGGCCTCAAGCTTAATGATGAGCTTGGAGGGTACTATGGTGTTGAATGCTGGGCTATAGTCAATAAACAGCATTCTTACATATGTATTCCTCTTGTCCAGATGGTATAGGGCAGTGTGCAGAGTGATGGCGATTGCATTATCTGTGGCTCTATTGGGGCGGTTAGCAAATTGCGGTAATGGGTCTAGGGTGGCAGGTAAGGTGATACGATCCTTGACTAGTCTCTCAAAACACTTCATGATGACAGAGGTGAGTGCTATGGGGTGATAGCCATTTAGTTCAGTTACCTTTGCTTTCTTGGGTACAGGAACAATGGTGGCCATCTTGAAGCATGGGGGACAGCAGACTGGGATAGGGATAGATTGAATATGCTTGTAAACACACCAGCCAGCTGGTCTGCGCATGCACCACATTGGCCTTCTCATTACCCTCCACACCCACACAGGAAGGGACCCAGCAAAAGCTTACCACCACTCCCATCCTCTACAATCCCATTAACAGCACCATCATCTCCACAAACAAGTCTCCCCTAACCGACCTGCCCCACTACGTAACACTGCAGCCGAATCAGAGCAGATCACCACTCTGAGTGGTTTCACCTCCTCCACCCATCTCAAACCTATAATCATGGTCATCAATTCGGCCGCATACACTGACGCATAATAAGTTAACCGCTTACATACTCTAACATTGAAATCTGTGATATACACACCCGCACCCTACCACTGACTGGATCCATTGATCGATCTGTATATATCCTTGAAAACAAATAAAACCTATTATCTATACTGTATAAAGTATCTCTCCACACACTGTCTCACATCTTCACCCCATTCTCTCCTGCCCTCAATCATGTCCACATCTTCACTTGGTTTCGGAAACAGCCACAGCGGAATGTTCCCCTATGCAATTGCGGGCCCTATCTCTCTCTCCCCCAGTCCATATTCTACCACCTTTTGCCCGATTATCCACCCATACGCCTTCTTACCCACTCATCGCTCCCAGCATTCCCCAGTTGCCATGACCATGGGATATGTTTCTGAACTGCCTTTCAACCACACCCAGTGTGCTAATACTTCAACTCAGACACCCTAGTTATATCCTGACTGTATATTTGCAGCCTAACATCTTTAACCTTCCTTCTAGAAAACACCATAAAGCAAGACATGGCAACAGACATCCTAAACCCCCATGTTAGAGACCAATCTTCCAAAACTCCCACAGCTTCTTGCATCTTCCTCATCAAATATTTCACATTTCCACCACTCTTCCATATAGCCCCATCATCGGCATACAAGGCAACACCCACTCCCTGTTCCTCCTCCTTAAATATGTCATCTATCATCAGGCTGAACAACATCGGACTAACCACACTTCCCGAGGAGTACCATTGTTCAAATCCCAATTCACCCGTATGACTCGATCAAACAGGAAGTCCATGATCCAGTTATACAGACTTACCCCAATGCCCAATGAACTCAACTTGATCAACAACCCTTCCCTCCACATGGTATCGTAAGCTTTCTCAATGTCAAAATACACAACACTCATCAACTATTTTATTGTCAGTGCCTTCGCTATCTCTGTACTAACTGTCAGCAGGGAAACCATGGCAGACCTCCCTCTCCTGAACCCACTCTGTGCTATGCTCATCAAACCCTTAACTTCAAAGAGATACATCATCCTACTCATCCTACTATAATATTTTCCATCAATTTACACATGTTGGATGTCAGCGCGATAGGCCTATAACTGCCTGCCCTAGAGGGATCTTTACCTGTTTTTACAAACGGCAACACCATTGCATGTTTCCACCCAGCAGGTATCACCCCAGTTTCGCTCTCCTCTTACTTTCACCACACAGGTGCTCACATCTATGAACTGCTGAAAATGCACCACCTAGGACATTTGCCCTTTTCTTTACTTGATACAGCTATGACATTTCCTTCCACCAACACTGGAATTCCAGCAATTTTACTCTTCCCCATCATTTTTTATAACATTTTCCAAACTGCACCAATTTCGGTCCCTCTATCAATAGTAACTTTTGTCCCGCCTGCTCACACAGGTACTTGAACATCTTCCAGTTAGCTTTCTCAAAGCACCACGTCATGTTATTGCCTCTACTCTGCACACACAAACATCAAACCCAAAAATGATCCCTTCCCATTCAACCTCCCTGCCACACCCGCAGATAGCAACGTCAAGTCCAGGCATGACTCTGTATCCCTCGTCACAATGAGTCTCCTCCCCCTCCCATCAGTAACACATTAATCCTGTTACCCATACATTCTTCGACTATACTCCCATTGTTGTCTTTATGCATACTTCCCCAGAGTTCATTATGAGCATTAAAGTCACCACACCATATTGCCTTCTTAACCCAATACACCCTATCAATCCCTTATAACTGTGCTAAAATGAGAGGTTTGCAGCAGGGGTATTTATACATCTTCTGTTTGGCATGTCTCCTGTGATGCGGTATCCATCTAGCTTCTGTATATAAGCCACACTCCTCTGCAAACACACCTTCTCTGGTTGTGGCTACAAGGCTGTACTTATTTAAATTAGGTAAGAGAAAAGCATGTTACCATTGGTGAATTCAAATGAGAGTTAAGAGTGATAACTCCCTACCCTTTAATAATCCCGCCTCCTGAATACAAGTTTTGACATGGGGGAGGGGACTAGAAACTGTCAATGTAGAATCAACAGTAATTTTTCATACTTTTGGTAATTTATTACACCACCCAACTAAGTGACCCAATGTCTGCAACCCAGTATCTTTTAGTGTACAGTATGCCCTCAAAACTAATTATGTTAATTGAGCACTGAGGCATGCGTGGAAACCACTAAGCAGCTAACTTCAAAGCAGTGTGCCAGTGTGTGTATCACTTTATCAGAACTATGTCATCAATGACATAAGACGCTTCATTTGATCACATGCTTTTTCAAACCATGTGTAGCATGGCAAGATGCCACTGATTTCAGATCTCACTTGGTGAAGTCCATTGGGCTGAAAATGGATGAATGCAACAAGTATGTCTCTGTTACTAACAAATTCAGTCATGGTTGTTAAATCTACAATTCACTTTAACGGCAGGGAACTCTGGAAAATATGCAAATAAAGATTTACACTAAGCATTGGGTTAATTCAACACTGTTCAATGTCTATACAGGTCCACACTTTCAGTGTTAATTTAACACTGGGGAATTTGCTCTGCAGTAACATTCTTTGAGAGATATGGTCGGCGCCCCATATGACACCTTATCCCTATATAATGCACTAGCCTAATTTTGACCAGAGCCTAATGCACTAGTCTACTTTTGACCAGAGCACTTTTGACAACTACTGTATATATGGAATAGGGTGCTATTAGGGATACAGACATGGTTTATAAGAGTAGCAAAAGCCTGAAACTAAGGAGTAGGGATCTTGTACTATGACAGAGTATGGCTAATCACAATTCATGTCAATCTGCATATATTATTTTCCAACACCCTTCTTACTTCTACTTTCAGTTTTAATTAAGTAACCTGACTTGGCATTTTGATCATTAACAAAGCATAGGAGATGGTTCAGTTGTGATTAACCTAGAATACGACCTTGTTCTCTGTGAGCAAATGAATGCTTGACTCAACAATGACCTAGTGATGACTTATTAGTAACACCATGACTCAACCTAAGCTAAAGTGAGCTATGCCCAGCTGCATCTCACCCTAGGCCGCGACCCAAATGGCACCCTATTCCATTTATAGTTTGCCCAGGGCCCACAGGGCTGTGGTCAAAAGTAGTGCACTATAGAGAAAAGGCTTCAATTTGCGACATGACAATATATTCTGTGAAATTATAATGAATTTTGGATCACTTCTGACCTCTGACCCCAGAATATCGTTATAGGTGACCAGGGAGACATTGCTGATATTTAATTACTTGGAAAAGCTGTCAGGGTATTGCGGAAACCTGGGTATGAATCTGCTGAAAGGCAGTCTTGATGTTGTGGTAATGTGTGTGTGTGTGTGTGTGTGTGTGTGTGTGTGTGTGTGTGTGTGTGTGTGTGTGTGTGTGTGTGTGTGTGTGTGTGTGTGTGTGTGTGCCAGTGTGTGTTTAAGTCATTCTTGTTTGTGTTATTACCAGAGACACACTCAGTCACATCCTTTCATTTTCTAACAAGGCTCCTCTCATCCTCTTCCTCTTCTAAAGGTCAACAGTATGCTTACAAAGAAAATCAATAAATACATAGTCTACATCCCAAATGGCACCCTATTCCCTATATAGGGAGTAGTACACAATGTGGGAATAGGTTGCCATTTGGGATGTATCCTGAGACTTTTTAAACTGAGAGGTTTGTTTAGATAGTTCAGCTCCATGCAAAGTACTTTGAACAGAAAAGGTAAAGGAAGAACAAAATGCAAGGTTTGTGTCCTATCATAGGACGAATACAAATGTCTACATATCTCATAGCCAGTGACGCAGGGAGAACAAATTGTAAAGTTTCAAGGTGAAATGTGATGAGAGTCTAGCAAGGCTAGTACAATTTATGGCATCCAATAAAACATTTCCTAGAATAATAAAGGAAACAAAAACATAATATCCATGAAGTCTTGATGGGATTTCTACAGAGACTCAGTGAAGGTTGCATGTTATAAAAAAAACTCTATATTTACTCCTTTCTCTCTCTCTCTTTGTATCTCTTTATCTCTCTCATTAACACTTCATATGAGCCGTATGAAACGTGAAGTAGGACTAGAAACTAGAATTTAAGCAATAGCTTTTTTTCACTACCATAAAAATACTGGCTGAGGCAAGTACACACATTTCCATTAGGAAATGTAAGATTTTGTTTAAAATGTTGTATAACGGGGCGGCAGGTACCCTAGCAGTTAGTGTTGGAACAGTAACTGAAAGGTTGCTGGTTCGAATACCTGAGCCAACAACGTGAAAAAACCTGTCGAGGCACTTAACACTAATTTGCTCCAGGGGCTGACCCTGTAGGTAGGTCGTCATTGTAAATAAGACTTTGTTCTTAACTGACTCTTGCCTAGTTAATAAAAAAATCACGTTGTGTACTTACAGTATCAATTAACTGTATCATCAGGGTCTTTGTCAAATTGGGGGCTGTCTGTACACAAAATTAAATTCTGGTTTAAAAACAACCCAGCGCTGGTTGCACAGAACACATGTTGGGTTATTTTGACCAAGCCAGTTAGGTCACTTAGTTGGGTTGTTTCCTTTTAAGACTGGAGATGTGGCTTAGTAAGGGCATAGCTTTCAAATAGATATTTTTGGCCAGTTCCGGTTCCAGGTTTCTGTATTTCCCAGGTCCCCAGTCCCAGCAGCAGACCCAGCACCAACCACTAGTTTCCAGCCCTAGTACCAGCACGATATCCAACCTGGCCCCAACACCAACACAGGTTTTCCCAGCCCCAGCCCCAGCCCCAACCCCAGCACCAGCCCTGGACACAGCACAGACCAAACACAACTGTCACCTTCATCCAGCAACTGCCAGCCCCTCCCTCCTTCCCCTCCCCAACACAAAGACACCATCAACCACTCCACCAGACCAACCAACCAAGCAAGGAAGACTCAAAACCAGAAAAATAATGCCAAGTCATAAAAAAAATACAAAAAAGTCCAATGAAAACAAACAAATTCTGGACTAATGACTAACTAATTGACAGATTGATTATTGTTACCTTTTTTTGATTGAATGCATTTGTTTTTTTATTAGTATTTTATTAGCTTAAGTTGGATTGATTATTTATTGTTTGAATTGTTTATTATTCCTGAATTTTAACCAAATGTATAATTAATGTTATCTTTTGGGATAATACTTTTTTGTTACTATTATTTTACTTTTTATTTATTCAGAGGAGCCCAAATGAGATCAGGGTCTCATTCTCAATGGTGCCCTGAGAACAAACAAATGATCATGATAATTCAATAAAACAGCAAAAAATGACACTACAAGATACAACAGATACACTACATTTCCACACACAAATCAATTATTACAATCAACCAAAACACTCGCAAACCTCAGTGAATGTATTCCTCATCAGCATTCTAAATTGCACTATTGGCACCAGGGATTCAAGATGTAATGAGGATTGTAAATGATTCCAAACATAGGGGGCATTAAAACTAAAGGGTGATTTACTTAGGTTGGTAGAGACATGAGGGACCTCAAGAGTTAACCAACCCTGTGAGTGGGTTTGGTGCCTTGTATTTTTTTACTTTAACAGAGACGTGAGATATGTGCAGCAGAGCTTTGTAAACAAAAAGGGAAAAATGAAGTGATCTTATTTTAGAGAGGAATTTAGAGATGTCCAGTCAACCTTCTGATAAAGAATGCAGTGATGAGTTTTAAACATGTCACCTGTGATAAAGTGAAGTGCGCTATGGTACACTGCATCCAAGGGTTTTAGAGTAGTGGTTGCTGGTTTCTGATAAATGGTGTCACCATAAACAAGATCTTGCAGGAAGGTTGCCTGTACAACCTGCTTCCTGCTGTTTAGGGAGAAGCCTACTTTAAATCTCAGCTTCTTAACTAGGTCATCCGTTTAAAAAAAAAATGTCAATCCAAAAAGCCCAGATATTAATAGGCGGGAACCTGCTCGATGGAGAACCCTCCAATGCATAAATATGTAAACCATCTGAAATTTTTCTACAAGAATTAGAAAACAACAAATTTACTTTTTCCCGCATCAAGAATACATTTTAAATCAACAAGGGCTTTCTGCAAGGCAACAAAATCAAATTGCAGCTCAAACATAGCCTGGTCAGCAGTAGGGGCAATAGCATTCATAACAGTATCATCTGCATTCAGATGAATGTTACAGGTTTTTGCAGATAGACCAATATTATTTATATAAATAGTGAAGAGGACAGGTCCCAAAATTGACCACTGCGGGACACCTTTAGTAATATTGCAGTTACTTGATTTGACATCATCAGAAAGCACACATTGTGTACTGTCTGACAGACATTTCCCAAACCACTTGCAAGATGCCTGGTTGAGGCCCATTTCCGACAACCTTTAAATTAGTACGGGATGGTCGACTGTATCAAAGACCTTGGATATGTGTATAGATATGGCTGCACAGTGATTCCTATGATCTAAGCAATTTAACACATAATTTAAGACATCCGTAGTTGCTGAAAATGTGCTATGTCCAGGTCGAAAACCAGACTGGTGCACATTAAGTATATAATATGAATTTTAAAAAGTTCTAAGTTTCTAATATTTTTGCAAGGCAAGATAGTTTAGGAATCGGACAGTAGTTATATTGGTCAGAAGGATCCCTGCCTTTGTGAAGGGGGAGGACATGCACCGCCTTCCAGATTTTAAGGATAGCCCAATTATCAATTGTAAAATAAAAAATGTCGATCAATTTGGATCTTGAGGTACAATCCGTTAAAATAGATCCTCAAGGAAGATGGATTGCCTTTGATATACTACTTGATGATAAACCGTTATGGATCATAAATCTATATGGACAGATAGATTTATGGAGGCAGAGCCAGGTGAGAGAGGTGTGGAAGGGTATGAGAAATATCACTGGCTTCAAAAAGTCAAACAGTGGGCAGACGGAGGGGACCCAGGACAGAGCCAATGAGCTGAACCAATTTTTTAACAGGTTCGATACTGGCCCTGTCCACCTCCCCTCCAGCTCCCCAGACCACACACCCTCACGGCTATCCCACCCCCACTTTGCTCACAGCACCTCTGCTGAGACAATCAGTGACCCCACCTCCGCCCCTGCCCCCCCTGGACTGATCCTCAACACCCCCCTTCCCCCCACCTCCCTACCTGGGCTGGCTTTCACCACCAACCAAGTGAAGAGAGAGCTGGAGAGACTACACCAGTGGAAAGCGCCGGGCCCTGATGGCATCAGCCCAAGGGTGCTTAGGGTCTGTGCTGACCAACTGTGTGGAATACTCCAGCGTCTTTTCAACCTTAGCCTGAGCCTAGAAAGGGTCCCTGTGCTGTGGAAAACATCCTGCCTCGTCCCAGTGCCCAAGAAGGCACACCCCACTGTCCTGAATGACTTCAGACCTGTAGCGCTAACATCCCACATCATGAAGACCCTGGAAAGGTTAGTCCTCGCTCACCTCAGACCCCTGGTGTGTTCATCAATGGACCCCCTGCAGTTTGCATACCAGCGCAACATCGGGGTGGATGATGCAATCATCTACCTTCTGCAGAGGGCCTACTCTCACCTGGACAACGCAGGTTGCACTGTGAGGGTCATGTTTTTTGACTTCTCCAGTGCCTTCAATACCATTCAGCCCCTGCTACTGGGTGAGAAGATGAGGAGGATGAAAGTGGAAGCACCCTTAGTCTCCTGGGTCACGGACTACCTGACCGGTAGGCCACAATTTGTGCGACTACAGAGCTGTGTGTCAGAACGGGCAGTTAGCAACACAGGGGCCCCCCAGGGTACGGTCCTGTCCCCCTTCCTGTTCACCCTCTACACCTCAGACTTCAGATATAACTCTGAAACATGCCACCTACAGAAGTTCTCGGATGACTCTGCTATTGTAGGGTGCATCAGGGGTGGGCAGGAGGAGGAGTACAGGAGCACAATCAGTGACTTTGTGTTGTGGTGTGAGCAGAACCACCTTCAGCTCAACATCAGCAAAACTAAGGAGATGGTGGTGGACTTCAGGAGAACCAAGGCACAACTGACTGCAGTCCCTATAAAGGGGATGGATGTGGAAATGGTTGAGTCATACAAGTTCTTGGGAGTCCATATGGACAACAGACTGGAATGGGCTGGTAACACCGGGGCCCTGTACAAAAAGGGCCAGAGCCGACTCTACTTTCTGAGGAGGCTCAGGTCCTTCAACGTGTGCAGTAAACTACTGCATACCTTCTACCAGTCTGTGGTGGCCAGTGCCATCTTTTTTGCAGTGGTGTGCTGGGGAGCAAACATCAAAGCCGGTGATGCTTCTCGGGTAAATAAGCTGATCAGGAAGGCTAGCTCTGTCCTGGGGATGAGCCTTGACACTCTAGAGGAGGTGGCGGAGAGACGGATCCTGGCCAAACTGCTGGCCATCATGGACAACGTCACCCACCCTCTGCACGCTATGGTTATGACGCAGAGGAGCTCTTTCAGTCACAGACTGATCCCACCACGGTGTGCCAGAGAGCGCCACAGGAGGTCCTTCCTGCCGGCGGCTATGAGACTATATAATGCCTCACCGGGGTGCCGTGCCGTCGGCAACATAGATCTGGAACTGTTGGGGTGCTAGGACCTAGTTTAACAATTATGCATCCATCCGTGAGTAACTCTGTTCCGTCAGCACTCATCCACTCAGGACCTACTTATTCATACAGGTCTGTATATACATACCCATGTACAGTTGTTATATTATATCACATGCAATATTGTAAGTAATTATTGGACCTAGGCATTCACTCAGGAATGCATATTAGTATCCTGCCAGTTGCACCTTTTCTCATTGCTTTTAGTATATCAAATGTGCAATAAGTGCAGTTGTCTGTAATTAAACCCTGCGCACTAAGGACTGTATTTTAAGGGAATTACTATTATTAGCCCAATAATATCATACACACATTTAGCTATTATAGTATCTCTTCCTGTCATTTACCTGTACAGTTTGTGTAAACATGCAAGTATTCACTTATCTGTAAATATAACTGTATACCTAACTGTACAGCTAATTTAACCATGCAAAATTGTTCATTTACCCATTCATTTACCCATTCTGTCTATTAAGTAAACTATTATTACCCTCGCTCATATCATACGCATTAGCTACTGAAGTATTTCTCTGCCATCAACCTGTATAGTATATTAACCATCCAACATCCACCAATGTATAGTGTACATATTCAGCCAACCACTCATACTACGCAATGTCCTTTTATAGCTTTTTTTTGCACTCCAGATATCCTGTATTTCTATACTTTTTCATACTGCCGCTCTATGTATCATGTATCTGTCTTTTGTGTACTTTCGTTGTGGCATTTTGCACCTGCCCTGTGTTTTTGTTGTAGCTGCTTGATAATGAAATTTCCCCCCCGGGGGATCAATAAAGTACCTATCTATCTATCTATCTATCTATCTATGGACCAAATGATGACAATCCAAACTTTGAAAACATGTATAATAATCTAATTAGTATCCAATATACTGTGGCAAGCTCGGCCGGAAAAAGATGGCATGAGACAGAGATTGATTTTACTGGAGAGTTCCAGTGTCCCATTCACCACACGACTTCAGGAACGTCACACTTTATTTACCCTCCTTCAATTGTTAACAATGAACACAACCTCCGGCCATGCAAGGCTCGGTCACGGTAGGCATTCTAACATTCCCCCCTACCCCCATAACCTGAACTAAGACAACTTAAGGAAACATAAACACATAACATTAGCTAAAACTACTAAAACATAAACACATAACACAACCGTTTTAATCATAGAACAAAAAACTACCCACAATCCCCTTGCGTCCTTCAGTTACCATGCAACGCGTAGCTTGCACATGCCGGCCAGATCGCTACAATACAAATAACTATATTATAATGGTGCGGGACTACAACCCAGTTTTAAGTACATCAACGGATTGTAAAGGTAATCATACTACCAACTATCACCCTTTGGTGCTCAAAGAGATTACGAATAATATGGACACATTGGCTGATATTTGGAGGCTTAAAAACACAGATCTTGCAAGATATACTTGGAGAAGGCTTAATCAAGCTAGTTGGATTGATAATTTTTGTGGTTTCCATTTCTATGGAGCCAAAAGTAAAAAAAGATTGAGGATTGAATGCGATCAGACCACAGTTTATAGCCCTCCATCTAACTATTGCAGACTTTCCACGAGGGCGGGGATATTGGGCAATATAAACAGTTTTTTTGACTGACACTAGTTTCTTAACAAAATGAAGGAATTCAAAACATACTTTTTCTTGCACAATACAGGTTCAGCGGACCCACTTATCGTATGGGATGCCATTAAGTGTGCCTCCCAAAAATAAAAAGGGTAACACCAGAAATAAAAAATCTAACATTACACAGATAAATGTAATACAGAAATACTGAATAATCTAGACACAAAACAAAAGGAGTTTGAGGAACTTATTCAAGAAAGATTGGGTTTCATTTATCAAAAAAACAATATAGAAACACAAACGAAAATAACCTACAGTTTCTTTACAAATGATGATGTCACCATCAGACATGTTTTATAAGGAAGCTAAATATTTCCTTCAAACTTGCTAGACAATGCATTTTGTGATATCCTGCTCCCAAAAAATTATGTTAAACTATCGGCGACACAATTACATGTGACAAACTATGGTTGACAATTGGTTATTTTCAGATGGGATTCCAATAGAGATACAGTGCCTTCGGTAAGTATTCAGAACCCTTGACCTTTTCCACATTTTGTTACGTTACAGCCTTAATCTAAAATGTATAAAATAGTTTTCCCCCCTCATAAATCTACACACAATACCACCATAATGACAAACAATTTATTTATTTTTTAAAATTGTTGCTAATTTGAAATATCACATTTACATAACAATTCAGACGATTTACTTTGTTGAAGCACCTTTGGCAGCGATTGCAGTATTGAGTCTTCTTTGGTATGACGCTACACGTTTGGCACACCTGTATTTCGGGAGTTTCTCCCATTCTTCTCCCAGATCTTCTCAAGCTCTATCAGGTTGGATAGGGGGCGTTCCTGCAAAGCTATTTTCAAATCTCTCCAGAAATGTTAGATCTGGTTCAAGTCCGGGCTCTGGCTGGCCCACTCAAGGACATTTAGAGACTTGTCTAGAAGCCACTCCTGCGTTATCTTGGCTGTGTGCTTAGGGTCGTTGTCCTGTTGAAAGGTGAACCTTCGCCACAGTCTGAAGTCCTGAATGCTCTGGAGCAGATTTTCATTAAGGATCTCTCTGTACTTTGCTCCATTAATCTTTCCCTCGATCCTGACTAGTCTCCCAGTCCCTACCACTGAAAAACATCCCCACATCATGATGCTGCCACCACCATGCTTCACCGTAGGGATGGTGCCAGGTTTCCTCCAGACGTGACAGTCTTTAGGTAACTTTTGCCAAACTCCATGCGTGCTGTTATGTGCCTTTTAATGAGGAGTGGCTTCCGTCTGGTCACTCTACCACAAAGGCCTGATTGGTGGATTGCTGCAGAGACAGTTGTCCTTATGGAAGGTTCTCCCATCTCCACGAAGGAACTCTAGAGCTCTGTCAGAGTGACCATCTGGTTCTTGGTCACCACCCTCACCAAGGCCCTTCTCTCCCAATTGCTCAGTTTGGCCGGGTGGCCAGCTCTAGGAAGAGTCTTGGTGGTTCCAAACTTCTTCCATTTAAGAATGATGGAGGCCACTGTGTTCTTGGGGACCTTCAATGCAGCAGAGATTTTTTGGTACCCTTCCTCAGATCTGTGCTTTGACACAATCCTGTCTCCGAGCTCTACGGACAATTCCTTTAACCTAATTGCTTGGTTTTTGCTCTGACATGCACTTTCAATATAGACAGGTGTGTGCCTTTCTAAATCATGTCCAATCATTTGAATTTACCAAAAGTGGACTCCAATCAAGTTGTAGAAACATCTCAAGGATGATCAATGGAAACAGGATGCACCTGAGCTCAATTTCTAGTCTCATAGCAAAGGGCCTGAATACTTATGTAAATTTGGTATTTCTGTTATTTTTTGTTATACATTTGCAAACATTTAAAAAAACCTGTTTATACATTTGCAAAAATATACATTTTAGAATAAGGCTGTAACGTAACGTGGAACAAATTAAGGGGGCTGACTACTTTCCGAATACACTGTACATAACCAGCAGTCTATGGTCTAGCTACCAGTATACTCACCACCACTGGGGACCATAGGGTCCTTCAGCAGGGCCTGCAAACCACAGTTGTTGACTGTGCATCCTGCTGGAAGAATGCATTGCATGGTCAATCCATATAGGGCTTTTCAGTCTCAAATGGCACCCTATTTTCTATACAGTGCAGTACTTTTTACCAGGGCTTTCTCATAGCGATTTACATGGAGTTAAAAATGACTGTGCTTTATGGCTCTAATTCTCTAATCGATTAATCAGCAGATGGATCCTCACACAGCCTGCTTTACTCTGGAAAGACTGAAAATATGGAATCATTCAGTGATGCTAATGAAGACGTTGATCACTGTCAGGTTAATGACACTATTGATGTTCTATGTATGCACCAAAATTGAAGAAAGACAGATCTTTTTGAGGACTGGGTTCTCCATAACTAAGAAGAAGAAGAAGAAGAAGAAGAAGAAGACTCAACGGTAGGTCAGCAGCCTACCTGCTCAGTGTCTCCTAAAGTCAGAGAGGACCCGTTCCTGTGTGTGTGTGTGTGTGTGTGTGTGTGTGTGTGTATGCTCCTGTGTCCCCAAGGCCTGGTCTCCCAGAGTTGACTGGCACATATCTCACTGTTGCCTCGGGCTGACTGACAGGACGTGATGGGCTGTCATTCTCTGTCTGCCTTCACTGATGGATCAAACTGACACTGTTTGATATCAAGGGAAGGGAGAAGAACTTGAATAGGAGATCGGCTTGAGTTGCATCCCCCCTATGAGCCCTGATCCAAAGTAGTGTGGAATAAAGTGCCATTTGGGACGAAGCCTAAATTGGAGACATGGCTGTAGAGGAAAGATGGCACTGCACAGTAGAGGTGTAGATTGTCCTTTACTTCAACTCAACATCATGACAAAACAGTTATGCATTCAACAGGTGTCTGGAACTTCTTTTTTTTTATTTTATCAAATCAAATCTATGTATATGTGTATGAAATATATAGGGTTGCTTTAGGATAATGGAAGAATTTGGAGACCAGTTCTATTTAATACATGCACTGACAGGGCTTTATACTGTCACTAAACGCTCTCCCTGCCTGCCTAGTTTGCCAGATGACTGAGTTGATAGGCACACGCACACAGGAGTGGGCATAAACACTAGTCTAATGCAACGTGGGGGATTAGTTGACAGAGAGAGGAACCGGCAGACAAACAGATATGGGGACCAGATGGTCCGATGACTAACCTAAAGCAAGGTAAACAAATGTAGAACTACATCTTAGAGAGGAGATACCATTTTATTAAAGCAACATAAAGCAATTGTACGGATGTAACTGACTGAGTAAGTGAGATGAATAATAATAGCCACCGTTTCCTCCCTATAAATGAAATAACAACAACTAGACAACCACTAGGATAGTTGGTATTTCTGTCCTGTGGTTGACAGACATAAATGAACAAAGCCTTGGTTAATTTAAAGTCAGCGCTTGTGTGTCTAGCTTCAGGGACCCTTTATAATTCCGTCTGAAAATTGTTCAGAGCAAACAGGAGGTATTATGGGTATTATGGCTATCGGACAGGAACAGGGAGGCTGTCTTGGTAATGACACTGTCCAACTACCCAACAACGTCTGCCAGTACTCTCAACGGAAATGTATCCACACCAAAATGTTATTTGAAAGACAAATAAAAATAGAAAAATGAAACACATACACAAAAAGAAAGAATAAAAGCTGTCAAAGGAGGACCATTGGGATATACTATTTACCATTCCTAAGCCAAGATACATTTTTATTTCTTTAGTGAGGCCTTACTTTACTTTGGGTTGGGTTTAGGGAAAAAAACTACCAGGATTCAGGTATTGAATTAAAGTGAAGGGATGGAGATGAATTGTGAGTTTCTGTTCTGCTCGTAGGACTACATATACCTCCCGAATGGCACCCTATTACCTACATAGTGCACTACTTTTGACCAGAAGTTCAAGTTTCAAGTGTTAAATTGTTAATGTCACGTGCACAAGTACAGTGATATGCCTTTCTTGCAAGCTCTTATGCCAACAATGCAGTAATCAATATCAATGTAATACTAAAAAATATGAAGAAAACGAAAAAGAAAGTAAACTATATACAAGGTCAGTACTAATACCATATTTACAATGTGCAGGGATACTGGAGTGATAGAGGTATATATGTATAGGGGTAAGGTGACTAGTCATCAGGATATATGATAAACAGAGTATATGATCATTGCATGTGTGTGTGTGTGTGTTGCAGTATCAATGTGTGTGAGTGAGTGTGTAGAGTCCTGTGAGTTTGTGTAGAGACATTTTGATAGCTATTTATTAGTGTTATGGCTTGGAGATAGAAGTTGTTCAGGAGCCTGTTGGTGTCAGACTTGATGTACCCGTACCGCTTGCCATGTGGAAGCAGAGAGAACAGTCTATGGCTTAGGTGGCCTTTCACACCACCTGATATAGAGGTCCTGTATGGCAGGAAGCTCGGCCCCAGGGATGTGCTGGGCTGTCCGCACAACCCTTTGTAGAGCCATGCGATCGCAGGCAGTGCAATTGCTATACCAAGCAGTGATGCAGCCAGTCAAGATGCTCTCAACGGTGCAGCTGTAGAAATGTGTGAGGATTTTAGAACTTTTTGAGGATTTGAGAGAAAAATCTTTTCAACCTCCTGAAGGGAAAGAGGCGCTTTTGCGCCTTCTTCACGACTGCTTGCTTATGTTTGGACCATTTTAAGTCCTTAGTGATTTGGACACCAAAGAACGAAGCTCTCAATGTGGACGGGGGCATGCTTGCCCCCCTCCTTTTCCTTTTGTCCATTATAGGCTCCAAGGTCTTACTGACGTTGAGGGAGAAGTTATTTTCCTGGCACCACTTCGCCAGGGCTCATCATTGTTGGTAATCAGGTCTACCGCTGTTTTATTGTCAACAAACTTGATTATTGAGTTGGAGACGTGCGTGGCCACGCAGTCATCATTGAACAGGGACTACATGAGGTGGCTGAGCACGCACCCCTCACTTACGCCACGGTGTTGTTTTTGTCAAAGCTTGCATAAAATGCATTGAGTTTGTCTGGTAGAGAGATATCATTCGGCAGATCAAGGCTGGGTCTTTGTAATCCGTAATGGACTGTAGCCCCTTCCACATGCAGATTCCGTTCCTATATTATCCTTTTGCTTGTTTGATGGCTCGACGGAAATGGTGATGAGGTTGTTAGCTTGTCGGTGCTATTTGCGTAGTCTCTGAACGTCTTCCAGTCAGCTCTAGGAAAGGAGTCCTGTAGCATAATCTCTGATTTTGAGGAGCATTTCTCAATGGAGCGAGTCACAGGTACTTCCTGTTTGAGTTCAGCTTGTAAACAGGAAGCAGGAGTATGGAGTCATTATCTGATTTGCCGAATGGGGATGAGGTAGGGCCTTGTATGCTTGCTTGTGGATAGAGTAACAGTGGTCTAGGACTTTATTGCCCCTAGTGGCGAAGGAGACATGTTGATGGAAGTTGGGCATCACATGTCTTAATGATGCAGAATTAAAATTGCTGTCAATTGCCATCAACATAGCCTCGTAGAGTTTGTTAAGTGCCAGCTTGTTATATTTCTTGCCCTGAGGTGGAATGTATACACCAATCACAATAACAGCTGAAAACTCCCTCGGGAGGTTATAGAGGAGGCATTTGACCATAATTTATTGCAAGACGGGTGAACAATGAGACTTCCACTGTGCTCCAGTCAGCACACCATTTGTTGTTGTTGATGAAAAGGCAAACCCCTCCCCCTCTCGATTTCTCTGAATCCAATGTCCTGTCCACTTGGTGACTGGAGAATCAATCGAGTTTGATAGCCATGGGTGGTATCTTGTCCGAGAGCCATGTTGAAAAAACAGAATATTCTAGTGATGTGCGTCCCATTGGTAGCAAATCCGCTATGAAGTGAAAATTGGCCAATAGAATAGGGAAGAGGTGGCTGGTTTTCCCTTCGCCTTAATCTCTCCAGGACTCCCTCTCTCTTGCCTCTGTATTCACGGCAGTTTCTCTTGGATATCCCGAAAATTGAGTCAGTATAATATAAAGAGCTCAGGGAAGATGAGTCCAAGTCAAAGCCGGAAGGTTAGTAACTGTCGATCTGATGATTATACTGTAAGTTCTTGTTTATTACAAGAAATTATAGCGGATACATTTTGTGAAAATAAACTACAAATAAATGCCAAAAGAATCACAAAATAGCAAAGTTGGGTTGGCACTAGCAAGATGGAGGTCACAGTACGGCGCCATCATCATCATAACCCAATCAGAGTAAGTGAGCGGAGGCTATAGCATTGAAATAATATAGCCTAAATAATACATTTTTGTTCCTTCTTAGGCTCCCTGTCTGGCTCCAGTCCTATTTAGAGTGTTTGTATGCAGTTTAATATGACATGTAGCCTATTTGAAATGATGTGCACTTCTTACATTCACATTTTCCTTAAATCACATGGTTTGGTTTCAATACTTCAAAACCAAATGGTAGGTCCAGGTAGTCACAAAAATAGATGGTTGTTGGTTAAATTATGATTTTAATGAAGGGAGCAAATTTGGAGCAGCAGTTTTTTTCCTGTGAGCGTGTAGCGGTTTTTAGTGGAGCGGTTGGAAAAGATGTGGAGCGCCAGAGTGGTGCGCAAGCACTGCTCCATGAGAGATGAGCGGGATTTCCAATGCTCAACTCAGCTCACATGCTCTGAACTCAATGTGTTCTATTCATAGGCAGATGGACAGTATTGCTCTTACATGTATTTCAAATATTAAAGAGGTTCACAATTTTGTGGCCCCCTTTCACCCTACCTTGATATTAGAAGTCTGATGGCACTAAGGTGTGATAAGTCCGTCTGTTAAATAAACTGAACATACGTGTAATGTAACAATGAACAATTGCAAAGCATGCTGAGGATTATTCTAATGAGCTCTGCCCGAAACACAGTCAATACTAATACCCAGTACGCTTTGCAGTTCACTTTGGTATGTTCCTATGCTCATATACACTGAGTGTACAAAACATTAGGTGCCCCAGACCGAGGGAGATTGACCGTCATCTTGAACTTCTTCCATTTTCTAATAATTGCGCCAACAGTTGTTGCCTTCTCACCAAGCTGCTTGCCTATTGTCCTATAGCCCATCCCAGCCTTGTGCAGGTCTACAATTGTATCCCTGATGTTCTTACACAGCTCTCTGGTCTTGGCCATTGTGGAGAGGTTGGAGTCGGTTTGATTGAGTGTGTGGACAGGTGTCTTTTATACAGGTAACGAGTTCAAACAGGTGCAGTTAATACAGGTAATGAGTGGAGAACAGGAGGGCTTCTTAATGAAAAACTAACAGGTCTGTGAGAATTCTTACTGGTAAAACCTTACAGGATCCAATGTATTACTTTCTTGTTCACATTTTCTCACACCATTTTCCATGCAAATTCATATGATACCAATCATTAAACTCCTAGCTTCCCTCATTGACAAAAGGGAAGAGGGAGTCAGCATAAGATTCATCAGCACAAGGATCAAAGTAGGACATTCTCTCTCCCTACAACACCCTTTCCACTGTAGAGTAGAGTTTGAAGATTGATTTGTGTGTGGTTGTGAATCCCTCCTCTTTGTTCTGTCTTACTGAGAGCACCCTCAGAGGGGAACACAGAAGGCAAGGATGGAATTGTTTGTCAAACACAATTAACCCAAAGTGTTTAGAATACTTTCTATCCTTTTATCTATTCTTCACAGGGAGAATACTGCCAAGCCTCCTTATTCGAGCTGTCATACAACAACTCTACACTTACTTACCCTTCCAAGTCAGAGTTTGAGAGAGTTTCTCTGTAGTCTCTGTAAGAGAAGTACAGTGAATAAGGATTGTATACTGTAAGGCAAGGGTTTTCAAAGTGGAGGTTGCGCAGTGGATCACCGGACAGATTATTATAAGATGGTCATACTGTGATTTTGAATTTTAGGACGCCTTTAGGTATATAAATATATATATATTTTTTGGCCTTTACTGAAGCCGATAGAAATGCATTGAATAACACATTCATAAATGTAAAAAGGACAGTTATTTTTACTATTTTCTACATTGTAGAACAATAGTGAAAACATCAAAACTATGAAATAACACACATGGAATCATGTAGTAATTTGCCTTAATGACAGCTTTGCTTCTCTATATTTCTATGATCAAAGTCTGGCAGTTCTAGCTTTTCTACGTCTATGTGGTGTTGTGTGTGGGATCCCTAATTAGAGGCAGCTGCATTGCATTACCTCTAATTAGGGATCCTATTTATATGTGTGTGTTCCACTGCTATGGCGTGGTTCATTGTCGATTGTACCGTGTTCGTGAGTATGTGTGTTATACTTTCTATTATTGCATTTGTTATTTTGTATAGTTCCCATCAGTATAGTTTATTCATTTAATAAACAATGTCGAACTATCGCTACCCTGCGCCTTGGTCTCTCTACACACCCGAACGTGACACAACCAGCTTCAATTAAAAGGTGTGCCTTGTTAAAAGGAAAGTTTCTTCAAGTGCAGTCGCAAAAACCATCAAGCGCTATGATGAAACTGGCTCTCATGAGGACCACCACAGGAAAAGAAGACCCAGAGTTACCTCTGCTGCAGAGGATACATTCATTAGAATTAACTGCACCTCAGATTGCAGCCCAAATAAATGCTTCACAGAGTTCAAGTAACAGACACATCTCAACATCAACTGTTCAGAGGTGCCTGCTTGAAATAGGCCTTCATGTTTGAATTGCTGCAAAGAAACCACTACTAAAGTACACCAATAATAAGAAGAGCTGGCTTGGGCCAAGAAGCACGAGCAATGGACATTAAACCGGTGGAAATCTGTCCTTTGGTCTGATGAGTCCAAATTTGAGATTTTGGTTAAAGCCACTGTGTCTTTGTGAGACGCAGAGTAGGTGAACGGATGATCTCCGCAAGTGTGGTTCCCACCATGAAGCATGGAGGAGGAGGTGTGATGGTACTTTGCTGGTGACACTGTCTGTGATTTATTTAGAATTCAAGGCAAACTTAACTAGCATGGCTACCACAGCATTCTGCAGCGATGTGCCATCCCATCTGGTTTGCGCTTAGTGGGACTATCATATGTTTTTCAACAGGACAATGACCCAAAACCCACCTCCAGGCTGTGTATGGGCTATTTGACCAAGGAGAGTGAGGGAGTGCTGCATCAGATGACCTGGCCTCCACAATCACCAGACCTTAACCCAACTGAGATGGTTTGGGATGAGTTGAACCACAGCATATGTGGGAACTCCTTCAAGACTGTTGGAAAATCATTCCTTATGAAGCTGGTTGAGAGAATGCAAAGATTGTGCAAAGCTGTCATCGAGGCAAAGGGTTGACTTTGAAGAATCTCAAATATAAAATATATTTTGATTTCTTTAACACTTTTTTCATTACTACATGATTCCATATGTGTTATTTCATAGTTTTGATGTCTTCACTATTATTCTACAATGTAGAAAATTGTAAAAAATAAAGAAAACAATCGGTCTATCTATCTGCCTGCCTGCCTGATGCTGTGCTGGTACTGCGGTGACATTGGGCTCCCAAGTGGCGCAGTGGTCTAAGACACTGCATTTCAGAGCTAGAGGCGTCACTACAGACAACCTGGATTGGATCCGAACTCTATCACAACTGGCCGTGATTGGGAGTCCCATAGGGCGGCGCACAATTGGCCCAGTGTCATCCAAGTTTGGCTAGTGTAGGCTGTCATTGTAAATAAGAATTTGTTCTTAACTGACTTGCCTGGTTATAAATTATAAAAAATTGGTAGATGGTTTCTTATGCAGACAAGGTACATACGACTAAATTAGTTGAAACATTTAGTTTGCCACTGTGCAATTCTTAGAAGTATTTGAGGACCAGAACTTATAGAGGCAAAGTAAAATGCACAAAGAGAGTAAATTGAACTAAAGTTGCCCTATGTTAATAAAATACTCTCTGCTCTTCTCCTCTTGAAAATGTATAGCTATACTTTATTTGAAGGTTGTGATGTTTATAATATATTTTTAAGCATACCTTTCATACATTATAATGGACTGAATGTTCTTTGCAGTCTGCACTGTGCTTACATGCATGCACGCACACACACTTCTCTTGGTCAGAGTTCACTCCTTGCAGCAATAGCAGTCTAATGAGATTGGGTCACGTACATAAATGTGATGTCACCACGGCTGATAAAGAACCACCCAGTCCAGTAATAAAACACTAGTGGTGACACACTGGAGGCACAATGGGAGGAGGGAGGCTAGTCAAGGTCCTATTGTGTGCGTCCCAAATGGCACCCTACTCCCTTTATAGTGCACTACTTTTGACCAGGGCCCATGGGCTCTGGTCAAAAGTAGTGCACTATGTAGTGAATCGGGTGCCATTTGGGACGCAACCATATATTTCCCCACAAATCTGCACTGAAAGGCTCCAACTCCATTAGTTGAATTTAATTGGTTCTCTGATTAATGTAAGCCCTTCTATGCCTCACCAAATCAATACCTATGATATAATTTTGATCAATCGATCAATTCATTTGTGGATGATGATATTTTTCACTTCCAGTGTTAATCTTGCTCACCTGAGTTTTATTGTGTAAGTACGTTAATATGGTGTTAACTTCACAAATGTGCTGCCGTCTAAATTACTGTACACTTGGAAAAAGAAAAAGATTGTTTGTCTGGTTAAACTTGAATGTGAGTGTTGGCAGCCTCAGAGCTCAAAGTGGCATACCATCAGTGGTTTGTTTGGTGCACCGTAGTTTTCTACTACTGTGTAATAACTCAGTAATGCAGATAACTCAGCCCCACGTACTGTAGCCTCTGCTCTCGCACTTTCTCTCTCGCACACTCTCTATCTTGCTCTCTCTCATTCTCTCTGTGGATGTGTGTTTTGAAGTTACTGCAGTTACAGAGGAGTCGTAGGAAGACAGTAATGGCATGCAACAGGATGATAGAACATTAACAAAGGAGGGGAGGAAACAGAGAAAGAGAAACCTCTGTTGTTTTTTATAATACGCCTCTGTAAGTGGGGTGGCAGGTAGCCTAGCGGTTCAAGCTTTGGGCCAGTAACTGAAAGGTCACTGGTTCTAATACCCGAGCCGACAAGGTGAAAAACCTGTAGATGTGTTCTTGAGCAAGGCACTTAATACTAATTTGCTCCAGGGGCTGACCCTGTATGTAGGCCGTCATTGTAAATAAGAATTTGTTCTTAACTGACTTGCCTAGTTAAATGAAACATTGAATTTAATTTCTGAATTTTATTATGATCCCCATTAGCTGACGCCATAACATCAGCTAATCTTCCTGGGGTCCAACACAGAACTGAAAAGACATTACAAACAATTACAATTTACATTACGAACATTTAACATGTAGACATTACAGACAATTCAAATTGACAGTTAAAACATTTAACATTCATTAGATGCTCTCAGGGGTTAGTATCTGTCCAGTCAATCGAATTAGATGTTATTTTATTGTTTTCTTGAAGGTGGATTTAGTTTTTGCCTGAGATATGTGAGTTGGTAAATATTTCCTTTCAGTGATGGCTCTGTAAATAATATGAGGAGATTTGTCCTTGGCCTGGGGGCATCAGATGCCCTGAATTTGGTGCTTATGTATGTTGCTGCACAGCAAATTCTCTCCTGTGTTAAATCAACACTGAGAGTGTTAAATTAAAACTGAAAGTGTGGACCCGTCTAGTCACTGTAAAAGTGTTAAATTAACACAATGCTTGGTGTAAAGCCTTATCTCCCAGAGTGCCTTGCCTTTAAAATGAATTGTAGAGTTATCACCCATAACTGTATTTGTTAGTGACAGAGACATGGTTGTTGCATTCATTCAGTGAGATCCTGACCAATTATGTTACCATTAAAATGTTATTCCTTAACACTATAAAATATGTGGCCTTATTTTTAGGGCCTACACCAGCGTTTTCTGAACTTGGTCCTGGCAACCCTAGGGGGGTGTATGTTTTTGCCTAGCACTACACAGCTGATTCAATTAATCTAAGCTTGATTATTTGAATCAGCTGTGTAGTGCTATGGCAAAAAACAAAATGTGTAACCCTTGGGGTCCCCATGACTTTGGGAAATTCTGGTATACACTTTAAAAATAACAATTAACTTTGTAAGCGTTGAATTAACACTCACTGGTGGAAAATAACCCCAGTGTTGGTGTTACAGTATTTCTCCAAACTCAGGTAACTGCTCTCAAAACATTTAACTCAGTGATCTGTACACTTTGTAATTGTCCTAAACAGATAGTAAATTCTCCTTCATTTCATACAAATTACAAATCTAAAGCATCATTTTATCAAAACACTGTGCACAAAATTCCCTAAAGTCATCACAGCAGTTCATACAGCCAACCAAATCTTTAATATATCAGGAAAAACATTTGCAGCTTTTTCATTGGTCTTCACAAAGATCACAAGCATTTTTGTACCATTTTCAAAACACAACAAACAAAACTCTGTGAATTGTAAAATAGTCAGTTGCACACCTTATGTCCTCAATTAACCCCACATTGATATCTGATGAGTTAGTAATCCACTCAACACAGAAAAAGCCAATTTCCTAATTGTCCACACAGCTGTCTTAATTACAACAACTACAAAAGGGGAAGAGAAAAACAACAAAGAAGACGAATGAGGAGAAAAGACAATAAAAAGAAGAAGAATGAGCAGTGGAAAAGGAAGAGGTGTAAGAGTGAGAGGTGGTGGACAGGGTAGAGGGAGAAGAAGACGAAGAGGAGATGGAGAAAGAGCAAGAAGAGCTGAAGATGTAGGAGAAGGAGCAAGAAGAGCTGAAGATGTAGGAGAAAGAGCAAGAAGAGCTGAGGATGTAGGAGAAAGAGAAAGAAGAGCTGAGGATGTAGGAAGAGGAGAAGATAGAGGAGTAGAGGGAGAAGAGATGGATATATTGGAGGGCAATGGTATAGTGGAAAGAGAACGAGTAGAAAATATAAGAAGAGATGGACAGAGAGGAAGAGGAGGGCAAGGTGTAAGAGGAGGGCAAGGTGTAAGAGGAGGGCAAGGTGTAAGAGGAGCGCAAGGTGTAAGAGGAGGGCAAGGTGTAAGAGGAGGGCAAGGTGTACGAGGAGGGCAAGGTGTAAGAGGAGGGAGGAGAGGTAGAAGGATAGGGTACACACGTGTTTCAAATGAAATCAGAGCCACACTTATTGACCATGTCATAAATCATGGTCTCTCACTGAGAGAAGCTGGGCAGAGAGATCAGCCTAATATAAACAGATCCACAGTGGCTTCAATTATCCACACATTTCAGAGGGAAAACCGGTAAGTAACTATATCATTTTACTTCTACAATGAGAGTCCATGTAGTCTTGTTTGACATAGGTCTAGATTTCTACAGTAAATGTTCCTGCTTGTCCAAACATTTTTCAGAATTGAAGTTAGAGAACATTCAGGTGGACGAACAAGACTTCTTTCAATTGAACAAGAGCATGCCATTGTTGACATGGTGGTCCAGAACAACACCCTCCGCCTCAAAGAAATTCAGCAAAGAATAACACAGGACAATCAACTGTTCCACAATATCCACCAATGCAGTCTCTCCACAACTGATCGTGTTCTAAGGAGAAATGCAATCCGAATGAAGCAAGTATACAAAGTGCCCTTTGAGAGGAACTCCGTTAGAGTGAAGGAGTTGTGATTCCAGTTTGTTCAAGTATGTGCAACCCAATTACTGCACTTTTACTGTCAACACAAAGATATATTTTTCCTGAATTTTAAGTATGTGTCCATAAACTATTACATGCTACTGTAATTGAAAAGATTTAAGCATATCTATGTATACTGCTGCTTCAAAGTGTGAACTCAATCTTCAGCAACAGTTTCACAGTAGTATTGACTGCAATCAATGCCATTACTGTAAAACACTAACTTACTGTAGAGAGAATCTAGAGAATCGAGTTGAATAGCAGTGCAACTCATTATGAGTACCTGTATATTGATGAAGCAGGCTTCAATCTTCACAAAAAAAGGAGATGAGGGAGAGAGTGGTTTGAGAATCACCCACATTTCAGGATGGTGTTCCTTCCACCATATTCTCCTTTCCTGAATCCAATTGAGGAATTCTTCTCCTCTTGGAGATGGAAAGTACATGATCGCAACCCTTACAACCAAGTAAATCTTCTTCAAGCGATGGAAGAGGCCTGTGGAGATATTGGGGCACAAGCATGTCAAGGATGGATACAGCATTCAAGGCGTTTTTTCCCACGTTGCATGACTCGTGAAAATTTGCTGTGATGTTGATGAAATTCTCTGGCCAGATGTAATTGAGAGTCATGATCAATAAATTAATTGATTCAATGAATGCAGTACATTTTTTATTTTATTTTTTATTTACCTATGTACTTATTTGCATAATATTTTTTTTGTGGGGTGACAACTCATTGTTATACACCTGAACTCCCCATTAAAGAACTTGCTGAAAAACATGTATTTTCATTTATTTCTTTGTGTATCTTCAGCTGAATTTGTTATCAAATCAACAGAGAACACACTTTTAGTTTTGATGTTAATATTGAATTTTAATAAATGCATTACTAGAATAAAATGCTGTGTTTCATTGTGCAGTGAATACTTAACTGTTTCACCAACATAAGAGTGTGTTTAGTTTGCTGTGTTAACTGTTTTGAGAGCTGTTACCTGAGTTTGGAGAAATGTACCAAATCTATTGAGAAAAACTGTAATAACCATAATTGAACTCAAACCATGCCCATCATTATCATATTTCCCAGCATGCTCTAATGCAGGTTGATTTTAATAATTGTTTGTTTTGTTTTGATAGTCTATTGACACACATGTGCATCAATCTAATTAACATAATGACACAATATCCTTAAATATCTGTCAGTTTAAGCTAGAGGTACTGGTATATGTTTTTTTGCATGGGCTGTGTTTCTATCCACCACATCCGCCTATGTCGGCCTTCCACAGCGGCAATGGAAAGTCACAGAGTTACTGCATTGTTTGTCAGACCAGGAGACATCCGAAAAATCATTCTTCTCACAAGTGTCGCAGGACTCATCTGAAGGTAACCCATAGAAGTTAATGGAAGTATGTACATTGTTTTGTACCAGCAAAAAAGGGGTTAAATATGTCAAAAACATATATATATATCCTGAGCTTTCTTATATCTCCTAGATATATGTCAGACACTTCAAAACCTTATTCCTTATGATTAATTGTTTGTCTTTTTTGCCATTTATGAATGTGTTAATCAATGGGTTTCTATGGGCTAAATGATCCATCGTATGACCATCCTAAAACACTTCCATTATGTTAGCTCAGTAGAGCATTTGTTTACAGAAATAAAAACTTGGATTAAATATGACAATGTTTACCTTATAGCCTACTACTGAATATGGTGCTAATGTATGCACAGATATGTCACCTTCATGTGAAGAAGCACAATGATATCCAGTGCCTGAACAGGTAAAATAATTTGGCCTGCTGGACATTGATCATGAGCCAGATTTAGCCCATTTTGATCAGACATGAGGATGAATATTACATATCATGTAGGAATATCTATTGAAATTATGCATTTTTTGAGAAATATGGATACATAAATGATCAGATAATGACTACAGATATGATACATTTCTGAAAATATGTGGATTTGTTTGTCTAAGTATAAAGGCTTAGATATGTCAGCATGTTGACACACCCTTTCCAGAGTTGGAATATTCTACAAATATGTAAGCAGGTGCACGCACATCAGGTGCATGTCTTGAACATATCTCACCCTTGATATCTACCTGGATTCATACAGTAGCAGGGAGATTTCTGTGGTCCGGATTGGATGCATGTAGAAACTGTCCCATTACGGAGAATATCCTAGATCCGTATATGAAATTAATCCACTAGAGTTGATTTTCGCGGCCCTTCTCACTAAATCATCTGTAGCGTCCGAACGACCCCCACAAGAGTCTTCGGACTCGTCTGAAGTTGGTGTAACCCATCTACATAGTAGCGTCCAAACAGTTTGGGCTACACACTAATATGACCCCACTGTGGACAGGTGAGACTCTGACAAACATGTACATGTTGGTGTTTTTCTCTAGGACACCCACAAGCCTCACAGGACTCATCTGAAGGTCCCTCGGTACCAGTAAAAAATAAATAATGGAAGTATACAGTTAATTTGGAAAGTATTCAGACCCCTTGATGTTTTCCACATTTTGTTAGGTAACAGCTTTATTCTAAAATTGATTAAATTATTGTTTTAACACATCAATCTACACACAATACTCCATAATGACAAAGGAAAAAAAGGTTTTAAGACATTTATGCTAATTTATAAAACCTAAAAAACAGAAATACCTAATTTACATAAGTATTTAGAGAGAATTGAAATTGAGCTCAGATGTATCCTGTTTCCATTGACCATCCTTGAGCTATTTCTGCAACTTGATTGGAGTCCACCTGTGGTAAATTCAATTGACTGGACATTATTTAGAAAGGCACACACCTGTCTATATAATGTCCCACAGTTGACAGTGTATATCATGAGATCGAAGAAATTGTCCTTAGAGCTCTGAGGCAGGATTGTGTCAAAGCACAGATCTGGAGATATAAGGCGAGACCCAGATGCAGACACAGGAGGCAGATGTTTAGAGCTCTGATATTTATTAAAATGAAGGGAACAGGCAAAGGGCAGTTAAGGGACAGGCAATAGTTCATCAACCAGATAGTCCGAGCAGTACAGTGGAACAGGCAGTCTCGTGGTCAGGGTAAGCAGGGGTTCAAAAACCAGGGCTGAGTCCGAACAGAACAGGAGGGTAGGCAGTCTCGTGGTCAGGACAGGCAAGGGTTCAATCACCAGGGCTGAGTCCAAGATGGCAGGCTCGAGGTCCAGACACGCAGTTTGGTCTGAACTGGGAAGACTAGAACGACAGAGACTAGGAACAAAAGGAGCTAGGAAAAACACACTTGTTGACTTGGCATGACAAGACGAACTGGCACAGAGAGACAGAGAACAAAGGAATAACTATACAGGGGAACAATGGGAAGATGGGCAACACCTGGAGGGGGTGGAAACAAGCACAAGGACAGGTGAAACAGATCAGGGTGTGACAGAGGAAGGGTACCAAAACATTTCTGCAGCATCTAAGGTCCCCAAGAGCACAATGGTCTCCATCATTCTTAAATGGATGAAGTTTGGAAGCACCAAGACTCTTCCTAGAGCTGGCCGCCCGGCCAAACTGAGCAATCGTGCGAGAAGGGCCTTGGTCAGGGAGGTGACCAAGAACCCAATCGTCACTCTGACAGAGCTCTAGAGTTCCTCTGTGGAAATGGGATATCATTCCAGAAGTACAACCTTCTCTGCAGCACTCCATCAATCAGGCCTTTAAGGTAATGTGGTCAAACGGAAGCCACTCCTCATTAAAAAGGTACATGACAGCCCATTTGGAGTTTGCCAAAAGGCCTGAATGCCAAGCGTCACGGTTGGAGGAAACCTAGCAATATCTCTACGTTGAAGTATGGTGGTGGCAGCATCATGCTGCGGGAATTTTTTCAGCTGCAGGGAATGCGAGACTAGTCAGGATCAAGGGAAAGATGAATGGAGCAAAGTACAGAGAGATCCTTGATGAAAAACTGCTCCAGAGCACTCAGGACCTCAGACTGGGGCGAAGGTTCACCTTCCAACAGGACAACGACAAGGTTAATTGTCTAAAAATATTACCTCAGGCCTCAGTTTTCTGGAAACCGAATCAGGAAATCCAAAATCCTTCATCCAGTAACAGGGGCCCCGTCTTCTACTACAGTATGCCCAAACTGCATGATCTGCGGCCAACTGGGCCTTCTGGCCGCAGCCTGCACAGCCATCATTTGCAGAATCTGTACAGGGGACAATCACAAACAAAATCTAAACGACAGACGAAAAACGGAAAAGGAAGAGAAAACAACACACCAGCAAGAGACCAAACTGAACCAAAACCCCAACCCCAAAGCCAGCAAGTAGGCCCCCCAAAGTCACCCACCCCCTCAGAGGAACTGTTTTCCCCTCCTAAATCTTTTCCCATACTACTCGCTACATCCCATCCAATCTTTACCAAACCTGATCCCTCCACCCTAGCCTCTACTGGCCCAGATCTCTCCTCCTGAAACCCTTACTGTCCCTGACCTGCAGTCCTTAGAGTGTGCGGTTGACGGCTACATTATTGCAATAATTCATCAATATTAAATAAGATGATTGTTTGAAGAAATGACAAAGTCTCTCTCAGTATGAAGTTCCACGACAGCTTCCAGGTGTGTTCTGCTCGCTCCTCAGGTTGACCATCCTCCCCTCTGCAGATCCAGCACCAACACAGTACCTGGCATCCAGCACCAGACCACCAGACATTTACCCAGAGCGAGCAGGCCATAAGGAGTACCACCACTGACCTCTGGGTCTACGGCTTCCTTGTGTGTCTGCTTGCTCTTCAGGTTGTCCTTGTTTCCCTCTACAGACCTAGGTCCTGACCTGTCACCTGCACCAGTACATTACATTTTTCTGTAGATCTTGCTGACATTGACTTGATTTCCCTTTTGATTAGATCTGATTTATTGATTGAATTGCTTATTATTTTTTTTAAATATTTTTTAAAAGTTGATTTCTCAGATCTGTATTCAAATAGTTTTAAAAGGTATTACTTGCTCTGTATTCAAATAGTTGTAGTAACCTCTAACGTAACTTTTTGTTCTTCCAAATAAATGCAGATACTTTCCACAGAGCATATTTAGAACTATAGTTATCCCAGGTCTGGTGCATTCTACAGTGTTTTACTGTTAAAATTACAGAAACAACTTAAAGTGTATTACACTCTTTGCTGTGTTTGTCATTTTATTTGTACCTTATTGTGATTATGATATTGAATACATTAGATTGCCGTAGAATGCACAGTTAAATACTGTTCATTTATTTTAAGACCTTATTGTTATTTCAACAGTAGCACACTGTAGAATGCACAGTAAAATACCTTGAATGTGTTATACAGCATTAATTATGGTACCTTGTGGAAAAATGTTGTGGGCGAGAAAGAGTCTCTGGCTCATTAACATTTTTTAAGGCGTGCCATGCAAGAGGCTATATTTGTTGCACTTGTGAGTAAAAATGCTGTACCCCCACAGAATACGGTAATATATTGTATTTTATGAATTCTACAAAACTTGCCCTGAAACTCTACAGTTATTTACTGGCCTATAATTGACTGTCATTCAGAATACAGTACCATATCATGTTGGGTGCAGGGTATTGTTGTTTCTCATGCATGAACATATTTTGAGGCATGTCTTGTAAAATGCTATATTTTTTATTTTTTATTTTATTTCACCTTTATTTAACCAGGTAAGTCAGTTGAGAACAAGTTCTCATTTGCAACTGCGACCTGGCCAAGACAAAGCAAAGCAGTGCGACAAAAACAACACAGAGTTACACAGTAAACAAAGTCAAAAACACAATAGAAGAAATCTATATACAGAGTGCACCCGTTAGTGAGATTACTGTACCAATTTAAGTGATATGTCGTAGTGGTTCTCTAACAAGTACATGTCCATAGAGGACAAAAATTTGAGTGGCAACAAGTGTCAGGCTCTGGCCATAGAGAAGCCTAATTGCTTCTCTATGTAGCTATGGTCAGAGTCTGACAGTGTCGTTCTTTTCTGTTTCTGTGTGGGGTTTAGGTTGGATCCCTAATTAGAGGCAGCTGCACGGCATTGTCTCTAATTAGGGATCCTAGATATGTTGAGTCTGTCCTTCACTCTGGTGTGGGTCGTTATCGTTACATGTCGAGGTATATGTCGCAGTCACGGTGAATGTAAGTGTGCTTTGTTTTACGTCCGTTCATTTCATGTGTTAGGTGAACGTGACGTTTTGTCTATCGTGTTTGTTTTGTGTTTTGTTATAGTTCGTTCATTTGGAATATTTATTACATATAAAATAAAAATGTCGGACTACTATCCCTGCGCTGCGTCTTGGTCTCTCCAAAACCCATTCCGTGAAAACAAGTCTCAAATTAACTTATTGTTACCTGTTTTTTGCTTGAATGCATGTGTTTGTATTTATTGTGATTTGATTAGCTTAAGTTGGATTGATTATTTATTGTTTGAATAGTGTATTATTTTAACTAAGTTGATTCGAAATATTAACTACACATTTTGGAACAACCAAATAAATTGACCTTTAATGGTTGAGTGGCTAGCCATGGCCTTTTGATCTGTTTTCCCCTTTAGCCACTATCAGTTTAGAAGCCTTTAATTCTGAACAGTCATTTTGATTCCCATGTAAAATTCCAGAGCTCCTGAATAAAAGCTCCTTACCCACTCAGCCTGTCTTTTCAAATTTCCTGGTAGTTAGCCAAGGGAGAAAAAGTCATTTATCCCCCATTACTGTCAGTGTTGATTTAACACTCTGTGTTCATTTTAGTTTTTTATTAACACAGGACCATTTGCTGTGCTTAATTCAAATGGCATAATTGCCCCTCATTGATGAATACAGTTTATTTAAGTGAATGAAATTCACAATACAATTCCTCCAAATATCCCGAAATCACACAAATCTCCTGAATTTAGACCGTGGAAACAACTCCTCAACTGACATGATCTATCCAGGATGTTTATTTATCATATTGTCACCATAAATATTAGGTTTATAATCCCATCTACCTTAAGACAAATCCCTAGATCCATCCCAAGGCTTCTAGATGATTCCACCCAACTGGAGGGATGGAGAGAGCTGGACCATTTTAGTGTGGACTGCAAGTGTACATCTTAAATGGCACCCTATTCCCTATATAGTGCACTACTTTTGCCCAGAGCCCTATGTCAAAAGTAGTGCACTATAAAGGGAATGGGGTGCCATTTGGGATGAACGACAACAAAGAGTTCATAAGATGCCGTCATTATCCCCTGATAAATGTTATTTAGATGGAGTGCTGTGTGCCTGCCGTCCAGACGGACTGGATGAACCGGAGGTTGTGGGAGACTGATGTTTTCATAAAATGTGATGATATTTGGTTGAAACCAGATCAAAATATGATGGACAAGGTCTGAAGAATTACAGTTGTTTCTACATTGATAAAGTTTGATCAGAAAGTTACTAGTCCCCTCCCCCAAACACTTGGATTCAGTAGGTGGGGCTATTAAGGGGACAGAGCGCCATCACCCTAACTCTCATTTGAATATACCAATGGTAACGTAATATTCTCTTACCTAATTTAAATAAGCACCCCCTTGTAACCAACATCGGAGGAGGTGGGTTTGCAGAAGGACGTGGTTTATATATACTACATGACCAAAGACATGGGCATTAATATGGAGTTGGTACCCCCTTTGCTGCTATTACTGCCTCCACTCTTCCATTCAGCCACAAGAGCATTAGTCAGATCGGGTCACTGATGTTAGGCGATTAGGCCTGGCTCGCAGTCGACGTTCCAGTTAATCTCAAAGTTGTTCGATGGGGTTGAGGTCAGGGCTCTGTGCAGGCCAGTCAAGTTCTTCCACACTGATTTTGACAAACCATTTATGTATGGACCTCGCTTTGTGCATGGGGTCATTATCATGCTGAAATAGGAAAGGGCATTCCCCAAACTGCTGCCACAAAGTTGGAAGCACAGAATCGTCCAGAATGTCATTGTTTGCTGTAGCATTAAGATAACCCTTCACTGGAACTAAGGGGCCTAGCCCAGACCATTATTCCGCCTCCACCAAACGTTACAGTTGGCACTTTGTATTGGGGGCAGAACGTGTGTGCAGAGTGGAGCTGAAGCAGAGCGAGGAGCAGAGCGATCCCAACTTCATTGGAGGGCAGAGCAAGATTTGTTAAGGCTGGAGCATCAGCCTTTGCGCCCACTCCAATTTTGCTCCAGCCCAGCATGCATTTGTAGTCTACTTGTGAGCTGCTATAGCCCCTTGCTTCAGCTACTGTCATGGAGTTCGCTAAATATTTTCATAAAGAAACGGATAAAACACACAGGTACTGAATCAAGGTGACTTACAAAGAAGAGGACCAAGAGTAAGAGAGGGAGTGCGGTAATGTAGTGTCCACAAGTAAACAATAATTGTGGAATCTGAAAAGAAACGTGTGCCGAAAGCATGATGGTGTACTTACTACATGCACATGCTAACAGAAAGGTACAAGGTGGGTAGATTATCTATCTATCTATCTATCTATCTATCTATCTATCTATCTATCTATCTATCTATCTATCTATCTATCTATCTATCTATCTATCTATCTATCTATCTATCTATCTATCTATCTATCTATCTATCTATCTATCTATCTATCTATCTATCTATCTATCTATCTATCTATCTATCTATCGTGATCTTAGGCTTGTGTGTGGCTGTTCAGCCATGGAAGCCCATTTCATGAAGCTCCTGACAAACAGTTCTTGTGCTGACGTTGCTTCAGTGGTCCCGTTCTGTGAGCTTGCTGAGCCGTTGTTGCTCCTAGACATTCCACTTCACAAAAACAGCACTTACAACTGACCAGGGCAACTCTAGCAGGTCAGACATTTGTTGGAAAGGTGGCATCCTATCACGGTGCCATGTTGAAAGTCACTGAGCTCTTTAGTAAGCCCATTCTACTGCCAGTGTTTGTCTATGGAGATTGCATGGCTGTCAGCAACTGGTCCACATACTTTTGTATATATAGTATTACTAGTTTGCTCCTCTACTGTTAACAAAATGTTACTGTAGGGTGTCCGCAAATATAATAAAAAGTTTACACTATTCATCCATGGCAAAAATACTTAAATGTTTCCCCTTTCATGTGTGTCTGGCGTTAGCTAGTTCCTGGATAGCTAGGTCTTCAGCCAGCATGGAACAAAAAGGGGGGAAGGGTTGTTCAAAACTCTGACACTGTTGTCATGTCAACACATCCATCAGTGCTGCTGTGAACCACATTGCAAAAGACATGCCAAATGGAAGATGTATATATAAAAAAAATAAGCAGGTTTCCATCCAACTTTTCTGTGTGCGTGAAGTACATGTTGGATAAAAAATGTTAAGACATGACTGATGGAAACAGAACGTTTGTCGGTATACTTTCCAAATATTGACCCAAGAGAATATACTAGCCAAGGTGGGTTAAATTAATTATGCAAGAAATGTCAGTGGAAATGCTTTTATGTGCAAATATTGATATAATAACCATCATATCAAAGTACAGTTGGAGTCACGCAATGACATGTTGTGTGGTCCTCTGACTACGACTGGTCGGGAAAGCATGCAGTTTTTTAGGCTACAGATTAAATAAATTATGATGATATTTACAGGGTGTTGAAAGCACAAGGTTATAAGCTGGATGCTCCTTTCCAATATCCAGGGTCTTCTGGTGACATTATTATCGATGCTTGACTGCTGTTTGACAAATATAAATATTGTCGCTCTTATCCATAATAATCTCATGTAGACTAGCCTACCCGCACTTGTATCTGTTGTTGTCTAGAGCGCACATACCAAGACATGAGTAGGCACATTTGCTATTTAATACAACAGATTTTGTGACAAAGCGGTAGAGTGGTAGAGTGGAAAATGCGATGAAAACTTTAGATTTTTATTCGGTACATGCAAACATAGAGGATAAATTACTTTTTGTGTGCACTATGTCATCACACACTTATTTTTATCAGAACAAGTCCATTTGGTGGAAAATATGCATATTTTCTTTTTTCTTGACATAGGCGCTTCAAAGAGCTGTCAGTCAAGGCAAGCTCATGAATATAACTTACCTGCCCACTCAGCCTGTCTTTTAAAACGTCCTAGTTAGTAGTTAGTAGTTAGCCATGAGAGAAAAAGTACTTTTCACAATTGTTTTTGCATTTCTATCCCCGAAATATGTCATGGGTGATACTTTTGTGACTCAAAAGGCTATTTTACATGGGAATCAAAATGACTGTTCAGGACCTTTAGAGCGCCATAAAGAACCCCAAAGGGAAGTCTCTTTGGTGAATTATTCTGAGGGATGTTTTAATTTATAGGGCAATTCTGAGGGAAGGGCTTCCCTTATCAATGCAGCGGCTTTAGCTTGAATGTGATTCTTTTGACATTTAATTTGGTCCTTCAGAGGAGCAGGTTTTAAATAACTGCAGCTACTGAAAAAAACCCTTCTCTTATCAGTTGCTAATAAATAAATATAATTGCATATATTAGTGGATTTTCAAACCAGTAACATGTCCAATTAATGATTACCAAAACCCAATGAATAATGTAGTTTTTTTAATTGGATGGAGATATCCCATTCATTAGTCTGCTACAGGTAGAGGTAGAAAGAAATGGCAGATCATCATGGCAAAACATTAGTGGAATGACACTATCAATAAGAGAATCCTGCCTCACCAATTCCAGCAGAAAATAAAAGCAGATTTTTTATAACAATGGAATATGGTTCAATATCTTGATTGAACAATTTTAAATATGTATTTGATAACGGCCCGACACAGCTGATATTTCCATACATGAATACTATATGTCTAGTAGAACTCTGACTGTGTCCCTATTGGCACCCTGTGTCCCTATTGGCACCCTGTGTCCCCTATGGGCCCTGCTCAAAAGTAGTGCACTACATAGGAACTATGGTGCAATTTGGGATGCTCTCGCTGAGATTCAGCTTGTAAGTCACGCAGGAGGGGGAGGGGCACTAGCTGTTCTGATTTAGTTAGAAGTGGCCTCTCTCTAAAATGCCAATGTAGCTCCCAAGATAGTCGAGGAAATGCCACTGACCTTGTCACGACAGAGCAGAGTGAAACATGCCATTAGAACCTGAATGTCAATCACAGCAGCTGATTAGTGAAGGCCAGATGACAACTTTGAGTTAAAGGTCACTGTCTATAGAGAGTTACTGGATGTGAATGTGTGGCGCTAACTACACATAAAAATACAAGTCTTTAGAGGTTTTAGTTTTTCATATTAGCTAAAGAGGTTAAGCTTTAATATCTGTTTAACAGTTACCCGCCCAAAAATGACATGGTTATTGTTGTGAAACGTGCACAAATAGCAAACTTTACAGTGAGGATCTGTTGAGATGCACACTGAAATGAAGATCATACTCTCTGACATTGTTTAAGGTCATTGCTGTATTCATTCGCTTGCAAAGCCCTTTTCCCTTAACAAAATATATTTATTACCTGGTCAAAAGTGCATTTCTAATAGGCTGATTCCTTCTACACTAAATAATTAAAGTCTGTACAATAATAATCTTATTTTTTACTCCTCTGGTACTTATTAAAATGGCAGGGACCTGACATACAATAACCTGTTGAACCTAGAGAATTACACAAGCTTTTAGACATTGTGATACGGTTAATATTTGAATATATCTTGAAGGTCCTTGGGACAGGCCTCCCTGCCTGCCATGGCTGGCTCCTCTGTTGTTAAAGGGATTCTGACAGAACATACTGTACAGTGTATATTGGCTTTCAATCACTGTCGTACCACTAATTTCAGTAAAGATAAACATGAAAAAGTCCATGAGCTCCATTAGCATTTTGACATTTAATTCAAAGAAAGGCATTTTTCTATATTTCGTATTATTTTGCCATTGCGTCATAAAACAGCCTAAACAGAGAGCTCTGTATGTTTTGTACATTGAGATGATTTTACATGAGCTTTTTTTTGTCATTGAGTGTTGATACTATAGCTTGCCTTTATTTAGCTAGGCAAGTCAGTTAAGAACAAATTCTTATTTACAATGACTGCCTACACCGGCCAAACTCAGACAATGCTGGGCCAATTGTGCTACGCCCTATGGGACTCCCAATCACAGCCAGTTGTGATACAGTCTGGATTCAAACCAGGTTGTCTGTAGTGACACCTCTAGCACTGAGATGCAGTGTCTTAGACCACTGCGCCACTTGGAAGCCTGAGTGGGTGCTACACGTTAGTTGTGGTGGAGTACAGTACGACATCCTGCCTACAGAGAGGCTGAGCTGAGAATTACATTAGGGCCAGCAATCCAACTGCATCATTATCTTCTGACATCGATATTCTGGCATCGCCATCATCAAAATTGAGCTCAGGTGCATCCTGTTTCCATTGTTCATCCTTGAGATGTTTCTACAACTTGATTGGCGTCCACCTGTGGTTAATTCATTTGATTGGATTTGGAAAGGCACACACCTGTCTATATAAGGTCCTACAGTTGAAAGTGCATGTCAGAGCAAAAACCAAGCAATGAGGTCAAAGGAATTGTCCGTAGAGGTCCGCGACATGATTGTGTCGAGGCACAGATCTGGGGAAGGGTACCAAAACATTTTCTGCAGCATTGAAGGTCCCCAAGAACACAGTGACCTCCATCATTCTTAAATGGAAGAATTTTACAACCACCACTTAATGGCAAAGTTGTATTTTCAAAGAACCGTGGAGAATGTCTCAGCCCGAGGTCTTAGAGAATTAGATTGGTTACACTTGGTAATATTCACAGATGACATACATCTATTTCTGCATTTTTCTTTTTTCGATAGATGACGATGCACTGTCAATCTGATTCAACAATATCACGATGGTCAATAATTCATTATTTATTCGCAAGGGATGTATTTATTTTAAGCCTTTTAACCAATACTTTACACCCTTTACATTCCACTATACAGTACTCATCTAATCCCTGCTCAGTCTCAGTGTGTTTGTGCTCTATGGGTGTTGATCTTTGGAGAGCTTCAGAGAGATCTGGAGAGTCTCTCACTCCAAAGGTAGGCTAGACACAACATTATGCCTAGAGACTGCCAGAGGGCAGAGAGAGAGGGAGAGACTATTAAGAGAAAGACAGACCCAGAGTTCTGGAGGATGAGAGAGGAAAAGAGAGACCCAAAACTGTGAGGATGAGAGGAAGGAGAGGCTTAATGAGAAGGTACTGTACATGGCTTATAGCCACACCTCTTTGTTGTTTCTGTTTGTTGTTGGCTTAGCCTGATCATTGCTGTCACGATAAAGCAGAGTTGGGAGATGAACTTTAAATCCACAGGTTCTAGCTCTAATATTAACAAGGCAGCCGGGAGGTATGTGGGATAGGGTTTCATTAATACAAAAAAGCATCTCATCATACTAAAAGTTTTCTTAATCTAATGAATGGCAGCCAAATGTCTCACAGTTTCATCCATTGTAGCGGCTCCTTATTCAAATTCACTGAAGTTTGACAGTAAGCTCCTCCATCTTCCCCCATGGTATAAACATGGTTTCAGGACTGAGGATTGACAATAACCATATGTTATCCTAATTTGTTGGAAAACAACAAAGGATAGGCTATAAATTACTCTAGCTCTAGTGACAGAAGGCAGAATGAATATGGCCCCTGTGATTATGTCTAGGAGTCTCCTCCGGGCGGGGAGATAATTGCACAATTAATCCAAGATCTCAGTCAAGATCTCATGCTAGAGCACTATTTGTATCTTTCTGTCAGAGCCTTGTACATCTAATTAAAATAGGAAAAGTTGTTGGGCTCTTTATTTCAACACTGTTTATAGATTAGACAATAATAGTACAGCACAATGAATCCACAAATAACACAGTAGAGCATGAACAATCTGTTAGAAACCTCTGTGCCTGTATTCTGATCTTAATACAGTATCTCTCTTTGCCTCTTGGATAGAGCTTCTTCTTCACAGAGAGTCACAGGATTAAAAAGCAGAGGTGGCTTGTTTTGGTATAAATAAATAAATTGTATTCATATATATACTGTATTTATGCTTGCCAAACACCACACCACAAGATATTTCTGTAATTAAAGTTGCAAAATGTAACTTTTTGGACAACCTGACCATAATCACATAGACATGTGAGTTATATAGTGCATTCTGAAAATTTTCAGACCCCTTCACTTTTTCCACATTTTGTTACGTTACATCGTTATTCTAAAATGTATTAAATAAAAAAATGTCCTCATCAATCTAAACATAATACCTCATAATGACAAAGTGAAAACAGGTTTTAAGAAATGTTTGCAAATGTATTAAAAATAAAAAACAGATATACCTTATTTGCATAAGTATTCAGACCCTTGGCTATGAGACTCGAAATTGAGCTCAGGTGCATCCTGTTTCCATTGATTATCCTTGAGGTGTTTCTACAACTTGATTGGAGTCCACCTGTGGTAAATTCAATTGATTGAACAAGATTTGGAAAGGCACACACCTTTCTATATCAGATAGAGCTCCAAGACACAGATCTTGCGAATGGTACAAAAATATTTCTGCAACATTGAAGGTCCAAAAGAACACAGTGGCCTCCATCATTCTTAAATGGATGAAGTTTGGAACCACCAAGACTCTTCCTAGAGCTGGCCACCCAAATAAATTGAGCAATCGGGGGAGAAGGGCCTTGGTGAAGGAGGTGAGCAAGAACCCAATGGTCATTCTGACAGAGCTCCAGAGTTCCTTTCAGAAGGACAACCATCTCTGCAGCACTCCACTAATCAGGCTTTTATGGTAGAGTGGCCAGACGGAAGCCGCTCCTCAGTAAAAGGCACAGACCATGAGAAACAAGATTCTCTGGTCTGATGAAACCAAGATTGATCTCTTCAGCCTGAATTCCAAGCGTCATGTCTGGAGGAAACCTGGCACCATCCCTACGTATGTTTTTCAGAAGCAGGTACTAGGAGACTAGTCAGGATTGAGAAAAATATGAACGAAGCAATATACAGAGAGATCCTTGATGAAAAACTGCTTCAGAGCGCTCAGGGCCTCAGACTGGGGCGAAGGTTCATCTTCCAACAGAACAACAATGCAGGAGAGGCCCAGCAAGAGACCGGACATGAACCTGATCGAACATCTCTGCAGAGACCTTAAATTAGCTGTGCAGAGACACTCCCCATCCAACCTGACAGAGCTTGAGAGGATCTGCATATAAGAATGGGAGAAACTCCCCAAATACAGGTGTGCCAAGCTTGTAGCGACAATCCAAGAATACTCTAGGCTGTAATCGCTGCCAAAGGTGCTTCAACAAAGTACTGAGTAAAGGGTCTGAATACTTATGTAAATGTAATGTAAAAAAAAAAAGTTTTTGCTTTGTCATTATGGTGTATTGTCTGTAGATTGATGAGTGAAAACGATTATTTAATACATTTTAAAATAAGGCTGTAACGTAACAAAATGTGGAAAAAGTCAAGGGTACTGAATACTTTCCGAATGCAGATGTAATGAATGTAGATCTGTCATTCTCATTGAAAGCAAGTCTAAGATGTGGTAGATCTGTTCTATGTGTGCTATTTGAGTCTTTGGAGTCTTGTACACCAGCTTCAAACAGCTGAAAATACAATATTTCAGAGCTGTTTAGATGGTACAATTATTATTATTTTTTTATTTTTTTATTTAACCTTTATTTAACTAGGCAAGTCAGTTAAGAACAAATTCTTATTTACAATGACGGCCTACCCCGGCCAAACCCGGATGACGCTGGGCCAATTGTGCGCCACCCTATGGGACTCCCAATCACGGCCAGATTGTGATACATCCTGGAATCGAACCAGGGTCTGTAGTGACGCCTCTAGCACTGAGATACAGTGCCTTAGAACGCTGGTTCGATTCTTGCTTGTTTTGTCACATGAACTGAAATTAGGGGAACTATTGGAATTATAGCAACCAGGAAATGGCGGAGTGATTTCTTCATAGTGCTTATTTAATACAATCCCTTGACAAGGTCTCATTTCCTACACTGTAAAACATTCCCTGTAATTTTTCACATAAATTACTGGCAGCACAGTAGCCAGTAGGATACTGTAAATTTACAGTAAAGTACTGCCAGCACAGAAGCCAGTAAATTACTGTAGATTTACTGGACCTTTACTGAATCAGGATTTACAGCATATTACTGTAACACCTGACTATAGCAACATTCTGTATTTCTAGAATTTATAGTGCATTCCTGGAAGCACAGAAGTCAGTAAACTGTTACAGATTTTCAGTGAAGGCAGCTAGAGCCATCGACAGCCAGTATTTCTGTTACACTTATTTTATATAAATATTGCAATAGTTAACATAATCTTTTATTTGCTATGACTTGAATATGTTCTTTTTTATCTCCTTTAGTTTAATACACTGACTGTAATTCGTTTAGGATAAGAGCGTCTGATAAATGACAACATTTTTTATGTGAATGTAAAAAGAACACTTGCAAAGCACACTGCTATTCTAATGAGCTCTGCCCCAAAACAAGGCCAAATTTGATCAAAATACAAATAGCTTGACAGTGGAGCTCAACAGAATAAAACCCAGCAGTGTGCTTTGCAAGTGTTCATTTTTACATTTACATTTTGGTCGTTTAGCAGACACTTGCCCAGAGTGACTTACAGTTAGTGCATTACAGTAGGGTTGATAACTTTTTTTTTTTTAAGTCTTAGCAAGTAAAACATTCCTATAACCATTAGTGAGAATGTGGTTGAAGTTAAGGATACATTGGTTTTCAAGGTAATTTGTATTTGTAATGAGATACCTTTTGAGTCTTTGCCCAGCTCAGGCTAGTTTTATTTATTTTATTTTGTATTTAACCTTTTTTTAACTAAAATGATGGCCTATGTTCTCTAGTACCTAGTACATTACTGTAATATTTTCAGGAACTTGCCAACAGGTTACTGTAATATCAGAGCAACACTAATTTTGGTATTTTACTGTAATTGCATGGGATTGGTGCAAGCAGTTTGGCTGCTAGATATTTGTTTATTAAGGCATATTTATGAATATATATATATATATATATTTTTATATATAATTTGCACTTCTAGAGGCCTACACAAAAGCTTCCAAACTGGCTGTGATTACAGGGCAAAACGGTTTAAGGTCATGAACAGTCAAAATCATGTTTTTCATTAAATTGGATGATATTTGAAAGAAACCAGATCAAAGTATGAAAATGACTGTTGTTTCTGCAGTGTTAAAGTCAGATCATAATGGTACTGATTCCCTCCTCACTGTTGTTAAATACTTGGATTCCTCATTAAGTGGACAAGGGTAATATGATACACCCATGGTAACATGGTATTCTCTTACCTAATTTATATAAGTACCGCTTTGTAACCAACATCGGAATAGGCGTGTTTGCTGTGGGGCATGGCTTATAGCTAGATAGCTACTCTAGTGGTGCCAAGATTTGACTGTAGGGTGTCAGCAAATAGAATTAAAAGTGTACCCTATCCATCTATTTTCCCTTTCATCTGGGATGTCTGGTGTTAGCTAGTTACTGGCTAGCTAGGTCTTCAGCCAGCATGGAATAAAAGGGGGTGAAGGGTTGTTCAAATCTCCAATGGAGTCGTCATGTCAACACATCTGTCAGTGTTGCAAGAGACATGCCAAACAGGAGTTGTTTTAAAAAAATGGTATTGTTGATGCAATTTCAATATTGTTTTAGTTGCTTTGTCTATCAGCAAATTTGCTTGATATGAATTTACTGCAACACTGCATCCAAGGTACTTGACATAGGCATTTCAAAAAGCTGTCAGTCAAGGCAAGCTCATGAATATAAGCTCTCTGTAGTGATGTTACGTTTGATACCGGAACTCCGAGGTATGCGCCAAATTGCTAAGCAGCTTACTTCGAAGTGGTGTACCGATGCGTGTACCATTTTATCAGAAGTATGTCATCAATGACATCCGAAGATTCGTTTGATCACGTGGTTTTTCAAACCATGTGTTGCAAAATGCGAGATCCCACTAACGTGTTTGCGGTGCTTTCTTTGCTTCCAAGCTGCTTTCAAACAACGACCTTTACTGGATACCGTACTTACAAATATAGTTAGGATTTTGTTCAAACTCTTTTGCTTGACCAGTAGTTTGGCAGGTAGAGTAAGGAACTATGGAACATTCAGGGATGTGAGGGTATGAGGTTGAATCCCGTTGAAGGCAAACTTTCTGCAAAGATTTCAAATCAATTGTATTTATTTAGCATAAATCTGGTATTCCAACTGATTATAGGCTACTAAAGCTAATGACTTCCCACTGTGCCACGGAAATTTTATGAAAACAACGGAGGAAAAAAATGTCAAGCTGATAATCACATGCTGGTATTTATTGCTGACCAGCAGATGTCACTAATGTGCATTGTGAACAGATAATTAAGTCCAGACTAATGAACCATTTTTCAGCACAATTTGGTGAAAACGCCAAAGCCTTCGGAAAGAAATCATATGCTCTCCGCCTGCTCAAGCACAGTGATGATTGTAGTGATTATATTCAAAATATTGGGTAGAAAAATGTAGCATTATACTAGGTACTCAAAATATTAACTAACCATGTGAAGGTACCTTACTTGTAGAGGTGACCTTTTTTCACCCCAGAGAATAGCACTGTGCCCTACATTTGAATGTGTGTGAATATATTTTCTTGGTAACACCTTTACATAATTTGGCAGATGTTTTAATCCAGAGTGTTTTACAGGAACAATTAGAGTTAAGTGCTTTGCTCAAGGGTACATTGACAGATATTTCACTTAGTTGGCTCATGGATTCAAACCAGCAACCTTTTAGTTACTGGCCCAATGCACTTAACCATTAGGCTATCTGCCACCACAATAAATCTGTGCCTGAAGCACTGCAGAAACATTTATGTACTTCCACCCAAAGGCTTGCAAATTCAAATACCCAAATAATTTATGCTCACTTTCAAATGTCCCTGAGTACTGCTATTTCTTACTTTGGTGTTGTCAGTTAATCTCCCTTTTCTCCCCAATTTCGATCTTGTCTCATCGCTGCAACTCCCAAACGGGCTTGGGAGGCAAAGGTCGAGTCATGCATCCTCCAAACCGCGCTTCTTAACACCAGCGTGCTTAACCCAACAGCACCAAATGTGTTGGCGGAAACCCTGTTCACCTGACGACCGAGTTCAGTCTTCAGACACCCAGCCTTCCACAAGGAGTTGCTAGAGTGTAAAGCCCCGCTGCCCTAACCCAGAAGACACTGGGCTAATTGCCCTATGGGACTCCCAATCACGGCCAGTTGTGATACAGCCCAGGATCGAACCTGGGTCTGTAGTGATGCCTATAGCACTAGCAATGCATTGCCTTAGACCCCTGCGCTACTCGGGAGGCCCAATTTGACAATTATTGACTTGATTCTGGGCAACTTTCAGCAAACTACAGAAATGTATTCTTGCCATTAGATCTGTGGCCAATATCTATCATACCGACAGACCTGGTGTTGTAGTAGGATGTTTAGGTCATGAGCAAGTCAAGAGGTTGTGAGTTCAAATCCCAAGTGAGTTAGAGTCTCAAGAAACCAGCATGTTGACCTTTTACAGCAATAACACCTTAATTCAGCTGTTAAAATGCAGTAAGTTGTTGTTGTTTACCTTATTTTCCCTGCAACCAGTAGCCTGTAGTGTAAAGTAAAATTACAGGAACTTTTTAACAATGTAGTGTTTCACAGCATACACAGAAAACATGGTGGATAGGGAAAGAACAGGAATGTTCTTCAGAACCATCACAGCAGTAAATAACCCTTCCTGATATGCAAAGGGTGTATGCTGGTCCAGCATGGTCTGATCAAGCTGGTCAGCAAAACCACGCCCATCATTAACATATTTCCCAGCAAGCTCTATTGCAGTTTGATTTTTAGACTTGTTTTGTTACAATATCTATGTTTTTGCATGTATATTTATTGATTAATGAACCAACTCATTTATCGTATGCAACACAAAGATGAATACTATACATTTTTCTATACTAATCCAATCTCTTAGGTGGACCTATTGCACCTGTTTCTGAAATGGTTGTTTCAGTTTAGATGTTTGAGGTAAGTCCTTTTAAATGTTTTGTCAGAGGTCCTATCAGACCAAATCATGGTGGAGTAGAGCAGTGATCCTGTAAATGCTTTTGTGCAGTGTTTATGATTGTGTTGCAGCAATGTAGGAGGGGGATTCCAAGATATGGGAAGTGTGCAGGAGGGCTTGGGACAGAGGACTACCTTTTTAATTGTTCCCCTCTAATCAGGGACTGATTTAGACCTGGGATGCCAGATGTCTGCAATTAATTATCAAGTAGAACAGAAAACCAACAGGCTCCAGACCTTGAAGGGTAAGAGTTGAGTACCCCTGGTTTAGGTAGTTGGTTTCATTCATCTCTCTAACCCTGACAGTCATTCTGAGTGCAGATTGTGGGTGAACAAACTTTCAAATAGTTGGATTTCCCCACTCAAGCTGGATTCCAATAGGAATTAGACATCACTTTGCAAACCAGCTTATTGTGACTTGATCCTGTTTTTGTGGTGTCCAAAACACAACGAAGACTGGCCAACAGTGAAAACACAACAAAGGCTGGCCAACAGCGAAAACACAATGAAGGCTGGTTGCCAACATAAACACAATGAAGGCTGGTTGCCAGCGAAAGCACGATGAAGGCTGGTAGCCAGCGAAATAACAATGAAGGCTGTTCACCAGCCTATGCTGTTCTATGCTGTTTTTTTCAGCAGAGTGACCATTCAAGCGCCTATTCAATCGCTGCCTCACCCTTTCATGATTAATAAAATACACTCGTTCTACACCATCAAACCACTTCTCCTGACGGGAACTTTACTGTTCAATAATATATAACATTTTATTGCCTGCCAGCGTATTAAAACCGGGTCATATAAAATAGCCATAATTAGCCATTAGAGGCAGATTAGCCTTACGCTAAGTGTTGTGTTGTCAGAGGCCCACTGATGGACATAAATGCTTCTAAATGACTCCCTGTGAATTCTGTTAGCTGGTCTCCTCCTCATGGCCAGCTGTTATTATGGTCCAGGGGCCACTGAGAGAGTATGTCCTTGTTTCTGCCTCCAGCTCAATGTCACTCAGACTGCCTGCTGCCTGGCGTCTGGTGGTGGAGAAATGGTGCATGCTGGGTAGGTAGGTATACACAGTTGGGTGTGAAAGAGAAGTAGGTCCTGAGGATCAGAGCAGCTATTAGTTGTACGGTATCTATATTGGGACACCTTGTCAACACTGACAAGTCTGTTTTACTGTCAGTAATATGGACAACGTACATATGCAGGAGGTTATCGGCAGTCATCAACAAGTGACTTTGTTCTAATATAGACACTGTACAAAGGTGAAACATTAAGGGTGTGTTTGTCGATCTACTCCAATATCAGAGCACTCTGGTTTGAGGGTGCCAGAGCGCAGAATAAGTGATACATTTACGAACGACCTAGCACCCGGTTGTTATCACAGTTGTCTGTTGTAACACAGTTACAGTCATTAAACCTCGAGATGACATGAAAACAGTATAATCAGCTTTGCTAGACCTGATGGAAAAAACTGCGTAGACCAGCATAGGCTGGTGACCAGCCTTCATTGTGTTTTCGCTGGTGACCAGCCTTCATGTGTTTTTGCTGGTGACCAGCCTTCGTTGTGTTTTCGCTGGTGACCAGCCTTCGTGTGTTTTCGCTGGTGACCAACATTCGTTGTGTTTTCGCTGCTGACCAGCCTTCGTTGTGTTTTCGCTGCTGACCAGCCTTCGTGTGTTTTCGCTGGTGACCAACATTCATTGTGTCTTCGCTGGTGACCAGCCAGTGTTGTGTTTGCTGGTGACCAGCCTTCGTTGTGTTTTTTCGCTGGTGACCAGCCTTCGTTGTGTTATCTTGTTAAACATATCGAAGGCTGCTCTGCCAGCATAACCAGTTAGACCATGCTGGTCAGACCAGCTTGACCATCATCCGACCAGCACTGAACAGCATAGATCAGCATGGACCAGCATGGACTAGCTTGAAATGTATGCTGGTCTATGATGTTTTTTTCAGCAGGGAGGGCAAGTAAAATGGAGTGAGGTGTTCTCTCATTTGTGTCTGAAAGTACCTAACAAGCTAGCCAACGTTAGCCAGTTAGCTTGGGTGCGTGACTGTAGTTGTGAGGTCAGAACGCTTGGATCAAACCTACTTCTCGACCAGAGCGTCCAGTGTGCGTTCTGGACGCTCCAAAAGTGAAACGCAAAGTATTTTCTAATGGACAATCTGACAACGCTCTGAATTTGCGAATGGCGCAGAGCACACTCTAACACTGCATAGTGAATTTACGAATGTACCCTAAAAGTGGTCATCGGCACTCCAACGGCATGTTGTGACACATTATACAATTAAGGGGGAGTTAAGACAATTAACACAAACACATCCATCAGAAAAACACATAAGATGCTTTTTAAACATATAGGATACCACTAGTAGTCTACTCGGCTCCCATACATTTTCTATCCCATTATTTATTTAACACAGCCCAAAGGCTCAGAGTGACTTACTCTGCAGCAAGCGGCTATCTCTTGTTGACCGACTCTTTAAAGCCGCACTCTGAAACCTTTCGAGGCTGCAGTCCACGTAGTTTCTCAGAGCATAATGTAGAAGTTAGTTCAGTCAAAGACTGCTGACCTCAGCTCCCTTACCAGCCCCCATTAGCTGCTCAGAAATTTTTCTGCCTCCCTCTCCCAGACAGGAGTTAGCCCCAGGGATGTAGCATACATTTTGCTTTGGTGCATATTTCAAAAAAAAAAAAAAAGACATGACAGCGTTTTTTATTTTATTTCACTTCAGATCAGGTGAAATTAGCAGTTTCAAAATGCTCTTTGATCGTTATGGTTTGCTGAAGGAAAGATGATTTAAGGTGAGAAAACTGAAAGTGAGCTATCAAAATCCCCCTTTAGTGTTTCTATTAAATCCCCAAAGACACATTGCATTCATTCATCACAATTACACTCCAGTCTTTTATTAATTCAGAAAAGGGAAAGAACAATTCCAATGTGGTGGAAAAGGTTGTTTTGAAGAGATTTGAGGTGTTTTCATTAAAGTGATTTTGGCAATGAAGCCTTTTTTACCGCTTCCCCAGAGTCAAATGAACTTGTGCATACCATTTTTATGTCTCTGCATGCAGTTTAAAGGAAGTTTCTAACTTTCATTAGCGCAAATGCTAACTAGAAGTACCATAGAGCTCCAGTTATTGCGCTAACCGTAGTTAGCATTGGCTCTCACAACAACCTCTAACTTTCTTCATATTGGATGCAGAGACATAAGCATGGTATCCATGAGTTCATCTAACTGCACTCTTAGAAGTAAAGGTGCTATCTATAACCTAAAAGGGGGCTGTCCCCATAGGAGAACCCTTTGAAGAACTCTTTTTGGTTCCAGGCAGAACCTTTTTGAGTTCCCCATAGGAGAACCCTTTGAAGAACCCTTTTTGGTTCCAGGCAGAACCTTTTTGGTTCCAGGCAGAACATTTTTGAGTTCCATGTACCATCGTGGCTGAAAGTTTTGAGAATGACACAAGTATTGGTCTCCACAAAGTTTGCTGCCTCAGTGTTGATGATGTCAATTTGCATATACTCCAGAATGTCATGAAGAGTGATCAGATGAATTGCAATTAATTGCGAAGTCCCTCTTTGCCATGAAAGTGAACTTAATCCCCCAAAAACATTTCCACTGCATTTCAGCCCTGCCACAAAGGACCAGCTGCCATCATGTCAGTGATTGTCTCGTTAACATCATTGTTCTTCCTCTGTCAACCATGGTTACCTGCAAGGAAACATGTGCCGTCATCATTGCTTTGCACAAAAAGGGCTTCACAGGCAAGGATATTGCTGCTGGTAAGATTGCACCTAAATCAACCATTTATCGGATCATCAAGAACTTCAAGGAGAGAGGTTCAATTGTTGTGAAGAAGGCGTCAGGGCGCCCAAGAAAGTCCAGCAAGCGCCAGGACCGTCTCCTAAAGTTGATTCATCTGCGGGATCGGGGCACCACCAGTGCAGAGCTTGCTCAGGAATGGCAGCAGGCAGGAATGCTTCTGCACGCACAGTGAGGCAAAGACTTTTGGAGGATGGCCTGGTGTCAAGAAGGGCAGCAAAGAAGCCACTTCTCTCCAGGAAAAACATCAGGGACAGACCTGATATTCTGCCAAAGGTACAGAGATTGGATTGCTGAGGGGTAAAGTGATTTTCTCTGATGAATCCCCTTTCCGATTGTTTGGGCCATCCGGAAAACACCTTGTCCGAAGAAGACAAGGTGAGCGCTACCATCAGTTCTGTGTCATGCCAACAGTAAAGCATCCTCAGACCATTCATGTGTGGGGTTGCTTCTCAGCCAAGGGAGTGGGCTCACTCACAATTTTGCCTAAGAACACAGCCATGAATAAAGAATGGTACCAACACATCCTCCGAGAGCAACTTCTCCCAACCATCCAAGAACAGTTTGGTGACGACCAGTGCCTTTTCCAGCATGATGGAGCACCTTGCCATAAAGCAAAAGTGATAACTAAGTGGCTCGGGGAACAAAACATCAACATTTTGTGTCCATGGCCAGGAAACTCCCCAGACCTTAATCCCATTGAGAACTTGTGGTCGATCCTCAAGAGGCGGGTGTTTGCGTCCGCCCTCTGCGGATGCAAACACAGCATGTGACGTCATCCACTCTGTTATCGCGAGGTTACAGACAGTTCATCCCAGTGCTTTCTTTGCCATTTCGGGGGAATTTACCCATGCATCTCTCTCTTCAACGATGCCCACATTCAAACAGTTTGTGCCCAACCAGGAATAATACAACTCAGGACTTGTTATATGCTAATGTGAAGGACGCATACAACTCCACTGCACTCCCTCCCCTCGGTAGATCGGATCACAACCTCACCCCACTCTACAGGCCTTTGGTCCAACAGCAGCCTGTGACCACTAGGACCATTAGGAGGTGGTCCCCGGAGGCGAATGAGGCCCTACAGGACTGCTTTGAAACAACAGACTGGGATGTGCTCTGTGAGGCTCATGGGGAGGACATCGATGGACTTACTGACTGCATAACGGACTATATAAAAGTTTGTGTAGACAACACTGTACCCACCAGGAAGGTACGCTGTTTTACAAATAATAAACACTGGGTCACCAGCGACCTGAAGGCCCTGCTGAATGAGAAGAAGAGGGCCTACAAGGAGAGGGACAAGGACAAATTGAAATGCGTCCAGAGGGAGCTGAATTTGTGGATTGCTGAGGGGAAGAGAGGGTATAAGGAGAAGATGGAGGACAAGCTGAGGCAGAGCCAGGTGAGAGAGGTGTGGAAGGGTATGAGAAATATCACTGGCTTCTAAAAGTCAAACAGTGGGCAGACGGAGGGGACCCAGGACAGAGCCAATGAGCTGAACCAATTTTTTAACAGGTTTGATACTGGCCCTGTCCACCTCCCTTCCAGCTCTCCAGGCCACACACCCTCACAGCTGTCCCACCCCCACTTTGCTCACAACACCTCTGCTGAGACAATCAGCGACCCCACCTCCACCCCTGCTCCCCACCTGGGCTGGCTTCACCACCAACCAAGTGAAGAGAGAGCTGGAGAGACTACATCAGTGGAAAGCGGCGGGCCCTGATGGCATCAGCCCAAGGGTGCTTAGGGTCTGTGCTGACCAATTGTGTGGAATACTCCAGCGTCCCTTCAACCTTAGCCTGAGCCAAGAAAGGGTCCCTGTGCTGTGGAAAACATCCTGCCTCGTCCCAGTGCCCAAGAAGGCACACCCCACTGTCCTGAATGACTTCAGACCTGTAGCGCTAACATCCCACATCATGAAGACCCTGGAAAGGTTAGTCCTCGCTCACCTCAGACCCCTGGTGTGTACATCACTGGACCCCCTGCAGTTTGCATACTAGCGCAACATCGGGGTGGATGATGCAATCATCTACATTCTGCAGACTTCTCCAGTGCCTTCAATACCATTCAGCCCCTGCTACTGGGTGAGAAGATGAAGAGGATGAAAGTGGAAGCACCCTTAGTCTTCTGGGTCACGGACTACCTGACCAGTAGGCCACAATTTGTGCGACTACAGAGCTGTGTGTCAGATCGGGCAGTAAGCAACACAGGGTACCCCTCTACACCTCGGACTTCAGATATAACTCTGAAACATGCCACCTACAGAAGTTCTCGGATGACTTGGATGACGCAATTGTAGGGTCCATCAGGGGTGGGCAGGAGGAGGAGTACAGGAGCACAATCAGTGACTTTGTGTTGTGGTCTGAGCAGAACCACCTTCAACTCAACATCAGTAAAACAAAGGAGATGGTGGTGGACTTCAGGAGAACCAAGGCACAACTGACTGCAGTCCCTATACAGGGGATGGATGTGGAAATGGTTGGGTCATACAAGTTCCTGGGAGTCTATATGGACAATAGGCTGGAATGGGCTGGTAACACCGGGGCCATGTACAAAAAGGGCCAGAGCCGACTCTACTTTCTGAGGAGGCTCAGGTCCTTCAACGTGTGCAGTAAACTACTGCATACCTTCTACCAGTCTGTGGTGGCCAGTGCCATCTTTTTTGCAGTGGTGTGCTGGGGAGCCAACATAAAAGTTGGTGATACTTCTCAGGTAAATAAGCTGATCAGGAAGGCTAGCTCTGTCCTGGGGATGAGCCTTGACAGTCTAGAGGAGGTGACGGAGAGACGGATCCTGGCCAAACTTCTAGCCATCATGGACAACGTCACCCACCCTCTGCATGCCATGGTTATGACACAGAGGAGCACCTTCAGTCACAGACTGATCCCACCACGGTGTGCCAGAGAGCGCTACAGGAGGTCCTTCCTGCCGGCGGCTATTAGACTATATAATGCTTCACCGAGGTGCCGTGCCGTCGTCAACACAGACCTGGAACTGTTGGGGTGCTAGGACCTAGTTTTAACAATTATGCATCCATCCGTGAGTTACTCTGGTCCGTAATCACTCATTCACTCAGGACTTATTTATTCATTCAGGTCTGTATATACATACTCATGTACAGTTGTTATGTTATATCACGTGCAATATTGCAAGTAATTCTTGGACTTAACTTACGTAGTCATTCACTCAGGAATGCATATTACTTTTCTCATTGCTTTTAGTATATCGAATGTGCAATACGTGCAGTTATCTGTAATTAAACCCTGCGCACTAAGGACTGTATTTTAACTTCTGAACTTCTGACAAACTCCATGCATTGATTATGCTTGAATGACCTGCCTACCTACCTACCTACCTACCTACCTACCTACCTACCTACCTACCTACCTACCTACCTACCTACCTACCTACCTACCTACCTACCTACCTACCTACCTACCTACCTACCTACCTACCTACCTACCTACCTACCTACCTACCTACCTACCTACCTACTGTAAACTTCCGACTTCAACTGTACCTACCTACCTACAGTACTTACCTACCTACCTACCTACCTACCTACCTACCTACCTACCTACCTACCTACCTACCTACCTACCTACCTACCTACCTACCTACCTACCTACCTACCTACCTACCTACCTACCTACCTACCTACCTACCTACCTACCTACCTACCTACCTACCTACCTACCTACCTACCTACCTACCTACCTACCTACCTACCTACCTACCTACCTACCTACCTACCTACCTACCTACCTACCTACAGGTCTCGGAGATGACAGTATGTTAGTCCAATATTGGTCTGTAGCAAATTGACATTTTATGTGAGAACTAGCCATTAGTCTGAAGCCGAAAAATAAAGTAAATTCACATGAGCACCATAACGCATTGAAGTGTTCATTATGGTGCTCATGTGAATTTACTTTATTTATATATACTTATACTTTATTATACCATGGTTTTCCAGCACACAGATTTGACCTACTACAGCAGCTGTGTTGGTATTGTGACGGAAAAGATTGTTTGTGATTTTCTAATAACCAATTTCTGTGTTCTATGTTTATGCTTTTCTAATAACCAATTTCTATGTTCATGCAAGTGACTGATTGAAAAAATCCTCACTATCAGTATCTGCAATTTGGCAGTACACCGAGACCCTTGTTTTGAGAATAAAAGATATCGCAGTTTCAAGGTCTCAGCTTAGAGAGAAGAAGCCTCGTGAGGTATTGGTCTGTCACATGCATGAACCAGTATTGGTCTGTCACATGCATGAACCAGTATTGGTCTGTCAAATGCATGAACCAGTATTGGTCGGTCACATGAATGAAGCAAACATTAATGATTAATTAATTATGACTGATGAATAAGCTAAATATAACCGTATATAAGAGAACTAACAGGACTGCCCAGGTAGAGCTCCTGACAGACGTTCAATATGGTGCATCAAGCTTGTTGGAACCTCTTCAGTTAACTGTTAATAAACAATGAATCATTTAAGATTGACTTTGAGTGTCCATGTGTAGAATTTCCACGACAGTCTAGTGTACTTCAAACAATGTGTATGCAGGTTGCTTAGGAATCAAACCTTTTCAAACAGCCTAATTCAAACTCTTCGAGGAGGTGCTCCCACAATAATGTGATTTGTACCACTTAAGTTTGGATTCTTCACACACCACACTAATCCCATTTCACTTCCTTTTCAAGCTTTTTTCTTATTATATGAAAGCAAGCTTTGCTTTTATACTTACAAAACCATCATGCTTGATTGAGCAAGCTATTTTGTCTTGTAGTAATGTGCCTGTATTTCCTTAACATTGCGCTTCAACCAATGTCATACTATCGCCGCTACAATAATAGGGTGTCTACACCAGAGGCGGTCTGACCTGCCCTGCTGCCTCAGTAATAACAAATAACATCTTCTGTGAGATTGAATACAGATACCAAAGTACAGGACAGATACATTCAGGATTCTGATTTCACTTTCGTACTTCATTTAAAACCAAAAGGGAATACCTGAAGATAAAGGTATGTAATAAACCATCAAAGGTTAGAATGTATGATTTCATTGCAGTTTTCGCGAGTGATATCACAGTGCTAAACATGTCTTCGGCAAGTGGAGGAGGCTGCAATTAAAATGAATGTTAACAGTTCATTGGTCTTCTGATTGAGTTTAGAAAGAGCATAAGAGACTGGAGACTGTAATGAACTACAATTATGTCAGCTCATTCATCACATTAATCATAATTACATATCTCATCTGTAAAAAAAATGTGCAACACTGCAGCCATCAATCATCACGCTTATTAAAGATAAAAGGCTATAAAGCACATAATATATGTATTTAGGTGGGTAATCATTACTAAGCTTTATATTTACTAGTTGTACTTTATTTCACTGTTCACTATTTACTTGGTATTTGTAATGATATATTGTAAAAAAGTAATTACATAATAACGACCTAAATACTTCATTTTGGTTTGTTAGTTGTTGTTTTATGATAATTGCAGTGGCAATAGCATCGCAAAATGGTAATTACATAATAATTACCTAATTATTCATATTGGTTTGCTATTCAGCTTGGTTTCTTTGCCGTACATTTAAACAAGTTCTACTACACAGGCCTGCCTACCTACCTTCGTGTACCAGGCAGCTACAGTAATTTCCATGGATGCGTCCCAAATAGCAGTCTATTACCTATATAGGGAAGTCCTACTATGCAGGAAATAGTGTGCTGTTTGGAACACAAGCCCATGTCTTCAGTGTGTTGTTGTGTGCTGAAACAAAAGGCCAGATGGGACTTTCCACCAGAGAGGCCGAGACCCACCTGTCACCTGCTTGACTCACAAGCATCAGCTAATTAAATAATCCAAACGGGCCTGCATCTGTGACCTCACATGGTCTATGACACATCGATTTAGGTTCCATCTGGCTTGAATTAATGACACACATTTTAATCTCAGCCACGGCTGTTCACAGCAAACAACTACTGCTGATTAACATCACATCAGCCTGTGACGCGCTTCACTGTGGAATGAGGCAGCTGTCCCAAGACGTAGAGCTCAGTCTATGAAAGCAAAAATCATTTTCAAAAAGGTTTGACATTTTTAAGCAATACACACAACTTTGTTTAAACTTTATTTATTATTTCAATGTAGCTTTCATTATTACCTGTGACTTGACTACACACTAAAAACAAATGGTTCTATATAGCACCAAAAATGGGTGCCGCTATGGTTACAAGACAAAAAAACTAAATGTATTTGGCACTTTATTTGTTTATTGTGTGCAGTTTATTATAGAACCTTTATGAAGAATGGTTCTATAAAGAGCCTTTCTCAATCTCAAAAGTTATTTGCAGTTTTTTTTCATTCTGGTTTAATCAGGGCCGGCCATGGACATAAGCGAGATAAGGGGTCGTTTAGGGCCCCCAGCCGCTAGCGGGCCCCCAACGCCCCCAATTTGCTTAAAAACCACAACATAAAAAAAATCTACCATCAAGAGGGGGACCACCAAAAGTTTCACCCGTGAGGTGGGCCCCAACTAACTAAAAACCCTGGGTTTAATAGCCATTAAAAATAGTTGAAATTACACAGGTTTTATTATTGTATTAACAAGTTGAATCTTGCATTTGCTCTGGAGCAGCTGAGGTCACTGAGAAGAGAATTGAGAACTACTGACTTAATTGACAAATGGCCATACACAAGTCTCACACAAAACATAATCATTGGCCATAGTGCTCCGTATCATGCAGTTATACAGTATAACACAACAGATGGCAAGTGTCTTCACTGACATTTTCAACAAGTCCCTGATTGAGTCTGTAATACCAACATGTTTCAAGCAGACCACCATAGTTCCTGTGCCCAAGAACACTAAGGTAACCTGCCTAAATGACTACAGACCCGTAGCACTCACGTCTGTAGCCATGAAGTGCTTTGAAAGGCTGGTCATGGCTCACATTAACACCATTATCCCAGAAACCCTAGACCCACTCCAATTTGCATACCGCTCAAACAGATCCACAGATTATGCAATCTCTATTGCACTCCACATTGCCCTTTCCCACCTGAACAAAAGTAACACCTATGTGAGAATGCTATTCATTGACTACAGCTCAGCGTTCAACGCCATAGTGCCCTCAAAGCTCATCACCATACTAAGGATCCTGGGACTGAACACCTCCCTCTGCAACTGGATCCTGGACTTCCTGACGGGCCGCCCCCATGTGGTAAGGGTAGGTCACAACACATCTGCCACGCTGATCCTCAACACTGGGGCCCCTCAGGGTTGCATGCTCAGTTACCTCCTGTACTCCCTGTTCACCCAGGACTGCACGACCAGGCACAACTCCAACACCATCATTAAGTTTGCAGATGACACAACAGTGGTAGGCCTGATCACCGACAACGACGAGGCAGACTATAGGGAGGAGATCAGAGACCTGGCCGTGTGGTGCCAGGATAACAACCTCTCCCTCAGCGTAATCAAGACAAAAGAGATGATTGTGGAGTACAGGAAAAGGAGGAGGACCGAGCACGACCCCATTCTCATCGACGGGGATGCAGTGGAGCAGGTTGAGAGCTTCAAGTTCCACATCACCTACAAACTAGAATGGTCCAAACACACCAAGAAGTTCTGAAGAGGGCACTCAGATCCTCAAAAGGTTCTACAGCTGCAAAATGGAGAGCATCCTGACTGGCTGCATCACTGCCTGGTATGGCAACTGCTTGGCCTCCCTTCCTGCCATCCAAGTCCTCTATAGATAGATAGATAGATAGATAGATAGATAGATAGATAGATAGATAGATAGATAGATAGATAGATAGATAGATAGATAGATAGATAGATAGATAGATAGATAGATAGATAGATAGATAGATAGATAGATAGATAGATACTTTATTGAAATTTCATTGTCAAGCAGCTACAACAAAACACAGGGCAGGTGCAAAATGCCACAACGAAAGTACACAAAAGACAGATACACGGTACATGATACATAGAACGGCAGTATGACAAAGTATAGAAATACAAGATATCTAGAGTGCAAAAAAATAAAAGCTATAAAAAAGACATAGCATAGTATGGGTGGTTGGCTGAATATGTACACTATACATTGGTGGATGTTGGATGGTTAACTATACTATACAGGTCGATGGCAGAGAAATACTTCAGTAGCTAAAAATGTGTATGATATGAGCGAGGGTAATAATAGTTTACTTAATAGACAGACTGGGTAAATGAACAGGTAAGTGAAAATGTTGCATGGTTAAATTAGCTGTACAGTTAAGTATACAGTTATATTTACAGATAAGTGAATACTAGCATGGTTACACAAACTGTACAGGTAAATGACAGGAAGAGATACTTTAATAGCTAAATGTGTGTATGATATCATTTGGGGTAATAATAGTAATTCCCTTAAAATACAGTCCTTAGCATGATTAACAGATAGGCATGGTTATGGACAGCGAGGTAGAAGGAGAAGAGTTGAGTGCAGTGGGAAGATGTGTGCTGAGTAAGATTGGCACAAAGTACAAACCCTATTTTGTTGTCTCTGATGGCTCAGAAATAGAACCTGACGAGAGTGAAGATAAATTGCCTGTGGTAGCGGATGTGGTGAAGACCTCCGAGCCTTGCCCCGATGGTCGTACACAGAATGATTTGGGATCAGTGGGAGTGGCATTTTTTGAGAATATGTATCCCTGCCTTTTGCCTGATCCATATGTAGTCTCAGGCTGGGTAAAAAATAAGTTAGTTACTGCTAAATCGGTGAATGTAGCTCGAAGTGGAAATTGTGACCAAGACCTGTGACTTGCTTTGCTTTCAAAGTGGCCTCCCCGCCCCAGACAGAGGCGTTAACTGCAAGCTAGACACACAGCTTTTTGGATGACATATTCTGTCACTTAAACGGGTTGAATCTGCAGTTACAAGGAAGAGAAAAACATTTGTGTGCATAGTGGAAAAACTTGAGGCCTTTACTAAGAAGCTTGAGTTGTTCGATTTGGAAGGCTACTTCTCTCCTCATGAATTAAGTTGAAATATAACTTTTGCATTATTTAAGTTGGGTAACTTCCTTCTTGGGACATTGCATTTGGGACTTTTTCTTCTCTTTTTTATGCATCTTTTTGCATCATTAAAAAAAAGTATTCCTAATTAATTTGGAATAATTAATTTGGAATAATTAACAGAAGGTGTCAAATGCTGAGGCTGTGAAGAGCGTAGTGGATGATGGGTCAACAGTGAATAGTAGGCCTAGGCCAATACAGAGTGATAGGAATTTGTGCTTCAGTAAGGTTAGCATTCATTGCCATGGTTATCAACTGTACCATAGAAATGGAATGTAAATCACAGAAAATATATGTTGTGGTGGCAGCTGCAGAGAAGTACTTGGGTGTATGAGATTTTACTGCAGAAGAGTTACAAGGTGTGTTGAACGAAAGAGTCAGTATGGTTCTGCACATTGAACCATCACTCTTCCCAAATAACCCTCATTTTTTAGTGTGTACATGCAGGTACAGCTAGTTTGTCACATGCGCCGAACACAACAGGTGTAGACCTTACGGTGAAATGCTTACTTACAAGCTGTTACGGGCCACTCCCCTTTCTTGTTGTTTGGTGTCTCTTTGTCCTGGTTTTCCCTGTCTCCCTCGCAGGTGTGGTGAGTTTTCCTGACGAGGTGGGCGGGGTCAGCTGGAACGATCTCCATTAAAGCAGCTCAGTTGTTGTTTGGAGAGAGAGAGAGAGAGAGAGAGAGAGAGAGAGAGAGAGAGAGAGAGAGAGAGAGAGAGAGAGAGAGAGAGAGAGAGAGAGAGAGAGAGAGAGAGAGAGAGAGAGAGAGAGAGAGAGAGAGAGAGAGAGAGAGAGAGAGAGAGAGAGAGAGAGAGAGAGAGAGAGAGAGAGAGAGAGAGAGAGAGAGAGAGAGAGAGAGAGAGAGAGAAAAATCTTGTGAGGCTGTCTGTGGTGTGGTTAATGCATGTGGAAACTGAGTTTTGTTGAAGATGTGTCCTACCTGTTTTTGTTTTCTCCAGGAGAAGGCCTAGGTAAAATACCCTGGGGTTTAATCTCACCCGTAGATTACCATTTGTTCTATTTATTAGGTTAGTTGCGAGTGGCTGTCACCTTTGCTTATTGTAGCAAATAGGTTAGAGTGACAGCTGTATAGTGTGTCAGGCCCCCCCTGTTAGGTACCTCCTACTCAGGAGTGTTTTGTGTTTGTGTTGTGATACTTGTTGTTAATTATACTGGAGAATTATTGTTTACAATTAAATGCTGTCAAGGTTATTCTCCACTTCAGTTGTTGTTTCTATTGGGTTCACCTGCATCATCACCTTTCTTGCAACTAGTGTGTGAGTACGGGTAGTTGCTTTCCCTCCAGTAATGAGGGGAGGGAATGTAACATGGGGACTCATCTGGGATCTGAACACTAGCCTGTGTTTTCACATTGGTTGTTTGGTCTGCAGTTCAAGAGTTAAAATAAAATAACAAAGTAACACAATAAAATAATAATGAGGCTCTATACAGGGGGTACTGGTACTGAGTCATTGGGCAGAGGTAGTTGAGGTAATATGTAAATAGGTAGGGGTAAAAGTGATTAGGCAATCTGGATAGATAATTAACAGAGTAGCAGCAGCAGCGTATGTGAAGAGTGTGTGGGTAGAGTCCAGTGTACAGTCGTGTGAAAATGTTTGGGCACCCCTGACAATTTCCATGATTTCCATTTATAAATAATAGGGTGTTTGGATCAGCAATTTCATTTTGATCTATCAAATACCTGATGGACACAGTAATATTTCAGTAGTGAAATTAGGTTTATTGGATTAACAGAAAATGTGCAATATGCATCAAAACGAAATTAGACAGGTGCATAAATGTGGGCACCCCAACAGAAAAATCACATCAATATTTAGTAGAGCCTCCTTTTGCTAAAATAACAGCCTCTAGACGCTTCCTATAACCTCTAATGAGTGTCTGGGTTCTGGATGAAGGTATTTTGGACCATTCCTCCTTACAAAACATCTCCAGTTCAGTTAGGTTTGATGGTTGCCGAGCATGGACAGCCCGCTTCAAATCATCCCACAGATTCTCAATGATATTCAGGTCTGGGGACTGGGATGGCCATTCCAGAACATTGTACTTGTTCCTCTGCATAAATGCCCGGGTAGACTTTGAGCAGTGTTTTGGGTCGTTGTCTTGTTGAAATATCCAGCCCCGGCGTAACTTCAACTTTGTGACTGATTCTTCAACATTATTCCCAAGAATCTACTGATATTGAGTGGAATCCATGCGACCCACAACTTTAACAAGATTCCCAGTACCGGCACTGGCCGCAGAGCCCCACAGCATGATGGTACCCCCACCAAATTTTACTGTGGGTAGCAAGTGTTTTTCTTGGAACGCTGTGTTCTTTCGCCGCCATGCATAACGCCCCTTATTATGACCAAATAACTCAATCTTTGTTTCATCAGTCCACAGCACCTTATTCCAAAATGAAGCTGGCTTGTCCAAATGTGTGTTTGCATACCTCAAGCGACTCTGTTTGTGCCGTGTGTGCAGAAAAGGCTTCTTCCGCATCACTCTCCCGTACAGCTTCTCCTTGTGCAAAGAACGCTGAATTGTTGAACGATGCACTGTGACACCATCTGCAGCAAGATGATGTTGTAGGTCTTTGGAGGTGGTCTGTGGGCTGTTTTTGACCGTTCTCACCATCCTTCGCCTTTGCCTCTCCGATATTTTACTTGGCCTGCCACTTCTGGCCTTAACAAGTACTGTACCTGTGGTCTTCCATTTCCTCACTATGTTCCTCACAGTGGACACTGACAACTTACATCTCTGCGATAGCCTTCCCCTAAACCATAATGTTGAACAATCTTTGTTTTCAGGTCATTTAAGAGTAGTTTTGAGGCCCCCATGTTGCCACTCTTCAGAGGAGAGTCAATGAGAACAACAACTTGCAATTGGCCACCTTAAATACATTTTCCCATGATTGGATGCACTTGTCTATGAAGTTCAAGGCTTAATGAGCTCACCAAACCAATTGTGTGTTCCAATTAATCAGTGCTAAGTAGTTACAGGTATTCAAATCAACAGAATGACAAGGGTGCCCACATTTTTGCATAGCCTATTTTTCACATCTGATTTAATTTCATACAACTTAATATTGCTACACTAAAAATCTTTGTCTGGACAATACCCCAGTACTCAGCTTTTATTAGAAAATGAATGGCATGCCACTGTGATCATTTTCTGTGATGACAGAGTAAATGATTATGCAGCCTCAGAGGGGTGCCCAAACTTTTGCATACGACTGTATATACTACCCTCTGTAGTGCCTTATGTTCAGATGTTGGGCAGTTGTCATATCTGATGCAACCGGTCAGGATTCTCTCGATGGTGCAGCTGTGGAACTTTTTAAGGATCTGGGGGTCCCATGCCAAATTTTTTAGTTTCCTGATGGGGAAAAGGTTGTGTCCTGCCCTCTTCACAATAAAATAAGTATTTCATAATGTCTTATTTTGAGGGCCTAGTTTTACACTAATACAGTGGCCTGCAAGGGACATTATGCTGGCTTGCAAAGTGATGTGTGATTCTTAATGGAATCCAGCCGGCATTAGGCTATCTAACACTGGGCATTTTTTGTCACCAGCAACCGGCATTCAGGATGACTGCCGGTTTGAGAATAGTAAGATATGAGACTACCTAAACCATCCAAACAACGTTTTCAGTAACTGGTGCAAATAAGGCCAAGTAACAGATTGGAATAGTTTAGAAGAATGTATGTTATTTATATTTGAGTAGCATAAGATTATGCCTTTGGCGTCCACATCACTAAGGACGTAACATGGTCCACGCACACCTGCACAGTCGTAAAGAGGGCACGACAGCACCTCTTCCCCCTCAGGAAGCTGAAAAGATTTGTCATGGCCCCTCATATCCTCATAAGTCTACAGCTGCATCAGCATCTTGACTGGCTGCATCCCCACTTGGTATGTGAAATGCACCGCTGTTGATCGCAAATAGCTACAGGGGGTGGTGTGGACGGTCCAGTATATCACTGGGGCCGAGCTCCCTGCATTCAGAACATTTATATCAGGCGGTGTCAGATGAAGGCCTGAAATCTGCTGTTTCCAGCTACAATAGTCATTTACTACATTAACAATGTCTACACTGTATTACTGAACAATTTTATGTTATTTTAATTATTTAAAAGTTTGGACACACCTACTCATTCCAGGGTTTCTTTATTTTTACTATTTTCTACATTGTTGAATGGTGACGACAATAACACATATGGAATCTGATAGTAACCAAAAACTTGTTACACAAATCAAAATATATTTGAGATTCTTCAAAGTAGCCATCCTTTGCCTTGATGACAGCTTTGCACACTTGGCATTCTCTAAACCAGCTTCACCTGGAAGGCTTTTCCAGCAGTCATGAAGGAGTTCCAACATGCTGAGCACTTGTTGGCTGCTTTTCCTTCACTCTGCGGTCCAACTCATCCCAAACCATCTCAATTGGGTTGAGGTCAGGTGATTGTGTAGGCCAGGTAATCTGATGCAGCACTCCATATATCTCCTTCTTGGTCAAATAGCCCTTACACAAACTGGAGATGTGTTGGGTAATTTTCCTGTTGAAAAACAAATGATATGTCCCACTAAGCGCAAACCAGATGGAATGGCTTATTGCTGGAGAATGCTGTGGTAGCCATGCTGGTTAAGTGTGCCTTGAATTCTAAATCACTGACAGTGTCTCCAGCAAAGCACCATCACACTACCTCCTCCATGCTTCACGGTGGGAACCACACGTGGAGATAATCAGTTCACCTACTCTGCATCTCGCAGACACTGCGGTTGGAACCAAAAATCTTACATTTGGACTCATCAGACCAAAGGACAGATTTCCACCAGTCTAATATTCATTGCTCATGTTTCGTGGCCCAAACAAGCCTCTTCTTTTAATTCAGGTCCTTTAGTAGTGGTTTCTTTGCAGCAATTTGACCATGAAGGCCTGATTCAGTCTCCTCTGAACAGTTGATGTTGATGTGTTTGTTACTCAGAAGCATTTATTTGGGCTGCAATCTGAGGCTGGTAACTCTAATGAACTTATCCTCTGCAGCAGAGGTAACTCTGGCCCTTCCTTTCCTGTGGCGGTCCTCATGAGAGCCAGTTTCATCATAGCGCTTGATGGGTTTTGCGACTGCACTTGAAGAAACTTTCAAAGTTCTTGATATTTTCCGTATTTACTGACCTTCATGTCTTAAAGTAATGATGGACTTGCGTTTCTCTTTGCTTATTTGAGCTGTTCTTGCCATAATATGGACTTGGTCTTTTACCAAATAGGGCTATATTCTGTATACCCCCCTACCTTGTCACAACACAACTGATTGGCTCAAACGCATTAAGGAGGGAAGAAATTCCACATTCACTTTTAACAAGGCATACCTGGTAATTGAAATGCATTCCAGGTGAATACCTCATTAAGATGGATGAGAGAATGCAAAGAGTTTGCAAATCTGGCATCAATGCCAAGGGTGGAGACTTTTAAAACATATATTTAGATTTTGTTTAATACATTTTTTATTACATGATTCCGTGTGTTAGTTCATAGTTTTGTCTTCACTATTATTCCACAATGTAGAAAATAGTTAAAATAAATTAAAACGCTGGAATGAGTTGGTGTCCAAACCTTTTGACTGGTATTATATTTTTTTATTTTTATGATGACCTACTTGGTTAGGATCTCACTTGGTGAACTTGGTGGACCGAATTGAACGAATGCAACAATGTTTCTGTCACTAACAATACAGCAATGTGTGGGTACTCTACAATTTACTTGAGAGGCAATGCAATCTGGGAGATATTTGAGTAAGGCTTTACACTAAGCATTGTGTTACTTTAACACAGGCAGCCCAATTCTGATCTTTTGCCCAATTATGAGAAACAGAGCTGATCTGATTGGTCAAAAGACCAATTGGTAATAACATTTTATTTTAAATTGGGCTGTCTATTTAAATGCAGCCTATGGGTCCACAGACATCACTTTGTGTTGATTTAACACTGTTCCTTTGTTCAATTTTTTTTTAACACTACAGAATTTGCTTGTGGTACTCCATCAGGACGAAAACTATAAGCTTTTTTTACTTGTTTGTAAACAATGTAATTGTGTCATTGCTGATTTGTTTTTAGAATCCCAGATTGACCCTTTAAACAAAAACCAACCCATCTGTTCACAGCTCTTCCCTGAAATGAAGACTACATTTTGCTGTATTTTTAAGAAATATCTTGTGGTGGATTGAGTGATGTATTGAATGTGAACAGCCACATTCAGATTTCATCTCCCCAGGTGTGAGATTCATGAGCTAGCAGGAGGGGAGGATGAATTCATCTTTGACATTGCTCTCTCAGCTAAATTGTTTCTCTCTCTCTAGCCCATGCAAATCTAGCCTTCCGTCAAAATAGTTTCAACAGCCAACAGTGGGGGCCTATTTATTGAGCTTTTAAAAACAATTCCATTAAAGTGTATTAGCTGTAACGATAATGAACTCCACAGCACAGCTGCACATTAGAGGGAACAGCATGACTTTTTAATAAGCTTAGCCTCTGGAATTGTATCAAAAGAGAAATAAGCGAGCCTTTTACTGAGTTCCCTTGTTCCTCTGTCTCCCTGCTTGTTTGTTTACCAAAGCCTGTTTTCGTCTCACCACTGACAGGCTGGATCACTGTGGCTCAGCCTCTGGCTCCCGTTTGTGTTCCTTCAGTCTGTCTGTCTCTGTAGTGTTGATCAGCAGACTGTGTCCCAGACTAGACCAGACAGCCCTTTGATGTTCCCAGACTCTGCTCTGAGAGGCTCGGAGCCCCCAGCCCTCCAGCCCTAGTAGAGATCGGGAGAACAAACATTGAGGTAGATGACTGCCAGGCAGGCTAGGTGAATCTCAAAGGCCTCTGAGGGAAATGCCAACAAAGGTTAGATTACAAAGCTGACAAACTGAAGCATTTTAATCATACCTGTCCCGATGCATCTATTACTTTATTATATGCAATTTTTAATTAAAGTGCAAGAGAAACCCAGGTTTTGGACATTAGCCACAGAGGATCTTGTTATGGGAATACTTGCATGCAACCAAGAAGCTTTATTACGAAATATGTAGGTATATTCAGATGCCCTACACACAATTGCATGAGAGGATTGAAAGAAACGTGTTTCATCCCTGTGTTTGTTGAATGAGGAAACCGAAGCGTGTCTAATAGAAACTTCTCTCCTGTTTAAAGGTAAGTTCTCAACTTGCCAGAGGCTTGTGCCGGAGCAGACAGATAAGAGCTGACGCGGTAGCTACTCATTACTGTCTCATTAGCAGCCCAAGGACAAGGTAAATAACCCTCTCTACCCACTAACACACACAGACCCCACAGGACCCACTTCCTAAATGCACATCTGACGTCAGCAATACATTCATATATTTACCCCTGTAGCGTAGTCTATTTCCGAGCATATTTGGCAAGCCAGCCGGGGGGTTGGATGTTATAGCTTGGGCTAAATCCAAAATGGCACCCTATTTACAATATGGTGCACTAATTCTGACCTGAGCTCTGGTCAAAATAGGTGCACACTAAGAGAATAGGATGCCATTTGGAAGGCACACTGGGACTTTGTTGTGGTTCAGACACTAGCTAGCTCGGAGCTGTTGGTGCATCTGCATTCATAAACAGGTGATGGGGCTGTGTGTGGCTGCGTTTCCTGAGGAAAATACAGGGGATTTTCAGTCCAGTGATACAATAATAAATGCCACAGCACTCATATACCACTTGCAAATGCTTTTATCCAAAGCGACTTATTGTATTGTGAGTGCATGCTTGTTTAGTATGTGATTCCTGCAGGAGCTCAAATATTACATCAGACAATGTTGAACAATTTTATTCACCATTCATAGATAGATAGATAGATAGATAGATAGATAGATAGATAGATAGATAGATAGATAGATAGATAGATAGATAGATAGATAGATAGATAGATACTTTATTGATCCCCGAGGAGGGAATTTTGATTAATTCAGTTTTGATTAATTCATGATAATTCATGATAATACCATACCTCTAGGAACAGGCTTGAAGAGCCCTGGATTAGAGAGCTACCGTCCTGTAGGTTTTTATCTACTGTCACGAGAGGTTGCATACACAGACCAAGACGCAGCGCAGGGATTGTATTTCGACATTAATAATACAAACGTACGTTCCAAATAAACACGATATATAAACGTAATGTCGCACACTTACTTCATCGGTGACTTGCGAAATATATACCCACACCCCGGTGTGGAACATACAAACCTATGTAGGATCCCTAATTAGAGACAATGCACTGCAGCTGCCTCTAATTAGGGATCCAACAAAAACCACAAACAGAAACAGAAAGAATAGACCTGTCAGACTCTGACCATGGCTATATAGAGAAGCATAGAGAAGCTTCTCTATGGCCAGAGCCTGACATCTACAACCCTAATCAAGCACCTAATTCTAATAATTAGCTTGTTGATAAACTGAATCAGGTTCGTTACAACTGGGGTTGGATAAAAAAAAAACCTACAGGAGGGTAGCTCTCCAGGAACAGGGTTGGAGAGCCCTGGGGGTATTCTATGAATCAGGTTTGAGGAGTTAGCGAGGTAACTGTGGTCATCTCTGAGTTCAACTCGTTTTAGCCAGATACATTTCTATGTCAACAAATCCATCAGAACTACTCTGCTCTGGGGCAGGCTTACTCAGTTAACTCTACTTACCCTGAATGAAATGACTGAGCTGCGAGTTGAGGAGCAATGAAATCAGATTCCCTCGCGCTTGCAAAGAGTGTGCCATCATCACCTTCATTTGAGGATGGCAACTGATTAAATATTTTATTAATCAAAATGTTTTTTTGTGTAACAAAATAGGTATGTTAAAATGTATCACTTAATAAATAAATATTGATAAGAGTGAAAAGAAGGATACTGAAGCTGTGTTCGAATACCTGGGTATTTCCCAGAATTCGGGCCTATTTCTGTCCACGGGGTGTAATTCTATTAAAAACGAATTAAATCTAATGCATTTTACCACCACTAATTAGTATAAACAAAAACAAGCCTAGATTGTTTTTTTATGGCTGCTCTTACTAATGATTTTAACACATTTTATTGGTGTTTTGTGGTACAATATCTGTGTTTTGGTGTTGTCCACCACCAGAGTTTTCACGTTGTGCCATATCTCAAACATTATTTATCACAAATTAATTAAAAAATATATGCATATTAATTAAATGTTACTTGAACTAATAAACTACATGCACAGATTAAGCACATGTATGCATTTTGTACTTTATTTTGCTTAATTTCTACCTGTCCCATGGTTTAGCCGTCATTACCAACACGCTCTGCATAAAGGCACTTTCCTAGTGTTTTTTCATCAAAAGTTTATTTAAGTTATGGTAACCTAATAGCATAGTGGAGCACATGGATTTCAAGCTGCAAGACTGATGCCTTGATGTCCAGAAAAGTAAGTAAATCTACTGAATCTATTCTTTGTGTTAGGCATGTACACTTATTATGCGTCATTACCATATGTGTTGTATTTCTGTATTTTTAAACATCTATGGATTATTTTTATCACTTTAATAGTTAAAATGGTGTACATTACATGTAGAAAGCTAGCTACTCTTGCTTAGTCATCATCTTTGCTAGTAAGGCTAGTTTTTTGACAAAAATGTCATTACCAGCACAGTCATTACCAGCACATTACAGCTTGTGCTGGTAATGACAAGATGTGGTGGTGATGACGGCAGATACATTAAATATACTGTTCTTTAAAGAACTTATGTTGAATACGTTATCTTAAATGAATGAATATACATTTACCAATCAAAAGTCACTATATTTTAAATGAAGTAATGCATTTGTTTTTAAAATACTAAATTAATTCATTATAATTGTTGTGTTTAGGTGTGACATGGCTCCAAAAGCAGCTGCTCAAAAGGTCCAAATCATACAGAAAACATCAAAAAGATAATACTGAGAAATATGCACAGTATCTGTAGAGTGAGAAAGAGAGATATCGTAGAAGAAGAGAAACAGGAAAATTGAAATCTGTTTCACTATTGAGCACGCGAGAACACAGATATGAAAAAAGCGATGGAAAGTTAATCAACAAAGGAAGGATTTAAAAAGGTCACACGGAATTTCCTAGAGGCAAGCCATGGAAAGGGTGAAGCTGATGGGGTTGGCGCAGCCTTAAAAACGGAGGGCAGATGTTCTTGTTGCAGGTGGAATAGACATTCCAGATGGGAGGATGTAACTTCGGTTGTTTCTTAAATTCAATCAGGAGTGCCAGAGTGCGCTCTGGGCATTCATACTGTATATTCAGAGCTTTGTCCGTTTAAATTCAGAGCCTTTCGCTCTCGGAGCGCACACTGTATGCTCGGACGGAGGAGTAGGGTTGATTCGAGCAAGCTAATGTTGGCTTGCTTGCTAGCTACTTCCAGACACAAATGAGAGAACACCTCACTCTGACCAATTTAATTACGCTTTTTTTGCCAACCTGACACTGGCCATATTCAATGAGTGTTGAGCGCTCTTAAATTCATCAGTTATTCTGCGCTCTGTTACACTCAAATGAGTCCTCTGAAATCATGGTAGATAGCCAGAGCGAATTTATAAAAGCACCCAGATGTCATTGAGAACGCACAACGACTATACCGCTAAGAATGACGGGAATAATCAAGTCAAACGTTGGGTAGTTAGTTAGATAGGATAATATACTGGCAAGTTTGTGTTTGTAGCCAACTAATTGTAGCTAGCTAACATACCGGTACATACTGCTGTAATGAAATGCGTAGCTAACATTGTCAGACAACATAACGTGTGAGGTAACTTTATTTGAAAAGTCAGTACATTATTACATTGTGCAAGATTTTCTTAACATTTGTCATAATTAGTTAAAGCAATTAATTTGTATCCGCTCTTGTTGGACTATTTTCCACCATTTTCTTCAAATCGGAAAGCAATGTGAAGCCACGCCCATTTTCTGAAGAATTGCATGTGGTATTGTTCAATGGTGGTATTATAAATTTTGTAATGTGGATATGTAGTGGTGTAGTAATGTCGATGTACTGTTTTATGCTATATAATGTAAGTGTTTTAATGTTTGGACCCCAGGAAGAGTAGCTGCTGCCTTGGCATCAGCTAATGGGGATCCCTAATAAATACAAATACACACTACAATTTGGAACTTTTTGGAACACAGCCTTTAGCTACAGGCCCCACATCTAGCTCTTTCATAAGACCATGCTGAACTCATTAATCATTTAGGGAAAGCAATTTATGGAGCACCTTTCCCAAGCAGGAGGCTATTAGGGAGTCCAACAGTGGAGTACGGCTCATAATAATGGCTGGAATGGTGTCAATGGAATGGCATCAAACACATGGAAACCATGTGTTTCATGTGATACATTTCCGTTAACTCCATTCCAGCCATTATTATGAGCCGTCCTGCCCTCAGCAGCCTCCACTGGCCTCCAATTATAGGAGCACTGCAGCTTTAATGGGTGAGAGCAGAGCTAGTTTAGAGACATATTGCATTCTTTGGATTGTGTGATGAGCTGGCTGCATCAGTGTTCAGCCCATGAAGGCTGCGTTTACACAGGCAGCCCAATTCTGATATTGTTTTCACTTTTGACCAAGTTCTGATGTGATTGGTCAAGCAACTAATTAATGGGAAAAAAATATCAGAATTGGGCTGCCTTTGTAAACGCAGCCTTAGACCCTGTGTCAAAACCCTGTGATTTCCAGGTGAAGTGTGTGTGTGCTTAGGGTTTAGTATAGGGAGAGGAGAGCTGCTGATTGTGATTAATGGTGGTGCTGTGAGCTTCCTCACAGAGCCAAGGTCTCTGGAGTCTTTACTCTCAGGGATCGACTAAACAAGGACATGGTCAGTCAGGGTTCCTGCACAAAAAACATACTAGATAATATATCAAGCAACAAGATAGCAGACCTCATCAATATTTACAGTTACAGTAAACTACAACTTAAGTACATATTGTTTTTATTTACACATACAAATACATGTGAAAACAGAATTGCAGTTCAAACTGCACCTCACCAACAAACTTCCCTTCTGTTGGTAAATCCATATCTTCCCGTCTTACTGCAATCTATTCTTCATGTTTTCCTCTTTCCAGGATGCCAGCTAAGTTTGGATGCCAACTCTCTTCTCAGAGGAGTGTCCAGAGTGCCATGCAGTCAGCACTGGGCAGAGAGAGGACACAGGATGCTGTTCTCTTCTGGGCTCACAGCAGTTAAGTCCTACAGCTTTGCCAGCCAGGGATGGACTGGGACCAGAAATCAGCCCGGGCATTGCTAACACACTGGCTCATTTTTTCCCTAGTGACACACACACTGGCCCATTTGATTCATTGAGAGGCCCATCTAGTGTAAATCACTCAATAAACATCAACCTACCCATTATTAGCCAAAAAAATGATAATTCTTTGCAAAACCCCCAATTTACACTGTCCTACTGAGCTAAAGATGGACCAGCCCATCTAGCATTTGGAATTGCCCTTTGGCCAGTCTGTTTCTGCAGCCATTCTGGGAGAAAACCATCCCCTTCCTCTTGTTTTCTGAGCTGAGCTTAGGAGGACCTCTCAGCTGAGAATCAGAGGAGACATCTTCTAGTCCCAACAGACATTTTAGAATGCTTCCCCTGAGAAACCAGATTACTTTTTCATGACTCTCTCCTCCCATGAGATAGAGTGGAGGCTTTAGCTGGAGACTTGAAGCGTTTGTTCTCAGAGGGGTCTGTACGTGGAATAGCAATAGTGTGTGAAATAATTCTGTGAGGATAGATACTGTATGAATTGAATGTTTGTTGCTAGGGAGATTAACAGGCTGGGCATGATGCGTTCATGTGAAAACCTGATATAGTACTAGACAGAAACATTATTCCAAACGTGGAGTAAAACACTGACTGCTTCCCAAATGGCCCCCTATTCCCTACATAGTGCACTGCTTTTGAACCCAAACGGTGCATTTGGGACACAACCTTAGGAAAGCAATCTGTCATCACACTTCATCTGGTCATTCTTCCCTTTATTCCTGAGGACAGGTGGAAGTATATCTGCTACTTATCGTCCAATGTCAGGGCCTCCCCATGGACTCTGAGACCTCTCTCTACAGTATCAATACAGGCATGGCTGATAGATAGCACCATCGAACCTGATATACAACCAGTCAGCCACATTGACCTTGCAAAAGTCAAGTGAGTTATATTTCCAAAGCATTCATTAAAAATACATTATATAATACACTATATAAAATATATTTGAAACTAAACTTAACTAATGAAAAGTTTGACAGCCCTGAACAGAGATGAAATTATAGGTTAGATTAATTACAAGTGTAGAGAGGCTTGGTAGTTGACCAGCGTTGATTTATTTAATTTTGTGAAGCATTTCTATTGTTGATTCAGGTGTTAAAGTAACTAAGATAGATAGATAGGTACTTTATTGATCCCCCGGGGGGGGAAATTTCTTAATTTTAAGTGTTAAATTAAGTCATTGGTGTAGAAGAACTCCAGTGTTGGTGTTAATAACCAGTGTTAAACCAAAACTATGGGCATCATATTAATGATAATCATATTTCCCAGCATGCTCTATTGCAGGTAGATTTATTTTTAGATATTAAAACAAACAATTCTGTTTTTGCATGTACATTCATTGATTATTTAATCTTATTCTACTCAAATATAGATAACATACATTTTTCTAACCTCATCCAGTCTGTTACTTGGACTTGTTGCACCTGTTACTGAAATGGTGGTTCCAGTTAAGAGGGTTTAGGTAGTCTAATATATATTTTTTCCAACTTGGCATTCATTTTGAATAGTGTGTGTGTGTGCGCGTGCCTGGGTTTGACTGACTAAATATTTCTTTAAGGGGGTCTCATGGACTTCAAAGAGTTTGTAATTCAACAGCTTCTGAGATTCTCCTGTGGTATTTCAAATAGATAGATACTTTATTGATCCCGAGGGGAAATGTCTTTGTCAAGCAGCTACGAAAAAACACAGGGCCAGTGCAAAATGCCAGAATGAAAAGACACACAAATTAAATGCTGGGAGTTAGTTAAAACGTTAGTATGAGAGACAAACATGGATATCATATGAGGTTTTGGGGTGTAAGAACAAAGTTGTTCAAACAAAAGCAGTGTAAAATTGATTTAGGATAAACAAACTCAACCTATGAAATTCAGAATGAATGAACTGCAATGACACGGATTCATCTACATAAATGACATTAAAATAGTATTTCAATCACAAGGCATTGTATTGTAGGAAATGTAATTACACATTTGTTGCATTAACCCATTATAGTCTAAGCCCTAAACCGGGGGCTCTACTAAGCTATATGGAATTGTTTTAAGGTCATACCAAGGATAATTTTGCTATTTGATTTATAATTTTAAGACTCCTAGAAGTAACAAATTATATTTAATTATTTTATTAAATGTTTAGATGGCCTTACTGCTATTAGCCCATACAAACACAATTAGTAACAAATCACCAACATGTAACAACAGATAGTCCTGAAGTGTCTGAGAGATACTAAAAAGGTCAGGGAACATACAGTACCAGTCAAAAGTTTGGACACCTACTCATTCTTGGGTCTTTATTTTTACTATTTTCTACATTGTAGAATAATAGTGAAGACATCAAAACTGTGAAAGAACACATATTAACTCATATAGTAACCAACAAATATGTCAAAACATATTTTATATTCATCAAAGTAGCTTTCTTCAAAGTAGCCTTAATGACAGCTTTGCACACTCTTGGAATTCTCAACCAGCTTCACCTGGAATGCTTTTCCAACAGTCTTGAAGGAGTTCCCACATCTGCTAAGCACTTGTTGGCTGCTTTTCCTTCACTCTGCAGTCCAGCTCATCCCAAACCATCTCAATTGGGTTGAGGACGGGTGATTGTGGAGGCCAGGTCATCTGATGCAGCACTCCATCACTCTCCTTCTTGGTCAAATAGCTCTTACACAGTCTGGAGATGTGTTGGGTCATTGTCCTGTTGAAAAACAAATGATAGTCCCACTAAGCGCAAACCAGGTGGTTGCTGTAGTAGCCATGCTGGTTAAGTGTGCCTTGAATTCTAAATAAATCACTGACAGTTTCACCAGCAAAGCACCATGCTTCACGGTGGGAATCCCACATGCAGAGATCATCTGTTCACCTACTCTGCGTCTCACAAAGACACAATGGTTGGAACCAAAAATCTCAAATTTGGACTCATCACACCAAAGGACAGATTTCCACGATCGAATGTCCATTGCTTGTGTTTCTTGGCCCAAGCAAGTCTCTTCTTCTTATTGGTGTCCTTTAGTAGTGATTTCTTTGCAGCAACTGAACCATGAAGTTCTGATTCACGCAGTCTCCTCTGAACAGTTGATATTGATAGATAAGTACTTTATTGATGCCTGAGGGGAAATTACTTGAAATGAGATGTCTGTTACTTGTACTCTGTGAAGCATTTATTTGGGCTGCAATCTGAGGTGCAGCTAACTCTAATGAACTTATCTTCTGCAGCAGAGGTAACTCTGGGTCTTCCTTTTCCGTGGCGGACCTCATGAGAGACAGTTTCATCATAGCGCTTGATGGTTTTTATGACTGCACTTGAAGAAACTTTAAAAGTTCTTGAAATTTTCCGTATTGACTGACCTTCATGTCTTAAAGTAATTATGGACTGTCGATTCTCTTTTCTTATTTGAGCTGTTCTTGACATAATATCGACTTGGTATTTTACCAAATAGGGCAGTCTTCTGTATACCACCCCTACCTTGTCACAACACAACTGATTGGTTCAAAAGCATTAAGAAGGGGGAAAAAAACACAAATTAACTTTTAACAAGGCACACTAATTTAAATATATTCCAGGTGACTACCTCATGAAGCTGGTTGAGAGAATGCCAAGAGTGTGCAAAGTTATCATCAAGGCAAAGGCTGGTTACTTTGAAGAACATAAAATATATAACACTTTTTTTGGTTATTACATGATTCCATATCTGTTATTTCATAGTTTTGTTGTCTTCACTATTATTCTACAATGTAGAAAATAGTAAAAATAAAGAAAAGTCCTGGAATTTGTAGGTGTGTCAACTTTTGACTGGTACAGTGTGTGTGTGTGTGTGTGTGTGTGTATATATTTTTTTGTGTGTATTTAACCCCTTATTTTCGGCACTAAACAGTCTCCATATATACTTCCATTAATTGTTTCAACTGGTACCAGGGGACCTTCAGACGAGTCTTGGAATGCCTGTGGCAAAACATATGTATTCGTGAGAGTCTCACCTTTCCATAGAGGGGTCATAGTGTGTAGCCCAAACTGTTCGGACGCTACAGACAGAAGTTGGCATATCGGCTGTACCGACTTCAGACAAGTCCCAAGACGCTTGTGGGGGCCGAGAGCAAGCTCTGTCACCTTTCACCGCATATATCTCTAGCTTAAATTTTCTTGGGACTTTTTTATTATGCTAATTCGACTTAATACGAGGGCGCGGACATCGACTCTAGTGCGTAAAGTGCATTGGTCACATACTGAACCCAATTCAAATAGTTCCTGAATGAAATATCAATTATATTATAAAAAAATGAAAGCAAATGTGTCATCCCAATTTTAAATTGGTTCGTTATTCATTACTAGCTAATCTCTATAAGGGTTGAGGAAGGAGTTCGATGGCATAGTAATGAAAAAAGGGACAGAAGGCTTCAGAGACGAGGCTAATGTATGGGGAGAAAAAGCCAGAGGAAATTAGTTCACATTTGATAGCTATGGCTATTGTTCTACACTTGAAGGTTTGACTGAGGTGCATTATACTGTATGATAATAACCATTTAATTTCTTACTATAGATGGATGGTAACACAAAGAAGGCTTTGTGTAACAGGCTTTAATTAATGGTTTTCCTTTTCCACCTTAGTGGTGGGAAAGACTGGGCCTGGGAAATGAGTCCATGGCAATGGATTGACTGACTGGAGCTGTCTGTGTGATGTCTTGGTGTTAGACTGTTTTTGTTCAAAGATACGTTTGTGGTTTTGTTCCAGTTGCCACCATTTTGCAACCAGCCTTGTAAAGGCGAGTGTATGTAAGAATCCATGATGTTAATAATTGAGTTAATGGGCTGTGTGGAGATGTTGTTTCATCGTCATCAGAGACGATTCTCTCCGTGGAGTAAAGTTTGGCGGTTTGGCCTGTCATCTTTCAGGTAGACAGGAGCAGGACAGAAACTAGACTAGAGAAATAGAGTATTAATTCATGAGGCAATGCACTACCAGCCACCATTAATCTCATGCAACCCCAATGCCTTACTATTAAACATTTATTCCATTTGCATACAAATCGGAATTCCAAAGTAATCTGATGTCAAAGCGAATGCCAGGGAGTGAAACGTTTCTTTGGGTGTGTATCCCTGGCTTGGTGATGTGTGAGTGCTGGCCATTCAGCATTTAAGTGAGAATGACCTGCAAGGTCAATTTCATTTCCAGTGTTTGAAAGAGGAGGTGAACTAATTGATAATCATCCAACATTGAGTTTTGAAAATAACAAATCATCATACACATCATCACACACGTCACACTTCCGCGTTGTCTCCGTGCTGCTGTGCTGTTTGTTGCTACTTGGCTACCTGCCAAACGTTTAGTTTTTTACTTTTAATAATAATTTAATCAAAACTCTGCATTTAACAAATTTACCAAAACCAAAAAAATCAGGACTTATTAGCCAGCCCTACTCTGTTGTTTATGATTTTGTTGTCATCGAGGACTGATTGGGCTCATTGATACGAGTTTAAAAATAAATGCTCTGCTCATGAAATGGCATGCTTTGGGCATTACTGAAAGTGCTATTTACATGTAAAAAATGAATGCCATATGCTGCATTTGCTATAGGCCTATTGTTTACCTTTTTGTTGGTGACACTTTGATATCTTGATAATATGCAGCTGTTTAAAGGGCAAATCCACAGATGAAACAATAACAAAACTGTCACCCCACCTCTGTTTTGGTGAAAAGTTGTGGGATGGGCCTGGAGAAATGTAACCACTTTCAGACAGAGCTATGGATTCAAGGACTGACCATCCATTATATAAAAATTATTGTTTTAACCATATTATGAGGCTATACAGTAATTGTTTATATTTACAATGTTTGCAAAAATTTGAGAAAAACTAGCTTATATTTTGGGTTCTCATGGAGTGTGACAGATGAACTAAGCTTATGAGTTATTTATAAGTTATATTCTTCAAGAATCAATGGATGGCCAAAAGTTACTCATTCAAGGGTGTTTTCTTTATTTGCACTATGTTTTACATTGTAGAATAAAAGTGACGACATCAAAACTATGACATAACACATATGGAATCATGTAGTAACCAAAAAAAGTGTTTAACAAATCAAAATCTATTTTATATTTGAGATTCTTCAACCTTTGCCTTGATGACAGCTTTGCACACTCTTGGCATTCTCTTCCATCAGTCTTGAAGGAGTTACCACAAATGCTGAGCACTTGTTGGCTGCTTTTCCTTCACTGCGGTCCGACTCATCTCAAACCATCTAAATTTGGTTGAGGTTGGAACCATAAATCTCAAATTTGGATTCCAGACCAAAGGACAGATTTCCACCGGTCTAATGTCCATTGCTCAAAAAATCTAAAATATAAAAAATATTTTGATTTGTTTATGTCACGAGAATTTCTATCTCAATGTTCTAAATGAACTATCACTCTAGCTTTGATTAATTCCCAGAGGTTGTAAGATTCTGGTTAATAAAGAATTAAGCAAAGTCTCAGTCTGCAACAGATCAATCGTTTATTCAGAGAGCTCTGCCCCTCCCATGAGGAGCCCCTTATTTATACCCACACAAGTTTCTGTTATCTCAGTTCACTCCCTTCAAGACATTCCAGTACTTTTCCACTGACTACGTTCATTCCTACACAGGAAACAGACATCTCCTACACAGGAAACAGACATCTCCTAGTCGCTACACTAACTGCAGTCTTGTCTAAACCCCTCCCCCACCTCATGATTCTAATGCATTTCACATTTCTCACAGTTTCAGGATGAAATACTTTAGTTATTACTTTAACATACAAATTATTCTATCAGTTTACTACATGATTCCATATGTGTTATGTCATAGTTTTGATGTGTTCACTTTTATTCTACAATGTAAAAAATAGTGCAAATAAAGAAAAACCCTTGAATGAGTAATATTTCTTGTAACTTTTATATACATTTTTGTGTATATACATTTTTATGTTTTGTGTCCAAAATTGGATGTTTCAACTACAGATTGCCCCTTTAAATCTATCAAAAGTGTGCAAGTTTAAGCATGTGTACATTAGGCCTAGGACGACACACAGCTGTACATTTCGATGAAGCATGGTGATGCCCCATAATTGCCTACCCTGGAAGCCTGTGTTTCAGACATAAGGAAATGGATTGTGGCAAATTGTTTAAATTTTAACTCGGACAAAACAGAGATGCTAGTTCTAGGTTCTAAGAAACAAAGAGATCTTCTGTTTGATCTGACAATTAATCTTGATGGTTGTACAGTCGTCTCAAATAAACTTTGAAGGACCTTGGCGTTACTCTGGACCCTGGTTTCTCTTTAGACTAACATATCAAGAATATTTCAAGGGTAGCTTTTTTATATCTTAATAACATTGACAAAATCCCAAAATTATGCAGAAAAACTAATCCATGCTTTTGTCACTTAGATTAGACTACTGCAATGCTCTACTCTCCAGCTACCCAGATGAATCAACTTCAGTTTGTGCTAAATACAGCTGCTTGAATCTTGACTAGAACTAAAACATTAGATCATATTACTCCAGTGCTAGCCTATCTACACTGACTTCCTGTTAAGGACAGGGCTGATTTAAGGACAGGGCTGATTGGAAATGGTTGGGTCATACAAGTTCCTTGGAGTCCATATGGACAACAGGCTGGAATGGGCTAGTAACACCGGGGCTCTGTACAAAAAGGACCAGAGCCGACTCTACTTTCTATGGAGGCTCAGGTCCTTCAACGTGTGCAGTAAACTACTGCATACCTTCTACCAGTCTGTGGTGTGCTGTGGTGGCCAAACTGCTGGCCATCATGGACAACGTCACCCACCCTCTGCATGCCATGGTTATGACATTCTCATGTACAGTTGTTATATCATATCACGTGCAATATTGCAAGTCATTCTTGGACTTAACTTACGTAGTCATTCACTCAGGAATGCATATTAGTATCCTGTCAGTTGTATCTTTTTTCATTGCTTTTAGTATATTGAATGTGCAATACGTGCAGTTATGTGTAATTAAACCCTACGCACTAAGGACTGTATTTTATAGGAATTACTATTATTACCCCAAATTATATCATACACACATTTAGCTATTTAAGTATCTCTTCCTGTCATTTACCTGTACAGTTAATATAACCATGCTAATATTCACTTACCTGTAAATTTAACTGTATATTTACCTGTACAGTTAATTTAACCATGCAAAATATTCACTTACGTGTTCATTTAACCTGTATGTCTATTAAGTAAACTATTATTACCCTCACTCATATCATACACATTTTTAGCTATTGAAGTATTTCTCTGCCATCGACCTGTATAGTATAGTTAACCATCCACCAATGTTTAGTGTACATATTCAGCCAACCACCCATACTATGCAATGTTTTTTTATAGCTTTTTTGCACTCCAGACTTCTTGTATTTCTATACTTTTTCATACTGCCGCTCTATGTATCATGTATCGTGTATCTGTCTTTTGTGTATTTTCGTTTTGTGTATCTATCTATCTATCTATCTATCTATCTATCTATCTATCTATCTATCTATCTATCTATCTATCTATCTATCTATCTATCTATCTATCTATCTATCTATCTATCTAGTTTTTTTGCTATACTCAACTTGAGTGGGTTTAGTCACTGACTAATCTTCCTGTCCGGTTTTGCGCCCCCTCGGGCTCGTGCAGTGGAGGAGATCTTCGTGGGATATACTCAGCCTTGTCTCAAGGTAGTAAGTTGGTGGTCTGTTGATATCCCTCTAGTGTTGTTGGGAGCTGTGCTTTGGCAAAGTGGGTGGAAAGCGGTGGAAAGAGTACTGTAAAATCCTACTCAAGTAGAAGTACTGTTACTTTAATGAAATTGTAATCAAGTAGAAATAAAAGTATTGGTGTATAAAAACTACTCAAGTAAAAGTGAAAAGTAGCACATTTTAAAAAGTACTCAGAGTAAAAGTCACTAAGTTACTTCTAAAATAATTTGCTATTTCAATTTTGATGGTTATTTTTATTCTCCTTTTACAAGAATGAAGTTCATGTGAAAAGGGTGTGGCAACTGAACGCAAGCTTCACAAACAAATGAATATCACAAAAATGTACTCTTCTATATACTACTGTATGTGTAATATTGTTTACATGTAATGCTTGACAGGCTAAATGTTCCATAAAACACCAGAAAATAACCAACAAGATAAGATCCAGAACAGCTCAAAGGAATGTTCAAAAGGCATATTTTCTGTGGAACTACCTATCGAACACTTAACTCACTTCACTTCTCTCTGAGTCTTCCATTCAGTTTCAGTAGGAGCTGATTTTCTAAGTTAATTGAGTCTACCCTGGCTCGCTTTGAAGTGAAGAGTAGTCCAGCACAGCTAAAAAGACGCTCACAGGCGGCAGATGCAGGCAGGCCTGTGTTGAGTTTGAGGGACGAAAATGTATGAAGTAAATCCATTTTGTCCGATGGACTATCAAGATACCCATCCATCTCCCCTGTACATTCTGCCCGTTTGATTGTCAGTGTTGAGTAGAAATCCTCTTCATCAGATGAATGCTGCCTTAGATGCTCAGTCTCATCCTGTGTGATTGTGTCAAGCTGATTCTTCAGGTACACCAAACCTGTACATTGGAAACAACACAACATTCACATATTCAGTGTTTCAGCAAACATACGTTGTATGTGGCTGGCAACACAGTCATGTTATTGGCATTGCAATAGCTCTAACACAGACTTCCACACTTGTTATTCTCAGATACTGAGATTTATTTGAGTTGTTCAAATACATTTAGACCAAACAAATTCTCTAATGTTGAGGTGAGTCCATGTCTGGCTGTACCCAAACATACTTATATGCAAAGGTTATTGTCCAGCACCTGTAATACAACTTAAATAATGAAAAATGAAAAACATGATAGAAAACAATAAAAGAAAAGACTCAAAGACCAAAAGATATCATCATATGGACAATGAGGTTAAAACCTTTTGGAGTAAAGAAATCATACCGGCTGTGATGACATCAGCTTTGTCAGTCCAAGACGTCTTGAACTTTGGCAGAAGGATTGCAGCAGCAATAAGCTGTGGCTCCTCAATCATTTCTCCAAAGCGCTTTTGGAGACCGTTCTGAATGGCTCTGATAAGTGGTAGGCACATTTGGCAAGATGCTTCCAACCTTTGAAGTTCTGTTTTTAGTAAGAAGATCACTGGCAGCAGCCACCCCATATGCGTGTTGGTCTCAGACTGTAGAATGTTCAAAGCTGAGACCAAAGGCTTCATCACTTTGCAGTACTCATTCAAGAAGGACATTTCTGCCGGGCTCAGCCTGAAAGATAAGGTAAGGAAAATGTAATACCTCTTAGAATTCTAACATTTCATAAACAATAAATATTACTGTAATAGGAAAACATATTGCTACTCACATTTTCACTTTTAATTCTTCACACACATCTTATGGCATCCTCCCCCATCTCTTGTATGATACATCTGGGTCTCGGTCTGCTGACTCGACTGCCTGGCTCTGCTCACCAAAAACATTGAATGCTATTTTTTGTGGAACTACCTATCGAACACTTAACTCACTTCACTTCTCTCTGAGTCTTCCATTCAGTTTCAGTAGGAGCTGATTTTCTAAGTTAATTGAGTCTACCCTGGCTCGCTTTGACTTTTAATTCTTCACACACATCTTATGGCATCCTCCCCCATCTCTTGTATGATACATCTGGGTCTCGGTCTGCTGACTCGACTGCCTGGCTCTGCTCACCAAAAACATTGAATGCTTTGATGAAGTTTGATCCACTGTCTGTTGTGGTTCTTACTTTCCCCCTGATCCTGTATGCACAATGGATGTCATCGAATACACCTGCAAGCACATCAAATGTGTGGGAACCTCTCAATCTCTTGCAAGCGAGTGCAGCAGAACGTCTCACCAGAGTTTCTTCATCTATCCAGTGACATGTGACCCCGATGTAACTCCTTTGATGAGCTGTCCAACAATCAGTGGTGGTGGCAACATAATTTACCCTGCCAAGGTGTGCCATAACTGTCTTCTTCATGTGATTGGCAGCTTCATGTATTCTTGAACGAACTGTAGGTCTGGAGATTTGCATTGAGGATGCAGGGTGGTTGCTAACTCTTTAAAAGCTGGTTGTTCGACCACAGAGAATGGCTGTTGGCCCTCACAGATGAAATGAATAACAAGCTTAACAACGGTTGCTGTGAGACGCACCTGGCTCCTCCCACTGCCATAATTTCAGACATCTTTGCTTGCTTGCAAGTTAAAGAGGTGTTTGATAGTTCATTTATTTGTTTGTTTGTGATTGCAGAGGTGAGTATATTGTAGTTTGTCATCTTTAATGGATGTTTCCTATGTGGACAAAATTATTGCATTAATCTGGGCAAAATGTATATAGCCTGACCAGCTTGGTTTTATACAAATTAACTTAAACCAGCACATAAAGTGCAATATTTGGGCAAGACAACATTTTTGGATTGAATTTTAAAATATACAATGACAATGGGGTTAAAGTTCAGACTGTCAGCTATAAGAAGGTGTTTTTATTCTTATCAAATTAACCATTTAGAAATTACAGCATGTTTTGAATAATGTCACTGTCCAAATACATATGGATGTTGGGGAATATATATATTTTTTTTTTTTCCAGTTATAAGAACTATAGTTTTACCAAACATGATTTTTGCCTATTATTCGAAACTCAGTGATCCAACCAGTATAGCTAGGTAATAAGCAAAAAAAAAAAAAGACAATTCACATATCTAAAAATTTGAGGTCTCAAAATGATTTATTTATTTTATATTCACAAGTTAAATACTTTCACTTTTAGCTATCCCCAACAACTTACATTATTATTATTACTTACATATTATTATTATTATTTATTTAACCTTTAATTAACTAGGCAAAGAAATTATTATTTACAATGACGGCCTACCAAAAGACAAAAGACCTCCTGTGGGGACTGGGGCTGGAATTAGAAAAAAATAAATAAATACAAATACATAAAATATAAATATAGGACCAAACACACATCATGACAAGAGAGACAAAACAACACTACCTAAAGAGAGACCTAAGACAACAACATAGCAAGGCAGCAACACATGACAACACAGCATGGTAGCAATGTAACATGACAACCACATGGTAGCAACACAACATGTTACAAACATTATTGGGCACGGACAACAGCACAAAGCGCAAGAAGGTAGAGATGACAATACATCATGCAAAGCAGCCACAGCTGTCAGTAAGAGGGTCCATGATTGAGTCTTTGAATGAAGAGATTGAGATAACACTGTCCGGTTTGAGTGTTTGTTGCAGCGAATTGAAAAGACGAGCGACCCAGGAATGTGTGTGCTTTTGGGACCTTTAACAGAATGTGACTGGCAGAACGGGTGTTGCATGTGGAAGATGAGGGCTGCAGTAGATATCTCAGATAGGGGGGATGAGGCCTAAGAGGGTTTTATAAATAAGCATCAGCCAGTGGGTCTTGCAATGGGTATGACCAGTTCACAGAGGAGTATAGAGTGCAGTGATGTGTCCTATAAGGAGCATTGGCGGCAAATCTGATGGCCGAATGGTAAAGAACATCTAGCCGCTTGAGGGCACCCTTACCTGCAATCTATAAATGATGTCTCCGTAATCTAGCATGGGTAGGATGGTCATCTGAATCACGGTTAGTTTGGCAGCTGGGGTGAAAGAGGACTGTTTATGATAGAGGAAGCCAAGTCTAGATTTCACTTTAGCCTGCAGCTTTGATATGTGCTGAGAGAAGGATAGTGTACCGTCTAGCCATATCCCAAGTTCTTGTATGATGTGACTACCTCAAGCTCTAAACCCTCAGAGGTAGTAATCACAACTGTGGGGAGAGGGGCATTCTTCTTACCAAACCACATGACCTTTGTTTTGGAGGTGTTCAGAACAAGGTTAAGGGTAGAGAAAGCTTGTTGGACACTAAGAAAGCTTTGTTGTAGAGCATTTAACACAAAATCCAGGGAGGGGCCAGTTGAGTATAAGACTGTATCATCTGCATATAAATGGATGAGAGTGTCCTGCTGCCTGAGCTATGTTGTTGATGTAAATTGAGAAAAGCGGGGGGCCTAGAATTGAGCCTTGGGGTACTCCCTTGGTGACAGGCAGTGGCTGAAACAGCCGATGTTCTGACTTTATACACTGCACTCTTTGAGAGAGGTGGTTAGCAAACCAGGCCAAAGACCTCTCAGAGTCACCAATACTCCTTATCCGGCACACAAGAATGGAATGGTCCACCGTATCAAAAGCCTTGGCCAAGTCAATAAAAATAGCAGCACAACATTGCTTAGAATCAAGGGTAATGGTGACATCATTGAGGACCTTTAAGGTTGCAGTGGCACATCCATAACCTGAGCGGAAACCAGATTGCATACCAGAGAGAATACTATAGACATCAAGAAAGCCAGTCAGTTGATTATTGACAAGTTTTTCCAACACTTTTGATAAACAGGGCAAAATAGAAATATGCCTATAACAGTTAGGATCAGCTTGATCTACTCCTTTAAATAATGGACAAACTTTGGCTGCCTTCCAAGCAATGGGAACCTCCCCAGAGAGGAGAGAATAGGTTAAAAAGGTCAGAGATATGCTTGGCGATGATAAGGGCAGCCACTTTAAAGAAGAAAGGGTCTAAACCATTTGACCCAGTTGGTTTTTTAGGGTCAAGTTTCAGGAGCTCCTTACTTAAGTAAAAGTTCAGTCTTTGAAAAAAAAGTACACAGGAAAGCTACTAAATTACAGGAACGTGAGTAATTGTAATTTGTTACTTCCACCCCTTGTATCTATGCTGCACTAGTCTATGTGCCTGTCCTGGTGTCCTGTGTGATCTCACTCTCTCTGTATTATCATTTAGTTAGTAAACAAATCATTAAACCAATTTGTGTACTACGGAAGGATTAGTTTGGCTGGGGTTTCCTGTGAGGAGGAGGGTTTATTCTCCCAGTCTTAGGCAACATACATTAAATAAGGGACTGCTATATATCAAAAGATAGGACAATACATCTGAGTTAAATACGGAAAGTGGCAACTCAGTAGAAATAAACGTATTTCCGTGCTGCCCCAGGATTCCTAATGAGCTAACTATTGCAGGATTAATTTAATCCAATAATTAGACCTAGTAGGTAATTATTCATTAAATAGCAGTCACCAATTTAATGAGGCAAAGTTACGACAGGAGGACGAAGGACTTTAAGTGAGATCCTAAGTGAATATGTTATAAACAAAACAATAACAGCCCTTGGTTAGACCGTGATCTTGCAGTTTCTCCACCTCAAGAATTGCATTTGTCAAAAGGCTTGGCACACACATACTCAGGCTGACTGGCTCTCGTTCAGGCAAATCAGAAATAAGTGCACTCAGGCTATCCGGAAGGCCAAAGTTAGTTACTTTAAGTTCTCTCTGTGGGTCTAACCCCAAGAAGTTCTGGAAAACGGTTAAAGACCAGGAGAATAAACCCTCTTCCTCACAGCTGCCCATGTCCCTTAAAGTTGATGATGTGGTTGTTAATGACAAGAAGCACAAGGCTGAGCTCTTTAATCACCACTTCATTAAGTCAGGATTCCTATTTGACTCAGCCATGCCTCCTTGCCCGTCCAACATTTCCTCATCTCACACCCCTTCTAATGTGACTAGTCCCGATGCTCCTCCATATTTTTCCCCTGCCCCGCTACAAAGGTTCTCCCTGCATGCGGTCACGGAGTCCAAGGTGCTAGAGGCACTCCTTAAACTTGACCCCAAAAAAACATCTGGGTCAAATGGTTTCTTCTTTAAGGTTGCTGCCACTATCATCGCCAAGCCTATCTCTGGCCTTTTTAACCTGTCTCTCCTCTCTGGGGAGGTTACCATTGCTTGGAATGCATCCACGGTTCGTCCTTTATTTAAAGGACGAACATCTGCTGTCTCAGCCACTGCCTGTCACCAAGGGAGTACCCCATGGCTCAAACCTAAGCCCCACGCTCTTCTCAATTTACATTAACAACATAGCTCAGGCAGTAAGGAGCTCTATTATCCATTTATATGCAGATGATACAGTCTTATACTCAACTGGCCCATCCCCGGACTTTGTGTTAAACGCTCTACAACAAAGCTTTCTTAGTGTCCAACAAGCTTTCTCTACCCTTAACCTTGTTCTGAACACCTCCAAACTCCATGTCCCCACAGTTGTGATTACTACCTCTGAGGGTTTAGAGATTGAGGTAGTCGCATCAAACAAGTACTTGGGAGTATGGCTGGACTGTACACTGTCCTTCTCTCAGCACATATCAAAGCTGCAGGCTAAAGTTAAATCTAGACTTTGTTTCCTCTATCGTCATCACTCCTCTTTCACCCCAGCTGCCAAACTAACCCTGATTCAGATGACCATCCTACCCATGCTAGATTACAGAGACATAATTTATAGATTGGCAGGTAAGGATGCTCTTTAGCGGCTAGATGTTCTTTACCATTCGGCCATCAGATTTGCCACCAATGCTCCTTATAGGACACATCACTGCACTCTATACTCCTCTGTAAACTGGTCATCTCTGTATATCCGTCGCAAGACCCACTGGTTGATGCTTATTTATAAAATCCTCTTAGGCCTCACTCCCCCCTATATGAGATATCTACTGCAGCCCTCACATACAACACATTCTGCCAGTCACATTCTGTTAAAGGTCCCCAGAGCACACACTTCCCTGCGTCGCTCGTCTTTTCAGTTCGCTGCAACTAGAGACTGGAATGCGCTGCAACAAACACTCAAACTTGACAGTTTTATCTCAATCTCTTGATTCAAAGATTCAATCATGGCCACTCTTTCTGGCAGTTGTGGCTGTTTTTGAGTGATGTATTGTCATCTCTACCTTCTTGCCCTTTGTGCTGTTGTCTGTGCCCAATAATGTTTGTACCCTGTTTTGTGCTGCTACCATGTTGTGTTGCTGCCATGTTGTGTTGTCATGTGTTGCTGTCATGCTATGTTTTTGACTTAGGTCTCTCTTCATGTAGTGTTCTCTCTTGTCGTGATATGTGTTTTGTGTTTTGTTTTTATTTGTATGTTTTATCCCAGCCCCCATCCCTGCAGGAGGCCTTTTGTCTTTTGGTAGGCTGTCATTGTAAATAAGAATTTGTTCTTAACTGACTTGCCTAATTAAATAAAGGTTAAATACAAATAAAAATAAATACAAATTCCTAATACAGGGGCCTGAAATGAGTGATGGGGAAACTAAGCCTCTTGAAGCATTGACCATTTTGAGCCAATTGTGTCAAAAATAGGTTCATTACTCTAGGCTTTGATCAATACCTGCTGGTCAAAAGCATTTAGAGCAGTCAAATTTAGAGCAGTCAAATTATTATAGATGACTTCGCACACATCGTAGTGCGTGCGCATGGTAGCCTTTTTGTCTTCTACCAAAACCAATACCAAACCAATCAGGTGGTTGTTTGACAAATCAAAGCTTCGGACGCCATTGATCACCTGCGTCTGATAAAGTGATACAAACATCGGCACACTGCTTCGAAATAAATTCCTTAGCGACATCTGCTGGTTAGCAATAAATATCAGCGATTGATTATCAGATATAATCTATCTATCTATCTATCTATCTATCTATCTATCTATCTATCTATCTATCTATCTATCTATCTATCTATCTATCTATCTATCTATCTATCTATCTATCATCTATCTATCTATCTATCTATCTATCTATCTATCTATCTATCTATCTATCTATCTATCTATCTATCTATCTATCTATCTATCTATCTATCTATCTATCTATCTATCTAATATTCCATAGTTCCTCAATCCACCTGCTAAGCTACTGGTTAGGAGAAACATTTTGTAAAAAAAAAGAAATATATTTGTAAGGACAGTGTCCAGTAGAGGTCGGTGTTTGAAAGCAGCTTGGAATCGAAGAAATCCTGTTTCGACGCATGCCTCGGAGCTCCGGTATCAAGCATAACATCTCTACTATTTGCAGAGTTAGCTCCAGGTAGATGTTGCTATTCTTCAGCCATTACAAATTGTTGTTTGCAAATGGCTTAGAATTTCTCTGCAGTATTTTCAGGTATCATAAAATTAATTGAAGGCAGCCAATCCATAGTTTCTGAAAAGGAGTCACTTCCTGAGATCTGTATTCAAATATTTTCAAAAAGTAGTTGCTTTCTCAGATCTGTTTTCAAACAGTTTTTAAAAGTAGTCACTTTCGGTGATCTGTATTCATCCTATCTGTTATAGGCCAAATATTTTTCAAATATTTTCAAAAAGCAGTTGCTTTTTCAGATCTGTATTCAAATAGTTTTGAAAAGTAGTACTTTTTTCAGATCTGTATTCAAATAGTTCCTAATAATACCTCCATTCTAACTGTTTGTGCCCCTAAAAAAAGACTAATTATATATCATAGCATATCACTTGCACTTTAAGTCTTAACAAAGGTTCCTTAACTGACAGTGACTACAAGGCAAAACAGATCAAAAAGACAATGCTAGCCACTCAACCATTAAAGGTTTGAGACTTTCTGTCCCCTAATTAAATGGAATTGTTAGGAAACCTCTATCAAAAATGCAGTATTGCACTGTATTCTGAATTACAGTATATTACTTCCAGCAAATGGCCAGAAAGTTACTGTTGTTTTTCAGGAGAAGGTTTGCAGAATTTCTAAAATACGGTATATTAATGTATTCTGTGGAGGTATAGCATTCTCACTCACGGGTGCAACAAATATAGCCTCTTACAAGACACGCCTTAAAATATGTTAATGTCCAGAGACTCCACAACATTTTCCCACAATGCACCATAATTATGTATATAAAACACATTTAAGGTATTGTTCTGTGCATTCTACAGTGTTTACTGTTGAAATTACAGAAACAGTGTAACTACAGTGTAAATATTTCCGCCATCATACAGCTGTATTACCATAAGATTGTGTTCCTGGTTTAGCAAAGACATTACAGTAGTTATGCTGGCTTTGATTAGAATCAGGCTGATTCTTTCTAATTCATCCCTTCACGGCTGGACTGCCCGGTTGAGTTGATGGCTGTAGTTGATTGGCATCTTCTCATTCTGCAGAAGTCCCAGTCAATCATTGACCCACTCAGAGAGATGGCACAATGATGTGAAATATTCCCCACCAGCCATTGGAGGCTACGTAAATAGTCTATGAAAAATTGCTCCCTTTCTCCTTTCAATGGTTTCCTTTCCTTTTCAATTTCTTATCCCTCACTGAAACCAACAGGGTGATAAGACTTTGATCCCAATCCACATAACCGTGTCATAGCACCACTCATATAGTGTGCATATACTGTTAGCCTTATATAATGTTAAAAATAAATCCATGATCCAATATTAAGATATACTGTATATTATGACAAACATACGCTCAAAATGATGTGTAACTGACACACACTAGTAGCTCAGGATATACTACACTAGATAATGATACACATATTTAGATAGAATTGCTGTCTGGTGTAAAGGATGTAATCATTATTAGTCTTGATTTACAGAGGAAATGGATGTAGAGCATTTTAACTATCATTAGTCAGCTCTCTGTGCTATTCAGTACCGTGCTCTCTGGTCTCTATGCTAATGTGAGATATACTCCCTCTCAAACAGGTTACCAGTGTGCTCTGCTGCTCGTTAGGCTTTAAATCACTTGAGCCAGGCGAGCCTAGAGATGCTGGTTGAATCATGAGAGAAGGGCAATACATCATGTCTCATCATCTCAGCTAACCTTAAGTAAGTAAACATCTCTGTAGACCAAGATAGAACAATATCTATATCCCAGTTGACAACCGAATCCAGATAATATTTTCTGTAAAACAAGACAAAAGTATGCACCGCTACAATTACAGTGTAAAAACTTCAGTTGTTCACAAACCATCTACTCTACCTTACAGAGGAAACCATTTTCCCGAAGCTAATTTGTGTCTTGAATACGCCAAAAGGTTAACTTTTGTGTAACTAGTTTTATATTGAACGATTAAAGTCAATTGAACCTTTCAAAGTCACCTTGTCAGTTATTGTGTTGTTTATTCAAACACAGTTCACAGCTCTGTAGTGTCCCATAATAAAACAGAAGACAGAAAGGTTGTATGCTATCTAACAAATAGAGAGAACGACTCACAGAACATATAGTCTGCGTAACATAACAAGTGACAATGCTATTTTTTCCCTCTTTTCCATTGTCTCTGTGCAATGTGGATTCTCATCAGCATGTGTAGCAATTGTCTGTTTGTTTGATAAGTGTATCCCATTGCACCTCTAGAATAAAAAATCAAGCCAAGCATGAAACAAAAGTGTTGGTGCAAGATGGTTTCCCTACTCCAGAGATTATCAGAGAATGCAATGTAGGAGGATTCTTAATCACATAGTTGGTGCTAATTATCATAATACACAACTTACAAATCTCCTTCCTTTTATGGAAAACAATCCAGTGTAGGCTACAGTCATTCAAATACAAAACAAATGATCCTACAACACATTGGAAGGAAACCAGTAACTATTGTATATGATTGGGAAAAAAAGTTACTTAGTTATTTTGTTTTTCAGTCATGACTGATGAGGCAGAGTTGTTTGTGGCTGGTGCTAACAGTCTGTATTGTCTGTGTGTCAGTGTTGGTGTGAGATAGACAGGGGACCTACACAATGAGGAAAGGGATCATGGCACCTGAGAGGGAATGATTTGGAATGTTAATCTCCCTGTTTGGTCAGGCCCCCATTCTTACCCCTTTAGCTGCTAAGCAGATTAAATGTTTATCAAGCACATTTTCCCTGCAGCGAATATGGAAACTTTAGAGTGGTATTATCACTCTTATTTAAACAAAGTTTTATGCCCATGGCAGTGATATGGCCATGGATTAAATAAAGGTTAAATTAAAAAAAATACAAATAATAATAATAATAATATATATATACAGTGGGGAGAACAAGTATTTGATACACTGCCGATTTTGCAGGTTTTCCTACTTACAAAGCATGTAGAGGTCTGTAATTTTTATCATAGGTACACTTAAACTGTGAGAGACGGAATCTAAAACAAAAATCCAGAAAATCACATTGTATGATTTTTTAATAATTAATTTGCATTTTATTGCATGACATAAGTATTTGATCACCTACCAACCAGTAAGAATTCCGGTACTCACAGACCTGTTAGTTTTTCTTTAAGAAGCCCTCCTGTTCTCCACTCATTACCTGTATTAACTGTACCTGTTTGAACTCGTTACCTGTATAAAAGACACCTGTCCACACACTCAATCAAACAGACTCCAACCTCTCCACAATGGCCAAGACCAGAGAGCTGTGTAAGGACATCAGGGATAAAATTGTAGACCTGCACAAGGCTGGGATGGGCTACAGGACAATAGGCAAGCAGCTTGGTGAAAAGGCAACAACTGTTGGCACAATTATTAGAAAATGGAAGAAGTTCAAGATGACGGTCAATCTCCCTCGGTCTGGGGCACCATGCAAGATCTCACCTCGTGGGGCATCAATGATCATGAGGAAGGTGAGGGATCAGCCCAGAACTACACAGCAGGACCTGGTCAATGACCTGAAGAGAGCTGGGACCACAGTCTCAAAGAAAACCATTAGTAACACACTACGCCGTCATGGATTAAAATCCTGCAGCGCACGCAAGGTCCCCCTGCTCAAGCCAGCGCATGTCCAGGCCCATCTGAAGTTTGCCAATGACCATCTGGATGATCCAGAGGAGGAATGGGAGAAGGTCATGTGGTCTGATGAGACAAAAATAGAGCTTTTTGGTCTAAACTCCACTCGCCGTGTTTGGAGGAAGAAGAAGGATGAGTACAACCCCAAGAACACCATCCCAACCGTGAAGCATGGAGGTGGAAACATCATTCTTTGGGGATGCTTTTCTGCAAAGGGGACAGGACGACTGCACCGTATTGAGGGGAGGATGGATGGGGCCATGTATCGCGAGATCTTGGCCAACAACCTCCTTCCCTCAGTAAGAGCATTGAAGATGGGTCGTTGCTGGGTCTTCCAGCATGACAACGACCTGAAACACACAGCCAGGGCAACTAAGGAGTGGCTCCGTAAGAAGCATCTCAAGGTCCTGGAGTGGCCTAGCCAGTCTCCAGACCTGAACCCAAATCTTTGGAGGGAGCTGAAAGTCCGTATTGCCCAGCGACAGCCCCGAAACCTGAAGGATCTGTATGGAGGAGTGGGCCAAAATCCCTGCTGCAGTGTGTGAAAACCTGGTCAAGAACTACAGGAAACGTATGATCTCTGTAATTGCAAACAAAGGTTTCTGTACCAAATATTAAGTTCTGCTTTTCTGATGTATCAAATACTTATGTACTTATTAATTACTTAAAAATCATACAATGTGATTTTCTGGATTTTTGTTTTAGATTCCGTCACTCACAGTTGAAGAGTACCTATGATAAAAATGACAGACTTCTACATGCTTTGTAAGTGGGAAAACCTGCAAAATCGGCAGTGTATCAAATACTTGTTCTCCCCACTGTATGTATATACCCATAAATTCATAAAGAAAATGTAAATACCACAGATAGAAAAGGTTTGGGAATGTCAAAGTTAGAAACTGCTTTTGACCTTAAATAATAGGCAACTATCCACACTTTTGTCAAAAGTGTGGATAGTTGCCTATTTATTTGTCACAAAGTATAAGCCCAAGGATCTGTATAAGATTCTTAATTACACTTAACTTTAAGAGAATAATTGAAATCATTCTCTCCCAATGGAGACTGTAGCAGCTTGTCATGATTAATCAACGATCTTCAACTACATATCAAAACTAAGAGTCAGAGAAAACCTCCCCGCTCATAAGGGCTGCTGCCTCCCTAGTGGTCTCTCTCTGCAGCTCTCTCTGAAGTCATCTGAGAAGTAGCGAGTGCTGAACTCTCAAATAAATGAGAGAGAGAGAGAGAGAGAGAGAGAGAGAGAGAGAGAGAGAGAGAGAGAGAGAGAGAGAGAGAGAGAGAGAGAGAGAGAGAGAGAGAAATACACGACAGGAGGACGAATCAGAATTCTTGACTGATCTCTCTCACTATGAAGTTACAGCTATACCTAAGGCATTTCAAAGAGCTGTCAGTCAAGGTGAGCTCATGAATATAAGATACCCACCCACTCAGCCTTTCTTTTAAAACTTCCTGGTTGTTAGCCATGAGAGAAAAAATACTTATCAGAATAACCATTCAGGAACTTTTAAAATCTATTTTTAATGATGACATATTCCCTTCGGATGTCACTTGGTGAAGTCTATAAGATTAAAAACAGATGAATGCAACAACCATGTCTCTTTCACTAACAAATACAGTCACGTTTGGTAACTACAATTTCCTCAAAAAGCAAGGCACTACACTAAGCAGTGTGTTGATTTAACACTCTTAGTGTTCATTTCATTTTTTTTTAACAATGGAGAATTTGCTGTGCATTTAACAAAAAACACACCAGCTCAAAGAGCTATCTCAATGATTATGGAAAATTGCTACAAAATTATAGGCAATTTTCACAAAATGAGACACTCTTCAAGCTCACTCTGACTAAGGAGGGGTGGGAGAGAGAAAGGGTGGAGAAGATAGATCGATAACACTTTATAATAACGCTAATTTATAAACCATTATAAATGCCTATAGATGCTTTATTAACGCCTACTTCCACTGGAATTAGCACTGTTCCAAGGGTGGGTGCTTGGTCTGGTGTGTGCGTGTGTGCGTGCATGCTTGTGTTGTGGTTGATGAGACACTGCTCATCCAGTACAAACAGAATGGGAACAACACTATTGTGTGCTGCTCGCTATTTGACATCCTTATGCAGGAGGAAAAGAGCAACACTTTAATGCTGGAGGGCGGAAGTGGGTTATTGTCCCTCCAAGGAACCCATAGACTGAGTGTGTCCCAAATGGCACCCTATTCCCTATATAGTGCACTGCAATTGACCAGAGCTTCATGAGCCCTGATCAAAAATAGTGCACTATAAAGGGAATTACATGCCATTTGGGGCAGAGAGGAGAGAATAGTCCATTACCATGAGATTGTACCATAAGAAGGCAGATCTGCTGCAACCTCAACACACATCTCTCAGGGCAATGTTGCCAGTTTCATCCCCCAAATCTAGCCAAATCAAAGGTAATTAAGGAAAAGGACTACTCACGCACACCATTAAATTTCTAAAATGTTTTGACATCAACAACAAACAAAGTTGTTGAATATACTTTTTCTGGGCATCATCCATATATTATATACAGTCAGTGGGGAACCGTCAGGGCCCTCTACGCCCTCAGAAAGGGCCTAAGGATAGATACAAACCTGTATATATTTTTATATATTATAATTTGTCATTGATTTCATCTTTTTTTGTCTTAATTGTAATGATCTTCCTATTGAATTGTTTCAGTTTGTGTTGGAAAAAGAAGGGTTAATATTCAAGAGAAAAAAATATTAAATCAGAATTTTTCTTTGGTAGTCTCAACGCTCATTGGCTAGGCCCTCAAGCTTTGAATAGAAGGCACCAGCCAACATTGTCATTGACAATGACTTCAATTAGAGCAGCATTTTGGAATGACAGTAGAATCAACCAATCACAAATTGTCTTGTAATAGGTGGGACAATAGGCCGTTTTCACGAGTATAAAACGTACTTCCGGTCCGGCGTTTGTTGTGTTAATTCACTTCCGCCAAAATGGAAAGCGAAACATTTGGACCGAAATTCACAACCTCCTTGGTCAACCTTCCAAGATTAACATCCTCAGATGTCGTTCGTTTAGTGGAGCAGCATTCCTCCACAGCCCCTTCAAAGCTGGAGCGAGGATATCAATTATTCTTTGAAAATTGTATCTACAACTACGAAGGTAAGTGGCTAACACAAAGGTAAGAGGCTAACCTAGCATGTTGACGTTACGCCGGTAACGTTATGCTAGTTTATCGTTATGTTAGTTATCGTAGCTCAGTGTTGTATGACTTTTACATGTACTTGTGTACATACACACCTTGCAGTATTTGAGGATGTAGCGTTAGAGATTATAACTACTTTTCTGTCAGTGTCTAACGTCGTAAACAGGGATGATGGGCTCTGGCACCGCACCTCTGTACAGTCAATGATCACCCTCACCTCCGGACTGTACTGCCTAAATTTGAGTGGCATTGTGGACTGCACTTACTGTCTGCTCATCCAGATGGGCAAGGAGCCGAGGACCAAGTAGAGGTAGTTAGCCCAGGTAATTACAATGCGGCAGACTGTGGACACACTAACCTGAAAGATGTCAGCCAGCACCTTCTCTTTAAGGCCTGCAGCAACACGGCAACAATACAGAAAAAACTAATCAATGAGTTGCAACTTGCGCATTGGACTGGGAGGAGTGGGTGCAAATATTTCTCTCTTTTTCTGCGCCTTTGACCAATATACCAGTATGGATGCAGAAGGTTGAATAGCCTCCCAAAAGGCATTAAAAACCTTTCCTGAACAAAATCTGGTATAGAATCGAAAATCTTCATCAGAGGCACAAAACCTATGAAAATGCAAATGGCCCACTTTCAGTCTTGTCAGCTCCGTTTCCAGCTTCTCAACTTCTGCTTGCAAATGCTGTATGCGTACAAACTCAGCATCCAGTACACCTGTGAGAGATTTTTGGGGTAACAAAAAGTACGAAGAAAATTTAAACCATCTGACTCTGAATCAGATAAATGTTATTACGTGTAGCCTATCGAATCAATAAATCTTTGACATAAGCCCATGTGTCACATTAGCGCAAACACCCACTTAATATTTAAAAAATGTGTACAATATTCGGTGCATATAAAAAAACTACCAATAACAAATAACATATTAAAAGCCAGACATGCAAAATAGCCTACTTCACGATTCACTCTCGCATCAACATACCTGGAGTAGGAGCAGCAGTGTAATCATGACGGTTAACACTGTTAGATCAGAGATGTCCTCACACAGGCATTCATTCAGAGAAATGTCAGGACGAACGTCATGGCCTAAGCAAGTTGTTGCTCTATCATAAACGGACTCCCGTTGTGACACTCCCCAATTATTCCATTGAAAACGCCCGGTACTATCCCGATTTTCAGCCGCTTGTGTCTGGTCGCTGGAGTGTAGTCTGCTTCACTGAAGTGCCGGCTACAAACAAATGTACTCCCTCTGAGTATTGAAAAGTCCTAACCTTCATCTCTACGAATTGCTTGAACCCACTTCTTCCTTTCAATTGTGTCACTAGGGAAGCCATGAAAACTTAAATAAGGTTGCCGTTGTTTGTTCGATTTACAATGAGGCACACAGCAATGACATTTAGACGTTGCTTCGGCCATTGTTGCTAACCGGATGTCAGTTTACACAACAATCGCTGCTTCCTGGTTATGAAACCCGGAAGCATGAAAATAGCCTATTGTATGACTAATTCAGGGCCAATAGCGAGCCTTATCTTGTTTTCTCACGCTTGAGCCTAGCTAGCTGGCTAGCTTTTTGCAGTGAGTGTATGTAACGATGGCAACTGCAGAGAGAGTAATCGAGGACGATGTGGTGGCTAAATTGTTAGAATCACCCTTTTCAAGACTAACTTTTAATGAAAAGTTAAATATTGTACAGACCGGGAGACCAACACCTGCATGATTTGGTGCAACAAGGAAAGAGTTTTGAAAGGCATTTTCAAGTTAATAATTATGAGAGCTATCCGTGGAGAACCGTCTGTGAGCTGACAAAAAAGCTTTACTGTCGGAATTGCCTACTCTTCAGCACCGATAATAGCTCAACCTGGACAACTGGTTTAAAAGATTTAGCCGTTCGACACCAAAACTCAACTTCACACCTGTGAGCTACCGTGAGTTTAAAAACATTTGGGGAAACACTTGCTCACAGTGATAAAGTCAGGCACAACAGGGAGATTCTAAAGCGCCTTATTCATACGGTTGTGTTTTTAGGCTAGCAAGAATTAGCATTCAGAGAACATGATGAGGGTAAAGAATCAGGCACTTCCATCAAAATCCAAAATGACCTTATACACATGCTGCGAATGTCATGACAGATGTCATGAAGGAAGAATTGAAGAAAACCCCCTTTGTGACCATCATGGTTGACGAGACGACAGACATCAGCAATGTAGCCCAAATGTCTTATGTGTTGCGTTACACTACCAATGGTGATGTGAATGAAAGGTTTTTCAAATTTGAGGATGTAACTGAAGATAAACTGGCAGAAGTGGTTGCTGCCCGAATTATCAGCTTTTTAGAGGAGTGTGAATGCACGGCCAAAGTTGTGGCACAGTGTTACGATGAGGCCGAAGTCATGGCCTCTGGTATAAACGGAGTACAAGCCAAGGTGAAAAAAACAATCCCGCAACCTCTTAATCTGGTGATGTCACAAGGTGCTGGTAAACTAAAAGAATGCAAGATTTTATTTTCTCATCTTGGTGGCCTAGCAGTATTTTTCTCAAGATCTGTCAAATTAACAAAACTACTTGATGAAATATGCCAGCGAAGACTACCCAGAGTGGCGCCAATACGATGGAACTTCTCCTCACGCTTAGTTTGCACTGTGTATGAAAAAAAGGTGGAACTCTTTGAATACATAGTGGACCATCACGATGACTTTGATGAAGACACCGTTCACAGCGCAGATGGATACATGATGCACCTGACAAGCTTTGAGTTCTGCTTCCTGCTATCCGCGTTCTACTCCATATTTGCATACTCCGACGTGCTGTTTGGAATATTGCAGAACAGGGAGTTTGACATTCAGTTCTGCTTGTCCAGGGTGGACGACTTCTGCAACACCAAAGAGAGGGAAAAAGGAAAATTTGATTTAATCTACGAGGACACTGTGAGTGAGACCGGAGTTCCAAGGGGGCGCAGGACACATATGCAAGGAGACGTTCGCGGGCAGTCTCGAGGAACGTTTTGGACATAATTTTGATTTGCTTCAAACAGAACTCACCGTTATGTACTCAATGGCAGGTAGCCCAGTGGTTAGAGTGTTGGGCCCGTAACCGAAAGGTTGCTGGATCAAATCCCCGAGCTGACAAGGTAAAAATCTGTCGTTCTGCCCCTGAACAAGGCAGTTAACCCACTGTTCCTAGGCCATCATTGGAAATAAGAATTTGTTCTTAACTGACTTGCCTAGTAAAATAAAGGTAAAAAAAAATAAAAAATGTCTGACATCAAGGGTAAGAGCCCGGCTGATCTGCTCCACTTTGATAGTATACACCAATTTCATCTGCGTACCTGTCTAGTTTTGATCATTCCAGTGTCCACTACATCAGTAGAAAGTAGAAACATTTTCTGCACTAAAAAGGTTCAAGACATATTCCAGGACAAGCCCGACTGTCAGCCCTGGGTTTGATCTCTATCGAAATAGAACTTCTTTCGGATTTAAAATCAAAAGACAAGCTATATGAACATGCCATTGCCCATTTCATAAAGAAGGACAGGAGAATGGACGTTGTTTTAAAATGATAATCATAATGGTGAGTGGGCTATTTGTTTTCATCTACAGCTTGCTTTTTGTCGCTATCTCGTTCATATAATTTTGAATACAATGTGTAAAATATTATTTCAACTTTAGATCACTGGTTGTGTGGTAAAAACAAAGGTAATGACATTGCAATTGGAAGTACTGGGTACATTTCGTGTTGTGGTGCATTTTTTTATTGTTGCATGCTGGAGATAGAACATCGAAGACAGCGCAACCTTTTTCTCTGACAGCATATACTGTCCGTGGTCTTGAAACAATGTTTCTTCTAACATGGTTCCTGCTATCGATATTTGCAACCGTTGTGTATGTGTGCTGCTTCTGTGAGCCACAGCCGAGGCATGGCTTAGGACCGTTTGACTCTGTCATCAAAGAATTGCTTCTCCTACATAGGTCTGCAAAAGAAAGGTCTGAAGTCATGCTCTGTGTACACAGGCATCCGAGTTCTCTATCTATATGTATGATGTCAGATCTTTTTCCGCAACTGAGGGCCTAGCTCCAATAGTCACGGTTCGCCACAGAACATTGTTATTTTTCACACATCACTAATTTCACTTGAAATTCAGCTCCAACACACAAATAGAGCACCTGCAAGCAGACATATTAGAGATGGCATGTATAAACAGTAAATAAAAAAGCCTTAGATTAAGTTGTATTTGCTGGGCATTTTTCTTTCCCAAAGTAGAGGTTGGCAATGAAAAATCTAATCTGTCTTTTACGTTACCTCCCTCCCATGTCCCTCTTTCCCTACTCCTTTCTCCATTAGGGGAAGTGATGAGTGTCTATATGCATTTACGCCGCTTTTATGTGTTTTTTTAGTATCTCTACCCCTCCTTGTCTCCGTTTATTCACATCCAGCAGTAAATGTCTCTATATGACGTCTCTCCTCCTATCCTCCTATATGCCTATAGATCTGATTTACACATTCTAGTCACAAATGCCACACTATTCCCTATATTGTGCATTACGTCTGACCAAAGCCTATAGGGAGTAAGTAGGGTGCCAAGAGATTAAGAGATTAAGACCATTGTAATAAATATATTCTTGATGTCGCTTATTACCAACGCTGTATTACACACATTAGCTCGAAACATTACACAACCCGTATGCCAACACATCTTTTAGAACAGTTAATCCTAAACACACACACAAACACACACAGACTTATGAGGGCTGGACTCCGAGGACAAAGAACACTGCCAAGAGCCAATGGGAAGTCGACACTGCCCAAGGAGGGACTGCCCCTCCATAACAACGACCAGTCAGGCGTGTGAATCTACCAGACTCTACCTACGTCATTTTATTACTATTGCTCTGTATAAGTATGTGTGCCACATGTTTAGGGGTCCTCTTTGTTCCTGATGATTCCCTAAGAGCTGAAGGAAAGAGCCCGTGCACGAGTTACCAAATATCTTTGCATCAAATAAATCTCTTGATTGAATATCAATTCCACCTGGTCTTGAGTTATGACTTGTCTCCTTCTCGAGTAATTGAAACATCAACACCATATGGTACAGGTACAAATGTAGGATCTTAATTTGATCACTCTTTTGTTGCTGAGAAATTTCCTGCACTGCAGGAAATGCAAATTAGCTTTGTGATTTACGTACATTTACGTATATTAACAGTACTGCACATTTCATGTGGCTTTTTTGACCAGCTAATAGTCTAACTAGCGATCAAGCAACATTATTGACTAACATTAAAATCCTGTTATTGCAGGATTCTTTTGCTGCGACAATATATAGGTAAAATTTAGATCCTACATATGTACAGTACAGTTGACAATAATTAGATCCATTGCTTGCCCTGATGCTTTTTAAAATACTTTTCAATCAACCCGTTTATCAAAGGTTTAAGCCATCCGTATTGGCTAGAGGATTCTGTCTGTGGTATGAGACTAGAACTCTGTGGTATGAGACCAGGAGTCTGCGGTATGAGAGCAGAACTCTGTGGTATGAGACCAGGAGTCTGCGGTATGAGAGCAGAACTCTGTGGTATGAGACCAGGAGTCTGCAGGATGGGAGCAGAACTCTGTGGTATGAGACCAGGAGTCTGCGGTATGAGAGCAGAACTCTGTGGTATGAGACCAGGAGTCTGCGGTATGAGAGCAGACAACGGGTCCTCATTAACATGTACAGAGCAGAGGTTTGGTGGGAGGAGGAGGAACGACTGCAGCGCATCTGATGACATGTCTGAGTCACTCACCTTTTCAGACCAAATCAGACAGAGAGAGATGAATAAATGCATTAGTGATGATCACACTGACAGCCAGCAATCAAGAAGGTCTTTGCATAAGGAGCCACGGAACATTTTTTATTCTCTTAAATTTTGTTCAGAAGTTCCGCTAAATGTCAACATACCACTTCAATAAGGAGAAGAGCAATTCTTCCACCATTAAATTGGGCCCTTTCCCCTGAGGGTTGACACTGAGAGAAAAGAGGAAGGAAAAAACTGTTTATACTCACACTTCTATTGATTTATACTTTATTGCTTTAGATTTATGAATGATTGTAAATCTGATGGTGTCTCTCATAATACTGCGGCCGGCTATTTAAATCAACCTGACAGCCTTATTATTGGTCTACTCGCAGAGGGAGGGAGGGAGGGAGGGAGGGAGGGAGGAATCGGCTTGGTTGCAGAGGGGAAATATTGCACACTATTCCCTGTCATGAGGTGTTAATCAGGAGAGATAGAACTGATGGCGGAAGTGAATGCCGAATTTGTAATGAGAAGCGAGTCGAGGGATGATAGAAGGGGTGATAGTATATTGGACAAGGATTTTTTTATGGTGCTCCCAAGTGGCACAGTGGTTTAAGACATTGCATCTCAGTGCTAGACGCGTCACTATAGACAACCTGGTTCAGTGGTCAAAGACACTGCATCTCAGTGCTAGAGACGTCACTACAGACAACCTGGTTCAGTGGTCAAAGACACTGCATCTCAGTGCTAGAGGCGTCACTACAGACAACCTGGTTCAGTGGTCTAAGACATTGCATCTCAGTGCTAGAGACGTCACTACAGACAACCTGGTTCATTGGTCTAAGACACTGCATCTCAGTGCTAGAGGCGTCACTACAGACAACCGGCCGTGATTGGGAGTCCCATAGGGCGGTGCACAATTGGCCCAGTGTCGTCCGAGTTTGGCCGGTGTAGGCCGTCATTGTAAATAAGAATTTGTTCTTAACTGACTTGCCTAGTTAAATAAACGTTCAATATTTATTTGTATTTATTTTTTATTATGTTGGTACGCTATTTTTTTATGAGGATGTTTATCTGGGTAATTTGTTTGGGGTCTCAAAGAGGGTGAAACGTATGTTGGGAAATGTTAAATCAATCAGAGTGACCAGGAGTGGGCTTGTCCTGCTGGATGGAAGAAAGGAAGAAAGTTTGTTGGTTCTATTGTTTGTTTTTATGAAGATGATATGTCCATACACGTAAAGCTGGGGTACATGAGGCTTGTCCCCAAACATTTTAAAGGATTTGGGCATGTGTCAAGTATGTGCAGAGTATACAGAAGATCGGAGTGAATAACGGCCTTGTTGCAATTGTGGTGGGGATCATGACCGAGAGTTTGTGAGGTACCATGTAAGGGTGAAGGAGGTTGAGGTGGCATGCTGTAGGTAAAGAAAGTGGATTTTGTGGCATTCATTGCAACTGTGATAAACTGCACAGCTCAAGAAGAAAGGAAATCAAAGAAATTGGACATCATTGTGGCTGCGGCAGGAAAGTATCCAGGGCTTCAGGAATTCACAACGGATTTAAAAGGGTTAATGGCAACAGAAGATGTGCCACCCTCCCAGGCTCCCGAGCCTGTGTAGGGATCAGACATGGATTGTTGATTTTAACAGATTATCCATGGAGCCTGTTGATGAGTGATTTTCAGATAATCAGTAGTATTTTTAGCCACATACATTTTGTCTTTTGGGATCTTTAATTTTCATCCCACACAGTTGGTGGCGACAAAATGCCTTTTCGCTTGTAGTTCACCATATAACCCCAAAGAAGAAGAAGGTGTTGATCAGTGCAACGTTGTCTTCTAACACTGTTTTTTCTCACTCACTGAATTAGTATTGGGAGCCACAGTAGTTCACTCACACAGAGGCAGGCACACACAAGCACACACTAGATCCTGTCACGCGTTTTTATTTTATTTATTTATTTAACCTTTATTTAACTAGGCAAGTCAGTTAAGAACAAATTCTTATTTACAATGACGGCCTACCTACAGGGTCAGCCAAAGTAGTACGGCGCCCCTTGAGCAAATTAGGGTTAAGTGCCTTGCTCAAGGACACATCGACAAGTTTTTCACCTTGTCAGCTCAGGTTTTACACTGGGTCTCAGCATGGGCTTAGTTCTCCCTTTAACCCCCTTCTGTGCAGAGTAACATCAGGATTGAGTCCCTGACACAAAAGGTAGAGTAAGATATCACCTGCTCTCTCACACGTTCATGTAAGTAAGTAAGTAAGTAAAATTTATTTATACAGCGCCTTTCACAGACTAGGTCACAAAGCGCTTTACAATAGACAATAAAACATAGTAGAAACAGGCTAAAAGAAATAAAATAAAACAGATAAAAGATTATCAATATATAAAGGACAGAGATATATATACAGAATATATAAGGACAGGGATTACCCAAAAGCTAACCTGAACAAATGAGTCTTCACTTGTCCCCTAAAACTGTCCACATTCTCAGCAAACCTAATACTGGTTGGCAAAGCATTCCATAACCTGGGTGCCATAGCGGCGAAGGCTCTATCCCCACATGTCTTTAAACGAGTGCGTGGCGTAGATAGCAGATTTTGGTTATTAGACCTGAGGGACCGGAGAGGGGTATGAAAATGAATTATGTCAGCAAGATAAGCAGGGGCCTGGCCATGTAAAGCCCTATAGGTTATAGTTAGAATTTTGAATTGGATCCTGTAAGTTACAGGAAGCCAGTGAAGGGAGCAGAGTATCGGGGTGATATGGGTGCGCCTATTTGATCTAGTAAGTAATCTAGCAGCTGAATTTTGAATAGATTGCAGTCGATGAAGAACAGATTTGTTAAGTGAAGAGAAAAGTGAGTTACAATAATCAATACGGGAGGAAATGAAGGCATGAATGAGCATCTCCAGTTCTGAGTGAGAGACCACAGACCTCAATTTACTAATATTACGTAAGTGGAAAAAACAGGATTTGGTCAGTGATTTGATGTGGGTTTCAAAAGATAAGGATTTATCAAATGTCACCCCAAGGTTCCTTAAACTAGGCCGGACCGCAGATGACAAAGGTCCAATGTTCTGCATAATCAGAGGGATAGCGCTGTCTGGCGCTACAATTAAAACCTTTGTCTTATCTGGGTTCAGCTGCAACAAACTTTCAGCCATCCAGCTGTTTATGGCGTCTATACAATCTAAGAGCCTTGTAAGTTTGGATGACTCATTTTGCCGGAAGGTAAAATGAAGCTGAATGTCATCTGCGTAAAAGTGATAGGAAATGTTAAAATCACGAATGATCTGACCCAGAGGCAACAAATATAAAATAAACAATATTGGACCCAACACTGAACCCTGTGGAACACCACAAAATAGGGGTGATGATACAGAGTGGGAATCACCAATATAGACATCAAAGCTTCTATCTGAAAGATATGAAGTAAACCAATCTAGGGCCACTCCCGATACGCCCACCCATTCACGTAATCTCCTAATCATGATATGGTGGTCCACAGTATCGAAGGCAGAACTAAGGTCTAGAAGTACCAACACTGAACATAGACCTGCATCCGAAGCCATATGAAGGTCATTATAGACTCTCACCAAGGCGGTCTCAGTAGAGTGTCTCTTCCTAAAACCTGACTGAAATTTGTCATACAACTCCAAATTCTCTAAAACAGCTGTAAGTTGATTAGCCACAACTTTCTCGAGAATTTTGGACAACAATGGCAACTTTGAAATTGGCCGATAGTTCTTCAAAACTGTTGGGTCCAAATTAGGCTTCTTTATTATAGGTTGAATAGTGGCATGTTTAAAATAGGTTGGGACACAGCCTGTGGCCAGTGAGGAATTGACAATAGCTACTATACTTGGGCCAATGGCAGGGAGTGCTTTTGAGAATAATGAGGATGGTATTATATCCTGTGGGCAAGAGGACATATTCATTTTATTAGTCAAGTTTAGCAAATCAAGGAGGCTGATTGGTTTAAAAGACTCAATGGTAATAGGCCTAGGTGAATGAATACAGTCTACAAGAAAGTGTGGTCCACGCAGAATATTTGATCTAATAGACTGCACCTTATCAATAAAGAAAGACAGCAGCCTATCACAATCGTTTTGAGAACATATTGTTGTCACAATGGCAGGAGGAGATACAATATTATGTATGGTATCAAATAAAACCTTAGGGTTTCGCTTAGAGAAAGAGATTAAATTAGAAAAATAAGCAGCCCTAGATTTCGCAACTAAATCATTAAAATCCTGCATAAGTTCCTTAAGATACAGACGGTGCACTTCAAGCCCAGTGGATTTCCACAAACGTTCAGTCGTACGGCACCTCCTCCTTAGACAACGCACATCGTCCGTCATCCAAGGCGAGGTGTTACAGATGGGCTTAGTTTTTATCTTTAAAGGAGCCACTTCGTCCAACACAGAAGAGCAGAAATTGTTAAAAGATTGCATTAAGAGCTCAACATCATTGCTACAACCCATAAAATTAAGATCACAGTCAAACCGAGAGATAAATTGCTCAACAGTTGTTTGAGTAATAATGCGCGATTGTGTCAGACGCTTCTGACAAGGGGGGTCAGCGATGGCAGACAAATTAAAAAAGATACACTTATGGTCACTAATCGACATATCCTCACAACATATTGCATTAATATCCAAACCTAGTGTGAAAACAAGGTCTAATGTATGACCACCAGTATGTGTGGGTCCATGAACATGCTGCTTTAGATTATGTGAATCCATAATACTAAGAAAATCTTTTGCGGCATGATTATCAGCAACGTCAGTGTGCAGGTTAAAATCCCCAACCATTAATAGCTTTTCAAAATTAATAACAGATGACATAAAGTCCGTAAACTCTGTTAAAAACTGCCCAGCAGGACCAGGAGGACGATAAATGAGGATGCAAAAGAACGGCCTTATCCGACCAACTCTAGTGATTTGCAGTTCAAAAGAGGAAAAAGTTTCCACGCTCACCAGCTGACAGGAGTAGCTATTTCTCCATACTATGGCAAGTCCTCCACCGCGGCCAGACAGACGCGGGGATCCAATAAACGAGCAGCCAACAGGACACAGCTCATTTAAATGAATAAATTCAGAGTTACGTTGCCAAGTTTCTGTCAGTAATAGAAAGTCCAAGTTTTGCCTTATGAACAGATCATTCAGAATGTGCGCCTTGTTCGCCACAGAACGGGCATTTAACAAGAACATATTCACAGAAGAAATAACTGAGTCTTCAGAGGTTGAGGAAGATGTGCACTCGATAATCCTAAGCGTAGACAGGCCACGACAAACCCGGCCAAGGTGGGGGGGAGGTGGATCCCTATTCAGCAATCCACCGGACGCATCCGGAAACACTGCCCGCAGGTAAGATGCTCTGACGGGGATCCAGGGCCAGGCAATGCCCAGATGGTAGAAAAATGGAAGATTACGATCCACAAGCAGACAGTCCGTCCGGTTGCCAACAAGGGAGTATTTCCATAGGCTGCGATTCTTGACCTGGAAACCCGCTCTGGTCCCTCGCCTCCTCCGTTTACCACACTTCTTGGGCAGGTGCGCAGGCTTTCTTCCCCAGTCGCGGTGCAGCGAGAGATCGTGACCTGGTAAGCACAGGCGAATACAGGGTGGTATTGGAGGTGGATCACCGATACCCATAAAACCGGACATTTCAGCTCTAATAAGCAACAGCAATTGCCGATCATAAACCAGGGCCGCTGATACATTTGTGGACAAAAATAGTGGCATTAAAATGCATATTAAAATAAATATCTGAGACGAAGAGACAGAGAATACAGAGAGAGGCGTGGCTAAGCCAAACACAGGCGCCATCTTGTATATATGTAGCATACATACACTACTGAAGCTAAAATGTTGTTTACTGTACAAATCTTTACAAATACATTGTGTAAAGTGAATTAGAGATATATTTAGAGAAAGGTATACATAAAGGAGCTTGCATTAATGTGCTGTATACTGTAGATAGTGTTTTTTCTTGCGTAATTATTAACTATTATTATTTAAGGGAATGGGAGAGATATTCCTGATAAAGTAAGCGTGTAAAGGGAAAGGGATAAATATTCTCTAGTGTCTCGAGTGTCTCTCTGATTCACTGTTGTCTCACCTCACTAAACATAACTAATTACTCCTTGAAGACATGAGCAGACCAGGACACAGTCCTTTCCTTTTCAGACCTCCTTCACCTCCTCCTCCTCTTCTCTACCCAACAGCCTACCACTCCACTCTCTGAGTGCTCATCTACTTTCAAATAAATATTCTAAGCAGCACACAATGGATTTACCTCATGAATAAAATGCCAACATTTAAAATGTCCTTCTCTCACATTGCTGTCTCCTTCCTCCACTCCATGCTCTATAAAGTATTCTTAAAACTCACATTCATCCCAAAGAGAGGGGACTATTCCCAGTTTTCTGATGGGGGAAGATTTATCTCAGACACTGAAGATTTGATTAATGCCGTTTTATTGAGCAGCGATTGATTTTTATTGGGGAGCCTTGGTTTTCCCCCACTACCTCCTTCTCCCGTCCCACTACCACCCCCACAACTCCCCACTCCATGTGGTTTGATATTGCAAATGTAATTTCAAAGTTTAATCTATGTTAATCCATTGTCAGGTCAAACTGATTTAAATTCTCCAGTTTTCACAGTCCTGCTATAGCATATTGAGAATAATAGAACAAACCCTTATTGAAACTCTTATATTACAGGCTCTAATTCCCCACAGCTGCATCTGATCAGCATTGGCTACCGATTGACCGGATGTGCTGAACCTTGTATTTAGTCAAAGTTAACGTCCATATTTGGTTCATTTATTGAAAGCGTTTCAATTGCTGAAATGCAATTTGGCAATTTCCATGGTTTCATTAAAAAGAATGTTAAACAAACAATCATGTAAAACATTTGAAAGGTCATGGTTTGAATTAATGAATGTTGGGTAAGTGCACTTCATATTTAAAAGGGATGTCTTATTTGATAGACACTGAGGTTGATTATATTTTGGTATTATTGCTATGAACTATGTCCATAAATGTTAACAGACTTTGTCCTACAATCATACTTTTGTGGAGGTTTCATGTTTTATGGTCTTTGTGATACAGACCTGTCACAGCAAGGCTACCAATTCCCACCATATCTATAAATAGCAGAATGGGTAAACAAATCAATCTCCTGTCTGTCTGATATTGTTTTAGAAGTAATTGTTTTAGAGATGTATTTCTGCACTTGTGATGAAAACACGTTTCGTCTCTTGACTCTGTTATTAGTGTGAAAGTGAAACAATATAATTTCTCAACAATGTTAGAGGTATATTGTAGAACTTCATATTTTAAGACATTTGCTCATTATTTATTGAGCACTACTAGCTAGCTACTATGTGTGACTGACCGTGGTTTCATCTAACTTCTACTACTGCAATTCAAGGGTGTACACACATTGATTTTCAGTATTGACCTTCAAGGTCTGGGCATGTGTAGACATGCTGATTAATAAGGGAGGTGGAAGCATGGTCACTGTATGACAGGCCTGGGGTCAGTTTCTGCTATGTCTAATTAGTATCACTACAGGACCTCAGGTTTCTTACAGGTAACAGATCAGATCTGTCTGGTCTAATTTACAGGACTACTGACACCTGGGCCACCCGAGACTTCTCTCTCTGCCATTGTCGTTGATGCTGTTTCACAGAAGTCAAGCCTTTGCTGAGTAAGGTCTGATACATGCTACAATGTCAAATTTCCATTTAAAAAACAGGTGGGTCTAATCCTGAATGCTGATTGGTTAAAACTGCATTCCAAGTTATCTATGACATTTAAATGCCTATTTACTCTGTTCCATCTGACTGCACAACCCACTGTCTCACCAGCCCAGCCAGGCAATTTATAAACTTGATCTCCAATATAAAAAGCATCTAGATATTATCTCACATTTCTTTTAGACCAACATTTACTTTTCAACAGCAGAGATTTCTATAAACCTTGCTGTCTGTCTCTCCGACATTTGCAACATTGTTTCAATATTGAAATTCAATCTCCAGCTGTCCAATAGTAATGAACGTGTGAGTTGGGACCAGACAGACAGGCAAGCATCTTTTCTCAGCCAGTCGAAATCATGAATCAGCTGGCATAATTTTTATGGATATACTGTACTGTATACAACGAAATGAAAATAGAAAACAGGTCAAACTAAACTAAATAACACTAGTTTAATACCCTTGGACCTTAGTGCATGTAATGTTCCTCCCCTCTTGAAAACCCCAGTGTATGCATTAAAATGCTCCCAGTCTGGCCCATTAGGCAATCTAACTAATGCTGATGGATCTGAAGCTGTGGCCACCTGTGGCCACCTGTGGCCAGCTGTGACCACCACCACAACCCCATCCCAGCAGTCACTGCTACTTTGCAGTAAATGCATTTCAATCTTCAGCAGATCACATTAGGCAGCTACATGTTATCGACTCATCTAAAGACTTTGTCTTCATTTAATTAGGAATGATGGGTAACACTTTACTTGACACCCAGTGTCGTTACACGTTATGACACGGTCATAACCATGTCATAATATGTCATAATAGGTGACATAACTTGTCATAACCTGTCATAATATGGTCATAACACTGTCATGACCTATATATTTACACCTGTTGTGACATATATTACATTATTTTATGGCTGGTTATGACCCCTACATAAGAGTGTCAAAACCCACATTTATTCAAATTACGTTTTTCTCTGCCAAAAATTCTTTGTTGTTGTAATGATTTATTTACGGTCATTTTTATCATATTTTCAATAGCAGGTAGAAAATACACTGTATGACACTGTCATGAAGCATTATGACCATCCTGTGTCACTTTACCTGGACTAAGAAAATACACTTTATGACACTGTCAAGAAGCATTATGACCATCATAATCATATAAGCCAGATAGGCCTATCATGTACACGCCCTTATATCAGTCATCAGTCACTAAGAGGGTGTTTTGTCTTGCTCCTGAAATCTGCTCCTGCATTCATCCCAGTCATCAGCAACAGAGCATTGGGGAATGTGCATGTCTGACATCAATGTGGGCGCAATTACAATGATAATTTAACATGGTCAATTTAAAAATAGATATATACAACATAAACACACTGTTGACACATTGGCTATGGTGTAATGGAATGTTTTGCCTTGTGTGGTAGATGTGGGTTTTGACATTCATATGTAGGTGTCAGAACCAGCCATAAAATAATGTCACAACAGGTGTAAATATATGTCATGACAGTGTTATGACCATATTATAACAGGTTATGACAAATGATGTCAGCTGTTATGACATACCATGACATGGTTACGACCGTGTCATAACGTGTTATGAAGCTGGGTGTCAAGTAAAGTGTTACAGAATTACGCTTTCTTAATAGCTCCATGCTTTTAGACTTATTTCATAAGTGGGCTCTACTGTGGTCAGTGGGAGAGTCTGACAGACTTTCCACTTTACACTGCTCAACTGTCTATTCATGATTTTGGTCTGCGTCCTACATTTCACCCTCTTCTCTACATTGTGCACTACTTTTTGCTAGGGCCCATAGCAAAATGGGTTTCCATTTGGGATGCAACCAAAGCCTTGGATTGTCTCTTGGTATAGGTTGTTCATGTATCAACTGATTATATTTACATCCTTGCAGAGAATAAAAAGGCTGACAATGTTCAGTATGTGCAGTGAAATATTTCAACGTTTTTTCATGTCGTCCTTTCTTCCGTAATCTTCATTATCTCTTTAGTCTGAGACAGAATGGGAAATGTACTGTAGGTTTGTTGCATTGCCTAGTTATCTGGACTGTCATTTTACAGCTTGACGTTTTGTTTCCCAACACAACAAACAGGTGTGCAGAAGGAAGACAAGCTGACGTATGTACATGGCTGTGTTCCAAATGTCATCCTATTCTCTATATAGTGCTCTACTTTTGACCAGGGCCCATAGGGTGTCATTTGAGATGCAGCCCATGTGTCTAGTGTGTATCAGCATCTGGGGAGTGTGAGTGGAGCTGACAGGTTCAGAGTTCACCCAGAGAGGTATCAGAGGTATCAGTGGCCAATGCGTGTTGCTCTGCCTGTCTCTGTCTGTCTCCAGCCTCTTCTGTATTTCACAGAATTGTACGTAAGTAATGAAAGATTGTACAGATAATAGTCTATGTGATTGTAGATGGACTGAGGTGAATGAAGCTACAGCAACCATTGTGATAATGGCTGGGGGCATTTTTTGGCTTGTTTTTGCTGTTCTCCAAATTAGATTTTGTAAATTGTATAGAAAAGCAGTACATTTTGAAATATATACGAGTAGCTTAGTCAGTTGAATGAAAGAGAGCTAACTGAAAACTGTATTGAAGAGAAAAGCACCAGATAAACAAATGATTATGTTCAAGGTGTCAGACTATGCATTCTTCTCATTAAGAGAGTACATTACACTACTAGACCATGTGTGTTGTGGTTTTTCCCTATGAGCTAAAGAGGCTTCAGAAGACACACTAGGCCTACACTTTGCCATTGCAGAGTGAGTAGTCAATGTTGCATTATGGGACTACCATGAATTACTATGTTTTTGGTCACTTTACGCAAGAAATGGTGGGACCATCATTATAAACAACTACCATACTTTCATGGTTCACTACATGCTGCTAGTGCAAAACCATGGTGCATTTTTGTACCATCGTAATAAAGAAAAAAATGTTGGTCACTACCATAGCAGAAGAGCAACATTCTATTTCCTACCATGGTAGTCCAATTAAAATAATACCATGGTACTATTATGTTTTTTGGTCACTACCATGGCAGTAAAATACCATGGTATTTGCTCTAGTACCATAGTATTTTCATGCCATGGTAGTAACTAAAAAACCATAAGAGTACCATGGTACTTTTTAAAATTCTACTACCATGGTACATTTTCGTAAGAGGACTGGGGTTCAAATAGATAGTGAGATAAGTACTGTTTTCATAGCTGGTGTCAATATTGGACTTGATGAGGTGTGAAGTCTCCTAGGCCAGGCTGACTCCCGAGAGGAAAGTGAAGGGACACAGTATCTATGCTGTCTCTATTGATATACAGTATATTCCATATGAATTGATATGAATAGCGATGTTGATATTAAATACTACTTAAAATCAAGTAATGCATCATACGTGCAAGGAAGAAAACACAATTTCCATGGCAGCAATTTAGTTTTAAGTAGCACAATGTGCCAATATGTTTGCTTCGAAATGTGTTTGTTTTCAGTGCCTTTCAACAGAGGTTGAATGTTGAATGGTGGCAGTGCCGAGAGAGGCATTTGCAGTAGTGTGCTGGGGTGTCGGCAACTCAGAAAACAATTACATCTTCTCCATCCATTGTTCAGCGGCCACTACCTAAGCTCATATTAGGCCTGTCAGCTCTCTGTGGGAAAAGCAGTGAAAAGATGATAGCTGTCACAGAAAGAGAACAGGGGTCACCATGTTTCTCAACACAAGGTTAACACATAGTGTATCAGGGGAAAGAGGGAGCACAACAGACAATAAATGAAACATGGGTGGGAAAAAAATCAATTTCATGTCTGTCATCTACTCTATATTTATTTCAGATGAATCAGATTGAAAGGATCTATTCTATAGTATAATTTTTGTCTTTATCTGTTGTTGTCTAGTACTGTCTTTCTGCTAGCTAGGGCCATCTACTTTAAGTGTTACTTTAAGTGCAGCGTTTGCTAATGCGGTCAAGAAAGCCAGAGTTCATCTCAGCCTATGCTGCCCCTTAGTCCCTAGACTTTTTGACCCTGGCGGAGACATGGATCACCTCAGAGAACCATCTCTGGAGACCTTCTCCCATTCTTCATTTCCCTCATTAACTCATCCCTGATTATTGTCTGTCCCTTCTGACTTCAAAATGGCCCGAGTCACTCCCCTCCTCAAAAAGCTAAAACTCAACCACTTTGATGTCAAAAAACGATAGACCAGTATCCCTCTGTTTTCTTTCCAAAACACTTTATCGTGCTCTCTCGCTATCTTTTTAGAATTATATTCTTGACCCTAACCAGTCAGGCATCAAAGAAGGGTCACAACAGTTCTTCTCTGTGTCACAGAGGTTTGCCGCACTGCCAAAGCTGACACTCTCTCCTCTGTTCTCATCATCCTAGATCTATCATCTGCCTTCGACACTGTGAACCATCAGATCCTCCTCTTCACCTTCTCAGGGCTGGACGTCTCAGGCCCTGCGCACTCTTGGATTGTGTCCTACCTGGCAGGCCGCTCCTACCAGGTGACATAGAAAGGCTCTGTGTCTGCACCATGTACTCTCATTACTGGTGTCACCCAGTGTTCGGTTCTGGGCCCTCTTCGCTCTATACACCAAGACACTCGGCTCTGTCATATCCTCACATGGTCTCTCCTATCATTGGTATGTGGATGACAGTCAACTACTATTCTCCTTCCCCCTTCTGACACCCAAGTGCTGACACGCATCTCTGCATGCCTGGTAGATATCTCAGCTTGGATGTAGGCCTACCACCTCAAGCTCAACCTCGACAAGATGGAGTTGCTCTGCTTCCCGGGGAAAGCCTGCTCGCTCCAAGGCCTCTCCATCACGGTTGACAACTCCACAGTGTCCCCCTCCTAGAGTGCAAAGAACCTTGGCGTGACCCTGGACAACACCCTGTCGTTCTCTGCAAACATCAAAGCAGTGACTCGCTCCTGCAGTTTCAAGAGCTACAACATCCGTAGAGTATGACAGAAAGCGGTGCACGTCCTAATCCAGGCACTTGTCATCTCCCGTTTGGACTACTGCATCTTGCTGGATTGGGCTCCCCGCTTGTGCCATCAATCCCCTGCAACTTATCCAGAATGCTGCAGCCTGCCTGGTGTTCAACTTTCCCAAATTCTCCCATGTCACCAGGCTACTCTGCACACTCCACTGGCTTCCAGTCAAAGCTCGCATCCACAACAGTACTTGCCTATGGAGCAGCATGAGGATCTGCCCATTCCACCTTCAGGTTCTGCTCAAACTCTACACCCCAACCCGAGCATTCCGTTCTGCCACCTCTGGTCTCTCAGCCTAGTCCAATCTCCTCTCTGTCCTGGCACTCCAATGATGGAACCAGTTTCCCTCTGAAGGTAGCATAGCAGAGTCCATGCCCATCTTCTGAAAACATCTGAAATCCTACCTCTTCAAAGAGTATCCAAAATAATCCCACAACTGTGTGTGTGTGTGTGTGTGTGTGTGTGTGTGTGTGTGTGTGTGTGTGTGTGTGTGTGTGTGTGTGTGTGTGTGTGTGTGTGTGTGTGTGTGTGTGTGTGTGTGTGTGTGTGTGTGTGTGTGTGTGTGTGTGTGTGTGTGTGTGTGTGAGTGTGGGAGTCAATAGGGTGATGAGAAAGAGGAGAGCCCTGAGCCCTCTCAGTAGCCAGGGTGTTTAAACTTTGTACACAGGTAATTGCCAAACCGAGACTGTGTGTGTGTGTGTGTGTGTGTGTGTGTTTGTGTGTGACTGACCAGTATCTTTGATGAGGGGCCAGGGGCTGATCTACGCTGCTATGGCCATCAATGGAGCTCTGGGGAAATTACCTCCCATCCAGCCTCACCTCTTGCCTGCTCACCAACAGACGTCGATAGGGAGAACAGAATTAGGTAGGTTTAGTCTGACTTGTTCAAACTTCAACATAGTATATGTTTGCATGTCAAATACCACCTATCCCTAACTGCCATTGGAACAGTGATTGTGTGTATGTGTTTACAGATGCATGAGATGCAGAGAGACCTGGCACTCAACACATCCACTCAACACAACGAAAATGAGGTGATTACTAATAATACAGTACAACACAAATGTCCAGTAATAGCAACACCCTTTTTATTCCTTGTGTCACTGATTAACTCTGCCGCAACTTTGCCAATTTCTACAGATGGAATGGAGATGCTTTTGCTAGACAAAGCCTCAGTCGTTTTATGTGCAGACCATAATTGGGTATGTTTTATCTGACCTGTTCAAACTTAAACATAATACTTGTTTGTGTGTCAGTTCTAACTGCCATTGGTAATAGAACAGTAACTATGTGTGTATGTGTTCACAGAAACATGTATAGTTCTGGTCAACATTATTGGCACCCTTGAATTTGTTGTATATCATGTACAATATCTTCAGAAATAAATGGAAATGTAACAACTTTGTATCATCAGAATATTTTAATAGGATGCCCAATGTTATTCAACAAAACAAGATGCCTTTTCAACTTTCAAAGAAGAAACATAAAATATGACCTGGACAGCATTAAAGGAACCCTTCCCTAATATTTGGTTACACAACGTTTGGCAACAATGACAGCCTCCAAACGTTTCTTGTAGCCATCTAGAAGCTTCTTGCACCTGTCTGCAGGTAGTTTCTCCCATTCTTCCATTGTAATTTGTTCAAGCTCTTGACTGCAGGATTCCTTTTCCAATGGCAGATTTCAGCTCTCTCCAAAGATTTTAAATCAGATTGAGATCAGGACCCATTGCTGGCCAGTTTAAAACAGTCCCATCGCTACAACTCCCGTACGGACTCGGGAGAGGCGAAGGTCGAGAGCCGTGCGTCCTCCGAAACACAACCCACCAAGCCTCACTGCTTCTTCACACAATGAACGCTTAACCCGGAAGCCAGCCACCTGGCGACTGAGTCAACGTGCATGCGTCCGGCCAGCCACTGAACCAGGTACTGTAGTGACGCCTCTTGCACTGAGATACAGTGCCTTAGACCACTGAACCAGGTACTCTAGTGACGCCTCTTGCACTGAGATGCAGTGCCTTAGACCACTAAACCAGGTACTGTAGTGACGCCTCTTGCACTGAGATGCAGTGCCTTAGACCACTGAACCAGGTACTGTAGTGACGCCTCTTGCACTGAGATGCAGTGCCTTAGACCACTGAACCAGGTACTGTAGTGACGCCTCTTGCACTGAGATGCAGTGCCTTAGACCACTGAACCAGGTACTGTAGTGACGCCTCTTGCACTGAGATGCAGTGCCTTAGACCACTGTGCCACTCGGAATGTCCAGTAAAGTAAAAGTGAAAGTCACCCAGAAAAATACTACTTGAGTAAAAGTCTAAAAGCAAAGCAGACGGGCCACATTTTTTATTTATTTTTTATTTACAAATAGCAACACATAATTTACAAACAAAGCATGTGTTTAGTGTCCGCCAGATCAGAGGCAGTAGTGATGACCAGGGATTTTCTCTTGATAAGTGCGTGAATTAGACAATTTCCCTGTCCTGCTAAGCATTCAAAATGTAACAAGTAATTTTGGGTGTCAGGAAAAATGTATGGAGTAAAACGTACATCATTTTCTTTAGGAATGTAGTGAAGTAAAAGCTGTCAAAAATGTAAATAGTAAAGTAAAGTACAGATACCCCAAACAACTATTTAAGTAGTACTTAAAAGTAGTACTTATTTTACATTTCAAGACTAAAAGTGGTAAAAGTAATAGCCTACAATAAAGAGAAATCACAGTTAAAAATACACTTTATCTAGTCCTTGGCTTATATCCTAATCTGACTTTGGTGCAAACACACTATATCAAATAAAATCTAAGTTTATTTGTCACATGCACAGGATACAGAAGGTGTAAACGGTACAGTGAAATAGTTACTTGTATATTTGCATAGTAGCAATATCAAAAACAGAAAGTGTCCATATAAAAATATTTTATAAATATTAGATGACGTTCACCCAGACAAACCTGTCTAAATTGATTGGTTGTGTGAAAGAAATGCTATAACCCCCAGCCAGATCTTGCTAAGTGGATGGGTCTCTACAGAAGAAGTAAACGGTACAGCGAAATGGTTACTGGCATATTTGCATAGTAGCAATATCAAAAACAGAAAGTGTCTAGATGCATATATTTTATAAATATTAGATGACGCTCACCAAGACACACCTGTCTAAATTGATGGGTTGTGTGAAAGAAATGCTATAACGTCCAGCCAAATCTGGCTAAGTGGATGGGTCTCTACAGAAGGAGTAAACCGGACAGTGAAATGGTTACTGGCATATTTGCATATTTGAATAGTAGCAATATCAAATCCAGACAAGAAAATAACAAAAGGTGTCAATGCCAGTAAAGAATAATTAAATAATATACCCTATGTACAAGAACAATATAAAAAACGACATCAGTGATACTGGTGATAGATGAGGTAGTTATACGCATACAATCTGGGGTAAAGTGAGGAGAAGGATAAAAAAATTAATAGTTGCAGCAACGTATGGCGTGAGTGTGTGTGTCTGTTAGGAGAGAGTCCTGTGAATGTGTATAGAGGAACTGCAGATAGTCCGGATGACTGGGAATTCGTCCGCACCACGCATGAACAAGGGAATCTATATTCGGAGGGCCTGTTTCTGTCCTGCCTTTGACTTTGGTGCAAAGCATGTGATGTCCGTGGCCTCCTCGTCGCAAAACTCTTTGTCTTTTTCTCCCTAACTGGGCTCCCGAGTGGAGCAGTGGTCTGAGAAACTGCATCTCAGTGCTAGAGACTACAGACACTCTGGTTCGAATCCAGGCTGCATCACAACCAGCCGTGATTGGGAGTCCCATAGGGCGGCACACAATTGGCCCAGCGTTGTCATTGTTTCGTCGGTGTAGGCCGTCATTGTAAATAAGAATTTGTTCTTAACTGACTTGCCTAGTTACATAAAGGTTCAAATAAAAAAAATGTACAGTCTTGTCCCATTGCTGGAAACTCCTGTACCTACTCGGGAGAGGCAAAGCCGTGCATCCTCCGAAACACAACCCTGCCAAGCCACACTGCTTCTTGACCAGGATCTATAGTGACACAGCTAGCACTGCGATGCAGTGCCTTAGACCGCTACACCACTTGGGAGTCCCTAGGCTGTGGAGATGTTTTTCAGCGGCAGGGACTGGGAAACTAGTCAGGATCAAGGGAAAGATGAAAGGAGCAAAGTACAGAGAGGTACTTGATGGGGCGAAGCGTCACCTTCCAACAGGACAACGACTCTAAGCAGCCAAGACAACGCAGGAGTGGCTTCGGGAAAAGTCTCTGAATTTCCTTGAGTGGCCCAGCCAGAGTCCGGACTTGAACCCGATCTAACATCTCTGGAGAGACCTGAAAATAGCTGTACAGCGACGCTCCCCATCCAACCTAACAGAGCATGAGAGGATCTACAGAGAAGAATGGGAGAAACTCCTGAAATACAAGTGTGCCAAGCTTGTAGCTTCATACCCAAGAAGACTTGAGGCTGTAATCGCTGCCAAAGGTGCTTCCACAAAGTACTGAATAAAGGGTCTGATTACTTACAGAAATTTCTAAAAACCTGTTTTGGTTTTGTCATTATGGGGTATTGTGTGTAGATTGCTGAGGATTTTTTATTTATTTAATCCATTTTAGAATAAGGCTGTAATGTAACAAAACGTGGAAAATGTCAAAGGCTCTGTACACAAATATAGCCAAATATCCCAGTGTGTCTTTAAAGTGAACTTTGCCATTACCACCCATGAATGACTATGTTTACTAGTGACAGAGACATGACTGTTGCATTAAATTTCTATCAGTCCTCTAGCCTTCGCAAAGGAGTACCATAAAATATAGCCCTTTATGATAATATATTACAACTCATAATAGCCAAATCTCTACAGGATCGTGTCCCGTCCTCGGGACGCTTGAGCTAACGTGGGCTAATGTGATTAGCATGATGTTGTAAGTAACAAGAACATTTCCCAGTACATAGACTTATCTTATATGGGCAGAAAGCTTAAATTGTTGTTAATCTAACTGCACTGTCCAATTTACAGTAGCTATTACAGTGAAAGAACACCATGCTATTGTTTGAGGAGAGTGCACAGTTTTGTACATGAAAATGTATCAATAAACCAAATAGGCAGATTGCTTCTGGACTCTTTATTATGTCCTTTCTCTTGCATTTCAAAGATGTGACAACAAAAAAAATTGGTCCAGAGTGGGAATTGAATTATGTGAATTGTTAGATAGGTAGGTAGGTAGGTAGGTAGGTAGGTAGGTAGGTAGGTAGGTAGGTAGGTAGGTAGGTAGGTAGGTAGGTAGGTAGGTAGGTAGGTAGGTAGGTAGGTAGGTAGGTAGGTAGGTAGGTAGGTAGGTAGGTAGGTAGATACTTTATTGATCCCTGAGGGGAAATTTTGTTGTTACAGAATATTAAATTAGGAATTGTATTTTTAAATTGAATTTATATAATGTATTAAGGACAGGGAATTGCATTGGAATTTGATTTGTAGAATTGACTCCAACCCTGCTGGAATTTTGAATTAAATTGATGGAATTTTTGTGAGAGGTAATTGAATAGGAAATATAAATTTGTGGAATTAACCAGAACCCTGTATAATGTATGTGCTCATTTGATTCAGAATGAGTTTGGCATTTTCTATTAGTGATACAGAACAAGCACACATAGACAAAAGCAAACTTCAAAAGGAATATGTACAGCCAAAAACGTGAATTCTATATAAAATCCGATGGCTTTGTACAGGCATTGGAACTGTAAATAGAGCCTTATTGTTCAGGATTTTAACATCAATCTCTTGTGATTTAACCACAATGCTTTTAGCCTCAAATGACTTATCTCAACTGTGGGCTATTGTTTTGAAAAAAGCAATCAATGCGTGCTTTATGTCCCTGTGATGATAAGGTTGAACATTATTCAAAGACCCGACCTCTGTTTCAACATGGGAGTAATTTATTTCAATGGACTTTCAAGGGCCCCATTCACAGGCAAACCTCGTATTAGTTTGTCTGCAAATGGTTTAGCTCCAAGTTATTCAGAACAAACACTAGAGTCGTGCAATGCCAAAATAGGAATTAAGAATTCATTTGCAAGTTAATTGTCATGCAAATGAATCCAATGCAAGTTCAAAGCGGTAAAACAAAATTAAGTCAGTGCCACGGATGGAAGGTAGCCTAGCTACACCAAAGGGAACCAGGCTATAAGCCCATATAATACAACCAGACATTATATGGTTTAGCACCTTTTGTTTACCGCTCTGATTGTATGCATGGGATCACTTTGTAGAGAACTATGCCCAAATCACCACCTTGGTACAGGCAATTGAAATGTATGTATTTTCTGTTGGTTATATCATTGGTGTTGAAGAAGAGAATAACCAGTAACAATGTTTACGAATTAGAAACAGCAAATAATACCTTAGGATTCTAAATTCGTGGAAGAATTCATTAATTATTGGAGGACAGGAAAGCCTCCCGAGTGGCGCAGTAGTCTAAGGCACTGCGTCTCAGTATCAGCTGCTTTACTACAGATCCAGGTTTGATACCAGCTGTGACCGGGAGACCCATGGGGCAACGCACAATTGGCCCAGGGTTATCGGGGGTATGGTGATGACATCATGCTTTAATTACTTTTGTGGTGAGCCGGGCGTATGCATGCTGACACGGTTGCCAGGTATTTCCTCAGACACATTGGTACAGCTGGCTTCCGGGTTAAGAGTGTGGCTTGGCGGGGTTGTGTTTCGGAGGACGCACGGCTTTCGACCTTCGCCTCTGCCATTGGAACATAGGAGGGATGGTTGCTGATAATGGGCCTCTCTACGCCTATGTTGATATTTCATAACACTTCTGCCGTTTCCAGCTACAATAGGTATTTACAACATTAACAATGTCTACACTGTATTTCGGATCAATTTTATGTTATTTTAATGGACAAAAAAATTGCTTTTCTTTCAAAGACAAGGAAATGTCTAAGTGACCCCAAACTTTTCAACGGTAGTGTATATTTATGTCTTGAGGGGTCTTCAAATTCTAAAACAACTAGCTAAATAATCTGTGGTTTACCTTAATTTTCTTCCTCTGTAAACGCTGTCACATCCGTGTGGTTGTTGCTGAGGATAATTAGTAAAAGTTGACAATATACAAAAAATAAATGTAGGCTAATTAAATCACAGACCAATCCTTAACAGTTTGAACCTGACTCTTGGCGCAAGACTTCCATGGTTAGTGCAGAAAATAGACAAGGTTATAGCCTACAATTGTACACAATTCTCCCTATTATAATTCGATGTACACTAATCTTCTAACATTGCCATGAGTTGAAGAACTGAATGTGGCAATTTTCAAGATGAATCAAACAACCGTTTTCTTTCTTTTGTGTGTAAAGGCTCTTTTAAACCTAAATAATCTACAAGATCAGAGTATTTTTATTATCTACCAGGTGGTGCTGAATATCCATATACTGTACACCATATTTAAAGGGATGGTTTAAGATAAATGTACTGAAAACCGTATTGAATAAAAACTCCACAAGAAAATCTGTTGGCTAGCAATTGGGAGGGTTTTCGAGGTGGAATGAAATGTATTCAGGGTGTGCAAGGTAGCCACACCTGCAGAGCTGGTTATGCTGAGAAGTGAGTAGGAAAGGCGTGCATAGGAAAGACGTAAATTCCTAAGTCGGAATCGGCCCCTAATGGGTAGAATAACTGCAGGACGTGTACCTATACTCAGTACCTCAGTATTGTATCTCTGCATACAGCGGGTGAAATAAGAATTGAACACGTCACCATTTTTCTCAGTAAATATATTTCCAAAGGTGCTATTGACATGAAATTTTCACTAGATGTTGGTAACAACCCAAGTAATCCATACATACAAAGAAACAAATAAATTCAGAAATTAAGTTATGTGTAATAATGTGAAATGACACAGGGAAAAAGTATTGAACACACTTACTGATATTTATTTAATACTTTGTACAAAATACTTTGTTGGTGATGACAGCTTCAAGACACCTCCTGTATGGAGAAACTAGAAGCATGCATTGCTCTGGTGTGATTTTGGCCCATTCTTCCACACAAACAGTCTTAAAATCTTGAACATTCCGTGGGCCTCTTCTATGAATCTTGATCTTCAGTTCTTTCCATAGATTTTCAATGGGATTTAAGTCAGGTGATTGGCTGGGCCATTCTAGCAGCTTTATTTTATTTTATTTTAAAAACCATTTCAGTCTTGCTGAAATGTCCACCCTCGTTTCATCTTCATCATCCTGGTAGATGGCAGCTGATTTTTGTCAAGAATGTCTCGGTAAATTTGCCCATTCATCCTTCCTTCAATTATGTGAAGTTTGCCAGTACCATTTGCTGAAAAGCAGCCCAACACCATGATATTCCCACCTCCAAACTTCACTGTGGTATGGTGTTTTTAGGGTGATGTGCAGTGCCATTTCTCCTCCAAACATGGTGTGTATTATGACATCCAAACAGTTAAATTTTGCTCTCATCTGACCACACTATATTCTCCCAGTATTTCACTGGCTTTTCCAAATGTTGTGCAGCAAACTTTAAACGAGCTTCAACATGCTTTTTTTTCAGCAATGGAGTCTTGCGTGGTGAGCGTGCATACAGGCCATGGCGGTGGAGTGCATTACTTACTGTTTTCTTTGAGACAACAGTACCTGCTAATTGCAGGTCTTTTTGAAGCTCTCCACAAGTGGTCCTTGGCTCTTGGACAACTCTTCTGATTATTCTTTTCACTCCTCTGTCAGAAGTCTTGAAGGGAGCACATGGTCGAGGCAAATTTATGGTGAAATGATTGCCTTTCCACTTCCGTATTATGGCCCCAACAGTGCTCAATGGAACATTCAGAAGCTTAGAAATGCGCCTATAACCAATGCCATCATTATGTTTTGCAACAATTAGGTTGTGAAGGTCTTGAGACAGCTCTTTGCTTTTATCCATCATGAGATGTCTTGTGTGACACCTTGGCAATGAGACCTTTTTGTAGGCCATCAGTTGGGACTGAACCAGCTGATATTAATTTGCACTGACGGGGCTGGCTTTTTAATTACTGATAGTTTTCAGCTGTTGTCTTGGCTTTCCATGCCTTGTTGCACCTCCCTTTCTTCATGTGTTCAATACAGTGGCCATTTCACATTATTACACAAAACTTAATTTCTGAACTTATTTGTTTTGGTTTCTTTGTATGTATGGATTACTTGAGTTGTTACCAACATCTGGTGAACATTTCATGTCAATAGCACCTTTGGAAATATATTTACTGAGAAAAATGGTGACGTGTTCAATACTTATTTCACCCGCTGTATGTTTTATGATGTAATGTAAATGATGACGTACAGTACCACTCCATTAGTTATGGAAGTATGATGCACTTTGGGAGATAACTATTTGTCATACAGCTTGTCATTGCGGATGTGTTGTTTGTGCTTTCATGAAGAATCAGACAAGTTTTGAGCTGAAGTACTTGGCCAATACTTTGTACTCTCTCTCTCTCTCTCTCTCTCTCTCTCTGTGTGTGTGTGTGTGTGTGTGTGTGTGTGTGTGTGTGTGTGTGTGTGTGTGTGTGTGTGTGTGTGTGTGTGTGTGTGTGTGTGTAGCATGGGGAGGCCACGTGCAACACTAACACAATCTGATTATCAACTAAACCAGGAACAACCAGATGTTCAGCATCCTGTCCACATCATTAGCCTAATATCAAGCATTAGCATGAAGAATTCCAATTTATTATAGTGAATGACGTAATGCACAGTGCATTAGACTAGAGCACTGATTAAATACTCACGCATAATATTCCACACTTTGTAAATGGTTTCCCGAGGCTATCCAAATGCAATATGTATGCACGCATGACTGTAAATCGCTTTGGATTATTTCTACACATTTATTTTCATGCCCTATTACTATACAATAAAACAAAGAGGGCATTCAAAACTTTTTGGCTAAACGTAGGTAAAACATTTGTGTAAAGGACCTTGAGCATCATAATTCAGAACCAAAACAAATCCTATTTCCTGAGAACACTTTCACAACATCATCAGTGTGACATTTACCACAGCAATGAATCAACCTGGCAGAGAGGGCCAAGCATTCTGTATCTCAGAGAGAAGAATGGTGTAATTGTACTGATTTACTATGTTTGATGTTTGCGTTGAAGAATGGAGGATGGTCGATTCAAAAAAACAGTTTGCGCTTTGTCATTATTGGGTATTGTGTGTGAGGATATTTTATCCATGCGTAAAGTATTCTAAAATTGATAAAAAATATCCTCATCCACACACAATACCCAATAATGACAAAGCGCAAACTGTTTTTTAGAATTTTTTGCAAATGTATTAAAAATTAAATACATTATGTATAGAAGTATTCAGACCCTTTGCTATGAGACTCAAAATTGAGCTCAGGTGCATTCTGTTTACATTGATCATTCTTGAGATGTTTCTACAACTTGATTGAAGTCCACCTGTGGTCAATTCAATTGATTGGACATGATATGGAAAGGCACAAACTTGTTTATATAAGGCCCCACAGTTGACTGCATGTCAGAGCAAAAAACCAAGCCACGAGGTCGTAGGATTTGTCCGTAGAGCGCCGAGACAGGATTGTGTCGAGCCACAGATCTGGGGAAGGGTACCAAACAATTTCTGCAGCATTGAAGGTTCCCAAGAACACAGTGGCCTCCACCATTCTTAAATGGAAGAAGTTTGGAACCACCAAGACTCTTTCTAGAGCTGGCCCTCTGGCCAAACTGAGCAATCGGGGGAGAAGTGCCTTGATGGTCACAGGGTGGTGACAGAGAACCCGATGGTCACTCTGACAGAGCTCCATAATTCTTCTGTAGCGATGGGAGAACCTTCCTGAAGGAAAACCATCTCTGCAGCACTCCACCAATCAGGCCTTTATAGTAGAGTGGCCAGACGGAAGCCACTCCTCAGTAAAAGGCACGTGATAGCCCGCTTGGAGTTTGCCAAAAGGCACCTAAAGTACTCAGAACATGAGAAACAAGATTCTCTGGCCTGGCTTCGGGACAAGTCTCTGAATGTCCTTGAGTGGCCCTAACATCTCTGGAGAGACCTATAAATAGCTATGCAGCTATGCTCCCCATCCAAGCTGACAGAGCTTGAGAGGATCTGCAGAGAATAATGGGAGAATCTCCCCAAATATAGGTGAGTCAAGCTTGTAGCGTCATACCCAAGAAGACTCGAGGCTGTAATCACTGCCAAAGGTTCTTCGACAAAGTACTGAGTAAAGGGTCTGAATACTTATGTAAATGTTATATTTCCTTTTTATTTTTACATTCCAAATGCACTGTATACTGTATGTTTGTCATATTTCCGCCGTTGGGAAGAGAATATAATGTTATGCAGAAAAACATGTTGGTAGGACAAGGCTGTGTATGTTTGTGCACATGGAAGTCAGTGATCTACAATATGTGTACTTTAGGTTAATGAGGCAATACAAATACGATGTGACTAAATTGAAAGGGAATTTAGTTGACTAAAATGGCCCACTGTTTTCGTCATTTTGAAAATAACTAGACTAAATCATTATTCAAGAGACAAAAATGTGACTAAGACATTTATATGTTTTGTCAAAATGACTAAGACAAGACTAAATCTAATAAAGAATTCCAAAAGTAACACTTCTGTATAGTGCACTACTTTTGACCAGAGCCCAATGGGCCCTGGTCTAAAGTAGTGGACTAGATATGGAATAGTGTACCATTTGGGACGTGGGCTTCTTTCTCTCCTCTCTAAGGGCTTTATTTAGTACTCTCAGGAGAGAAGAGAAGCATTAACTTCACACTGCCACACAACCCCACATACGACCAGAATATTTATTTGATTACACATTACGGACGCATCCTGCCTGGAAGCAGAACAGTAGACAATTACACCCACATAGGCCTGGTAATGAATGAATGTACGTCAATACAAAAAGTCATTTCCTAATACCATTCAATCATACTGACACGTGGTGAATGGTTTAGACACATTTATCAAAACAGATTTATCACATTGATGAAACCTCAGACTCAAACAAACTACTATGTAGAGGACAAAAGGAATTATTTTGTGAATGAGATAGCAGAATACTGCCAAACTTTAGGAGATGAAATACAGTACAATATACAAATGTGACGCAGAGCTGAGATGTAGCAACAGCGAGCTGTGTGATTATTATCTAGATTTCATCAAAGACAGGAAAGGGTTGACAAATGAGTAGAGAGATTAAGAACGAGGGTGTAGAAAGAGCGAGAGAGAGAACGTGATTGAAAGACAAGTTGAGTGAGAGAGATAGAGAAAGAGAGGAAGAAAAAAATTAGAGTGTAGAGAAAAAGACAACAAGAGAGAGGAGGGGTGCCGTTGTCAATAATTCAATTTACAGCTGCAGTGGCATAATCTCAATTTAGGGCTGTTTGACAGAATACTGATGTCATATTCTAGAGACATAAATTAATAAAAGGATTATCTTATTCTGGTTTTGATGGAAATTACTCAAACCTCCCTCAGACCATGCATACATGCAACCCTGTCCCCAGTCTATTCAGGCTATTGTGATGTTGTTGGTTAATATATACAGGTGGTTAGTGTGTGCCCTAGGTCCCTGATTCATTCTGACCTGCATTCACAACAATGTTTCCCTTTTTAGACTCAGTCAATCCACCATTGACCTGCTATGTCACAATGTAACGCCATGGAAAAAATGCAGACCAAGCAGAGCAGCCTGTGACTGTGTATCTGTGGCTAAACTGAGTTCAACAGAAACGAGAGCTGTCGCAGTGTGAAATGGCATGCCACGCTATTACGAGCTGATATTCTGTTCTTGTTGATCACCCATACTACAACAGGCATGTTCCTTTTGCTTTGCGCCGTTTCTGCTCTGTGCCTCCACCACCCAGGCCCGTGGGCCGTCTTCCACCGGCTGCATGCCTGCCTTTGAAGGTTCTATTTCAGAGTCTTGGGTTTGTTTATGTTCTGAGGGTAATTACGGTTATCAGTCATTCCAAGTTTCCGGAGCGTGACAGTTGTTCTAGCACTCTGGAGTCCATTCTAATTATCAGTTCTATTGGAGGCCTAGCGTTTCTGGGGTATTATTTTATTCTACCTCACTGTTGTTCCTTATACTGTGATGATCCATTTGCCATCACAGTGGCCATAAGTTGACATCGTTGTGTGTTTAGTTTGGATTCCGTGACAGGAATTCAAAGATATGGGGTTCTCCTGAATACCAACCTTTGCTTATTTTTTCAGTCAATCTCAAGGATACAATGTCCTAATATAAATATACAGTATGCTCAAACACTATTTCCTTAATTCACAGAAGGGTCATGGGGTAACCTGCAGTAGTTGTACATGTATTGCTGAGAAGGTTGAAGAGTCAGCTGGTTAAAAAAATATGAGTTCTGTTAAATTATAGACTTTGAAAAGGCAAGGCTGTCTTGTAGTCTCTACTGCTGAGAGGGTTTGAAGAAGTCAGGTAGGTGAAGGAGATGTGAATAATACAGCGGGTGAAACAAGTATTGAACACGTCACCATTTTTCTCAGTAAATATATTTCCAAAGGTGCTATTGACATGAAATGTTCACTAGATGTTGGTAACAACCCAAGTAATCCATACATACAAAGAAACAATTACGTTCAGAAATTAAGTTATGTGTAATAATGTGAAATGACATGGTGAAAACGTATTGAACACACTTACTGATATTTATTTAATACTTTGTACAAAATACTTTGTTGGTGATGACAGCTTCAAGACGACTCCTGTATGGAGAAACTAGAAGCATGCATTGCTCTGGTGTGATTTTGGCCCATTCTTCCACACAAACAGTCTTAAAATCTTGAACATTCCGTGGGCCTCTTCTATGAATCTTGATCTTCAGTTCTTTCCATAGATTTTCAATGGGATTTAAGTCAGGTGATTGGCTGGGCCATTCTAGCAGCTTTATTTTCTTTCTTTGAAACCAATTGAGAGTTTCCTTGGCTGTGTGTTTGGGATCATTGTCTTGCTGAAATGTCCAACCTCGTTTCATCTTCATCATCCTGGTAGATGGCAGCAGACTTTTGTCAAGAATGTCTCTGTAAATTTGCCCATTCATCCTTCCTTCAATTATGTGAAGTTTGCCAGTACCATTTGCTGAAAAGCAGCCCCACATCATGATGTTCCCACCTCCAAACTTCACTGTTGGTATGGTGTTTTTAGGGTGATGTGCAGTGCCATTTCTCCTCCAAACATGGTGTGTATTATGACATCCAAACAGTTCAATTTTGCTCTCATCTGACCACACTATATTCTCCCAGTATTTCACTGGCTTTTCCAAATGTTGTGCTGCAAACTTTAAACGAGCTTCAACATGCTTCTTGGAGTCTTGCGTGGTGAGCGTGCATACAGGCCATGGCGGTGGAGTGCATTACTTACTGTTTTCTTTGAGACAACAGTACCTGCTAATTGCAGGTATTTTTGAAGCTCTCCACAAGTGGTCCTTGGCTCTTGGACAACTCTTCTGATTATTCTTTTCACTCCTCTGTCAGAAATCTTGCGAGGTGCACCTGGTTGAGGCAAATTTATGGTGAAATGATTGTCTTTCCACTTCCGTATTATGGCCCCAACAGTGCTCACTGGAACATTCAGAAGGTTAGATATGCGCCTATAACCAATGCCATCATTGTGTTTTGCAACAATTAGGTTGCGAAGGTCTTGAGACAGCTCTTTGCTTTTACCCATCATGAGATGTGTCTTGTGTGACACTGAGACCTTTTTGTAGGCCATCAGTTGGGACTGAACCAGCTGATATTAATTTGCACTGACAGGGGGCTGGATTGCTTTTTAATTACTGATAGTTTTCAGCTGTTGTCTTGGCTTTCCATGCCTTTTTGCACCTCCCTTTCTTCATGTGTTCAATACTTTTTCTTAACATAACATATTTGTTTTGGTTTCTTTTTATGTATGGATTACTTGGGTTGTTACCAACATCTGGAGAACATTTCATGTCAATAGCACCTTTGGAAATATATTTACTGAGAAAAATGGTGACGTGTTCAATACTTATTTCACCCGCTGTATACCCTGAAAAGTCAAGGTTGTGCAGTAGTGCTGCTGGTGTCAAGGACATAACCCCATGGGACAGGGAGAGGATGTTGAGTAATTTTACTCAACATGCTTGTTCAAATTCAGCTCACTTAGTGCAGAGTTTCTTTATTCAACATGCAATTAAACGACAATCAGCTGCAATAGGATTGTGAGTTTGCTCAACATTTGGGCATATACAGTGTCTTCATAAAGTATTCACACCCCTTGACTTTTTCTAAATTTTGTTGTGTTGCAGACTGAATTTAAAATGTATTGAATTTATATTGTTTTGACACTGGCTTACACACACAATACCCTATAATAACAAAGTGGAATTATGTTTTTCAAAATATTTACACATTTATAAAAAATGAAAAGCAGAAATGTCTTGAGTCAATAATTATTTAACCCCTTTGTTATGGCAAAATGTGCTTAACGAGTCACATTATACGTTGTGTTGACTCACTCTGTACTATAATAGTGTATAACATTATTTTTTTATGACTACCTCATCTCTGTACCCCACACATGCAATTATCTGTAAGGTCCCTCAGTCGAGCAGTGAATTTCAAACACAGCTCAACCACAAAGACCAGGGAGGTTTTCCAATGCCTCGCAAAGAAGGGCACCTATTTGTAGATTTGTAAAAAAATAAATAAAGCAGACTATCCTTTGAGCATGGTGAAGTTATTAATTACACTTTGGATGGTGTATCAATATACCCAGTCACTAAAAAGATACAGGCGTCTTTCCTAACTCACTTGCCAGAGAGGAAGGAAACTACTCAGGGATTTCACCATTAGGGCAATAGTGACAGTTACAGAGTTGAATTATTGTGATAAGAGAAAACTGAGGATGAATCAACAACATTGTAGTTTACTCCACAATACTAAGCTCATTTACATGCATCCTGTTTGCCATAAGGCACTAAAGTAATCCTGCAAATAATGTGGCAAAGCAATTCACTTTTTGTCCTTAATACAAAGTGTTATGTTTGGAGCAAATCCAATACATTACTGAGTACCACTCTCCATATTTGCAAGCACAGTGGTGGCTGCATTATGTTATTGGTACGCTTGTAATTGTTAAGGACTGGGGAGTTTTCAGGATAAAAAATAAACGGATTGGCGCTAAGTACAGGCAAAATCCTAGAGGGAAACCTGATTCAGTCCGATTTCCACCAGACACTGGGAGATAAATTCGCCTTTCAGCAGGACAATAACCTAAAACACAAGGCAAAATATACACAGGAGTTGCCTACAAAGAAGAGAGTCAGATTTTGACATAAATCGGATTGAAAATCTATGGCAATACTTAAAAGTTATCTAGCAATGATCAACAACGAATTTGACAGAGCTTGAAGAATTTGGAAAATAATAATGAGCAAATATTGTACAACCCAGGTGTGCAAAGCTTTACCCAGAAAGACTCACAGCTGTAATCACTGCCAAATGTGATTTCAACATGCATTGACTCAGGGGAGTAAAACTTGTGTTTTCACTTCATCATTATTGGGTGTTGTGTGTTGATGGGTGATTTTAAATTTTTTTCAGGCTGTAATAAGCCAAGGGATTCTTCTTGAAGGAAATGTAATTGAACCAACATACAGTGTTGCCTTCAAAGCAAATTGGCCAGTGTTACCTATTGTTGATTTTTCAGTGTAACATTTCTAGTGTTAATTTAGGATTTAAATTAACTCTGTAAGTGTAAAATAACCCCAGTGGTGGTGTTAATAACCAGCGTTTAACCAAAACTACGCCCATCATGTACATTGATAGATTCATTAATTATCTGCTACTCAAATATAATTGACATACATTTTTCTGAACTAATGCAATCTATTACTTGGATTTATTGCACCCATTTCTGAAAGGGTTGTTCCAATTTAGATAGTTTAGGAAGTCCCAAATATCATTCCTTACAACCTGGCCATTGTTCTGAATGTAGGTTGTGGGTGAATAAAAATCCTAAATGTTGGATATCTAAATGTGAGCTTGAGTCCAGTAGGAATGACGCATCACTTTGTCAAAAACTGAATCTATGCTTAGAAGGACAGGAAAATTGTCAAATTTACAGACTTATTAAGAGAACATCCCTGGTCCTCCCTACTACCTGATCTGGCGGATTCACACAAAATGCTTTGTTTGTAAATTATAGTATGTCTGAGTGTTGTAGTGTGCCCATAGCTATCCGTAAATTAAAAAAATTAAAAGATGGTGCGGTCTGGCTTGCTTAATGTAAGAAATTTGAAATGATGTATACTTAGTATAATGTATAAGTAGTATAATACTGGGTGACTTTCACTTTTACTTGAGACGTTTTCTTTTAAGTTATCTTTACTATTACTCAAGTATGACAATTGGGTACTTTTTCCACCACTGTGAACAACAATGCAGAAAGTGTGGTGTCACATGAGTTGTACAAAAGCCCAACTATATTTGAAAATACAGTGTCCAGTAGAGGTCAGTGTTGGAAAGCAGCTTGGAATCGAAGAAAGCACGGGAACCACGGTGAAATCAGTGGGATCTCGCATTTTGCAACCCATGGTTTGAAAAAGCACATGATCAAACGAAGCTTTGGACTTCATTGATGACATACTTCTGATAAAGTGATACACAAATCGACACACTGCTTCGAAGTTAGCTGCTTAGCGATTTCGACACATTAAGCATGTGTAGTAATTCTGTGATTTCCCATGCAAAAGGGATTGCTTTTGATAAAAATGTGCCTTCCCAATGAAAACTAGTTTCAAACATGTAATTTATACAACAAGAGTTTATGGACGTTGCACCATGCTGCCTTGTTGACAACATGACAGAGCGGTGCAGATTACTGTTCAATTTGAGAAGGGCGCTCTTCCCTCCCCGCTTTCGCCCAATGACGTGACGGGCCATGGCCCAGTGTACCCTGGGCCTGATGAATTGAACCCCCTCCCTGTGTTAATTTAACACTGAAAAGTATGGACCCATATACAGTGGGGAGAACAAGTATTTGATACACTGCCGATTTTGCAGGTTTTCCCACTTACAAAGCATGTAGAAGTCTGTAATTTTTATCATAGGTACTCTTCAACTGTGAGTGACGGAATCTAAAACAAAAATCCAGAAAATCACATTGTATGATTTTAAATTAATTAATTTGCATTTTATTGCATGACATAAGTATTTGATACATCAGAAAAGCAGAACATAATATTTGGTACAGAAACATTTGTTTGCAATTACAGAGATCTTTTTTTTTTTTTGTTATTCTTTTTTTTTTTTTTTTCACCTTTATACGTTTCCTGTAGTTCTTGACCAGGTTTGCACACACTGCAGCAGGGATTTTGGCCCACTCCTCCATACAGACCTTCTCCAGATCCTTTTCGGGGCTGTCGCTGGGTAATACGGACTTTCAGCTCCCTCCAAAGATGTTCTATTGGGTTCAGGTCTGGAGACTGGCTAGGCCACTCCAGGACCTTGAGATGCTTCTTACTGAGCCACTCCTTAGTTGCCCTGGCTGTGTGTTTCGGGTCGTTGTCATGCTGGAAGACCCAGCCACGACCCATCTTCAATGCTCTTACTGAGGGAAGGAGGTTGTTGGCCAAGATCTCGCGATGCATGGCCCCATCCATCCTCCCCTCAATACGGTGCAGTCGTCCTGTCCCCTTTGCAGAAAAGCATCCCCAAAGAATGATGTTTCCACCTCCATGCTTCACGGTTGGGATGCTGTTCTTGGGGTTGTACTCATCCTTCTTCTTCCTCAAAACACGGCGAGTGGAGTTTAGACCAAAAAGCTCTATTTTTGTCTCATCAGACCACATGACCTTCTCCCATTCCTCCTCTGGATCATCCAGATGGTCATTGGCAAACTTCAGACGGGCCTGGACATGCGCTGGCTTGAGCAGGGGGACCTTGCGTGTTCTGCAGGATTTTAATCCATGACGGCGTAGTGTGTTACTAATGGTTTTCTTTGAGAATGTGGTCACAGCTCTCTTCAGGTCATTGACCAGGTCCTGCCGTGTAGTTCTGGGCTGATCCCTCACCTTCCTCATGATCATTGATGCCCCACGAGGTGAGACCTTGCATGGTGCCCCAGACCGAGGGAGATTGACCGTCATCTTGAACTTCTTCCATTTTCTAATAATTGCGCCAACAGTTGTTGCCTTCTCACCAAGCTGCTTGCCTATTGTCCTGTAGCCCATCCCAGCCTTGCGCAGGTCTACAATTTTATCCCTGATGTCCTTACACAGCTCTCTGGTCTTGGCCATTGTGGAGAGGTTGGAGTCTGTTTGATTTAATGTGTGGACAGGTGTCTTTTATACAGGTAACGAGTTCAAACAGGTGCAGTTAATACAGGTAATGAGTGGAGAACAGGAGGGCTTCTTAAAGAAAAACTAACAGGTCTGTGAGAGCCGGAATTCTTACTGGTTGGTAGGTGATCAAATACTTATGTCATGCAATAAAATGCAAATTAATTATTTAAAAATCATACAATGTGATTTTCTGGATTTTTGTTTTAGATTCCGTCTCTCACAGTTGAAGTGTACCTATGATAAAAATTACAGACCTCTACATGCTTTGTAAGTAGGAAAACCTGCAAAATCGGCAGTGTATCAAATACTTGTTCTCCCCACTGTAGACACTAAACCGGTGTTACATTTAAGGCAATGTAATTCGACTCCACAAGGTTATACAATCAGTTCATTTCAGTTCACTGTGTGCAAAGTTTGTTGAGTGAGTCCTTCTGAAATAGACCCAACTCACAGAATAATGCTGATTAAGCAATTGGTTAAACTGGCTTTTTTTACAGTGTGTGATTATCAGGCTGTTCACGAGTGTATGTATTCTTGCTTTCAATGCACTGTCTGTGAACACTGTGTAGTTACTTTCCCTGCTCCTCCTCCTCTTCCCTAGAATCTTAGCCCACTAGGAGATTCCCAATCCAACACAGAGCTTCACAGATCAGTCAAGTAGCACCTTCCAACAGACTGTGACAGTCAATCCTAAGAAAGGTACGATTCACTTCAGTTTCTGCTGTTCTGCCTGTGGCTATGGAACCCTGACCTGTTCACCGTACGTGCTTCCCTATCCCGGACCTGCTGTTTCGAACCTCTCCCCCCATTTCTCTCTCTCGCTCGCTCTATATACTGTAATCTCTTATAATCTCCTCCGGGCACAGCCAGAAGAGAACTGGCCACCCCTCAGAGCCTGGTTTCCCTCTCGGTTTCTTCTTAGGTTCCTGCCTTTCTAGGGAGTTTTTTTCTAACCACTGTGCTTCTACATCTGCATTGCTTGCTCTTTGGGGTTTTAGGCTGATGTAAAAAGGGCTTTATAAATACATTTGATTAAAAACAAACAGTGGCTGCATCCCAAATGGCACCCTATGCACGTCTTTTTTTACCAGAGCACACTGAACAAAAATATAAACGCAACATATAAAGTGTTGGTCCCATGTTTCATGAACTGAAATAAAATATTCCAGAAACGTTCCGTATGCACAAAAAGCGTATACATTTCAAATTTTGTGCAAACTTTTGTTTACATCCCTGTTAGTCAGCATTTCTCCTACCAAGATAATCCATCCACCTGACAGGTGTGGCATTACTAGAAGCTTATTAAACATAATGATCTTACACAGGTGCACCTTGTGCTGTGGACAATAAAATGCCACTCTAAGATTTGCTGTTTTGTCACACAACACAATGCCACAGATGTCTCCAGTTTTGAGGGAGCATACAATTGGCATGCTGACTGCAGGAATGTCTAACAGAGCGGTTTCCAGATAATCTAATGTTAATTTCTCTACCATAAGCCACCGCCAATGTTGTTTCAGAGAATTTGGCAGTACGTCCAACTGTCCTCAAAATTGTATTTACATTTTTTTATATAACCTTTATTTAATTAGGCAACTCACAACCGAAGACCACGTGTATGGTGTCATGTGGGCGACCAGTTTGCTGATGTCAACATTGTGACCAGAGTGCCCCATGGTGGCGGTGCGGTTATGGCATAAGCTACGGACACCGAACACAACTGCATTTTATCAATGGCAATTTGAATGCACAGAGATACCTTGACGAAATCATGAGGCCCAATGTTGTGCCATTCATCTGCCGCCATCACCTCGTGTTTCAGCATGATAATGTACGGCCCCATGTCGCAAGGTTCTGTAAACAATTCCTGGAAGATAAAAATGTCCCAGTTAATATATGGCCTGCATACTCACCAGACATGTCACCCATTGAGGAGGTTTGGGATGCTCTGGATCAACATGTACGATAGCATGTTCTATTTCCCTCCAGTATCCAGCAACTTCGAACAGCCTCTGAGGAGTGGGACAACATTCCACAGGCCACAATCATCAGCCTGATCAATTCTATGCGAAGGAGATGTGGCCCTGGATGATGGTGACAGGGAGATGTTCTCCTTGACATCAAACCGTTAGGATCTGAGGTCTACAGAGAAAGTAGAATACCAAGATGAAGGGATGCTGGGCTAGTGACTGTACATTGGTAAGATTTAACACATGATAAAATACATCAACATCATCATCTCCAAAGATGAATGCCAATTATGAATTTCAAAGTATACTTGGTTCTGTGTACTCAGTGTACAGTATATTTACTCAAGCTATACCATCCATACTAAGCTGTGTCTCTGCATTGATTGACCTACAGACACATAACATTTAGCTAGGCAAGTCAGTTAAGAACATTCTTATTTACAATGACAGCCTACCCCGGCCAAACCTGGGCCAATTTTGCATCGCCCTATGGGACTCCCAATCACAGTCGGATGTGATACAGCCTGGATACGAACCAGGGACTGTAGTGACACCTCTTGCACTGAGATGCAGTGCCTTAGACCACTACGCCACTCGGGAGCAGTGGTACTGTGTACGGCGCTACAGTATATACAGTACCCTATAATTCTGGAGTCTGTGCATTGATTGCTCTTCAGTTACATATATCGAGCTATCCCCTAAACTGCAAGTCTTTCCATTGATTGACCTTCAGTTCGTTACTATGGTAATATGCATTACTTTAAACCACAGCCCACACCACAAAACAACTTCCTCATTCACACTTCATTCCCTACCCGAGGAGCCTCACATTTTAAAACATAGCTAGCTTCCCAGAGTGCTGCATGTGTCATATCTGTATCAGATTAGTGAAATAGAACAGGAGAATATTCTTCTTCCCTCTGAGCGAGGCATCTCATCACTTACTATGCAGAACATCGCTGGGTAAACAATTCCCCTGGTGATGGTAATGAATTGCTGGGCCCCGGAGAGAGAGTAAAGCCCAGGAAGATTTACTCCCCTGCTCCTCTCTCTCTCTCTCTCTCTGCGATGAGAGGCTCTGTGTCCATCAGCATTGCAGCAGGTCCTCAGCCATGCACCAAGCCACAAACTCAGCTTCATAGGATGCTGATCGATTGCCGCGACTGATGATCTGGCTATAAATAATAATACAATCTACTTTACAATGCGATCTATTATTTATCTAATTAGTAAAGAACTCCCCTCACCTGCTTCTTTAGGTCTTAATTGAAAGGAAAAAAACTAAAACCAGTAGACACTACTAGACCCTACATGTAATGAGTGTGACACCCCTGCTTTTGCTAGTCTCATAGTTCAGTCTTTCATATCCCCACTCTGGCTGGATTTCAATAGGAATTACACATCACTTTGCAAGCCAGCATAATATGACAGGTTGCATGAATAACCCAACCTTGGGATTACTCAGATGGGTAAATTTAACCATCAATTGGGTTTTATTCACTTTCATGCTGGGTTGACCAAGCACCTGGGTCTTTTTTAATGTAACCCATCCTTGAACATTATATACTAATGAATAAATATTAACATTATTATTTGCATATTGCAACAAAGTTGTTGCTATCACATTTTGATTAACATAGACTTATAAGAAACTCATACACTACTGTAACCTATTTACAACTACAAATGTGACAGTGTTAGACCATAACAAATGGCAACAATTGAGCAGAACAGACGAACCAGATTGACATTTACACTCACGGGTAGCCTAAAAATAACTTCATAAAAGCCACGCCCCTACTAAACCACTAACAAATTCAGTAATAGGCGGTAACTATGAGTTACTCAAAAGACAAAGCATTCTGGAAAATATGCAAATAAAGCTTTACACTTCAACACAGTTGAGTGTCTAAACTGGTCCACACTTTCAGTGTTAATTTAACACTAGGGAATCTGCTGTGTAGGTCAGGATATCAAATGCAGAAAGGTAATCTGAATAACATTAACTTCCATTTTATGGAAGTAAGGAAGCTAAACATTATCAGTGAATATTATTTTGATTTGTAAATCTTGACTGAACAAATGTCTCTTTATGGAGAGACATTATGACAAGGCAATTCCATGGATCATGGCTGCCCCTTAGATTTCAGTCACGTCTCTGTCCACCCCCCACATGGCTGCCTGAAGAAGGCAATTTGTCTCCCCTGATAAAACTTGCACACAATGGCAGAATCAATGGCAGTAATCAAACACATTCAATCAGGTCTTTGTGCCTGTGACGGGGACAAGATGTCGGCGTTACCAAAGAGAAGAGCGTCTCTCTATTCTCATCACACCTGGACTAAATGGTTGGAATAGGGTGCCATTTGGGATGCATCCTTTAAATCCACAGGACTTTCTATTTCCATTCAGGGCTACATTATATCCCCTCCTAATATTAGACCACTGACATAGGTAGGACTCGTTTACATATAACTAGTTTAACGCCTCAGTAAAACGTTTGAGTGCAACTTTGTTGTAGTCTGATCACAGTGAAGTTGCACCTAGACACTGATTTTGGGCCAGTTTTGCATTTTTTCCACTAATGGCTAAGATTAGGGGAGGGTAAGTGATACCAGATCTGTACCTAGGCCCGAAGGAAAACCTCACCCTGGAGCAATGGTAAAGGATTAACATGCCAAATATGTCCAGGCTCACATACTTTATTTTAATTTCAACCATTTGATGTCTACGATGTATACAAATCCACAGGGGCTGATTCACATGAACCATTCTAACTACAGCTCCCTGCACCACTCATTGCTGATCCTTTAACCTGTATTTTTAACTTGATTTAGAAAGTGGCAATGTCCAACCCTGCATAAAGGCGTAGATCCTTTTTTACTTAGATAATTATCGCCAATCTCCAAGTTATCTTGCCTAGCGAAGGTACTAGAATATCTGACCATTTTTTTTACTTCTCACTCTATTCTAAATCTGTTTTAGATCTGGACATAGCACTGTTTCAGCCACTATTGTTGTTTAAAATGATGTGTTAAATTGCCTAGATCATGTGCTGCCCTATTTATAGACCTTTCCAAGGCATTAGACACCGTTGACAATTCCCTACTCATTCAAAAACTCTGCTCCATAATTTTCCAACATACCTCACTTTCCTGTTGAAATAGAAAAACATGAGATACCAACCCGTTTAAATAGTTGGTTAACTCTTGAGGTCCCACTTGCCTCCACAAAGTTTTGTACATTTTGTTTTAATGCACCACAGTTACGGAATACCTTACAAAACCAATTACAGCTGGATTCCCTGGTGCCGATAGGGTAGCTTAAAAATCTGTTGTTAAATGAGTTTACTGAAGTGTGCAATTGACTATTAGAACTTGTTGTAATAACCTGATGTTATGTATTTATACCTGTCTTGTAGTTTTTAATCTTTTTGTTGTTGTGTTGATGGAATTTTTGTCCTCAGGGCACCATTACATAGAAGACACTGGTCTCAATTGGGCTCCCCTGAATAAATACAAGTAAATAAAAGAAAAAGACAGCATCACTTTTATAACACATCTTATAATATCTCTCTGTCTGGAATTAGAATGAGTCGTCCTATGTAGGGAGCCAAGGTTGACTAGAGCATATCAAATTCATAAGTAGGTACGCATTTAGAAAATATAAGGGCCGTTGAGGGGAGAGGTGCACACAAGTCAGAGCAGACATTTCTTCTCTTCTTCTTGTTCCAGCCCAAGGACAGATACAATCAGTTGACTCCTAGTGATTAGGGCTGATGGCCCTGCTTCAATTTGCAGTCTGAGTCTAAATGTAATGGCTGCCAGACAGATTCAGAGCTATCGGAGGGAGAATCACACATTTCTTCAGGATGTAATATTTACTCTGCTAAGCCAAGGCTGCTTTTATCAAACCGAATTTGTCCTGATAATCATCTACAGAGGGAAAAAATTACAGAAGAGACTGGTGAGAAAGAAATGAAAATACATTATATTGATGTAGTCAAATTATGGATATGATACAGACGGTGGGCCAGACCTCTCGAGCTTCAGTGTTCAACCCAACATGTCGTGTCTGTCTTCACTCTATCCCAACACTGTTACTATTGCATGTATTTAAAAACAATGAGTTATGTTTTATTAGTTAACAATAGATGGTGTAATCCGAACCATTTAACTCTTAAGGAACAGTTTTGTAGCCCGGACATTGAGCTGTTAGCCGTTAGCCTGAGACCCTACCATTTGCTGAGGGAATTCACAGTGGCCATTGCTGTTATTGTTTACACCCTCCGCTGACACAAACACAGCGTGTGACGTCATCCACTCTGTTATTGCGAGGTTACAGACAGCCCATCCCAGTGCTTTCTTTGCCATTTCGGGGGATTTTAACCATGCATCTCTCTCTTCAACGCTGCCCACGTTCAAACAGTTTGTGAAGTGCCCAACCAGGAATAATAAAACTGTGGACTTGTTATATGCTAATGTCAAGGATGCATACAACTCCACTGCACTCCCTCCCCTCGGTAGATCGGACCACAAACTTGTCCACCTCACCCCACTCTACAGGCCTATGGTCCAACAGCAGCCAGCGACCACTAGGACCATTAGGAGATGGTCCCGGAGGTGAATGAGGCCCTACAGGACTGCTTTGAAACAACAGACTGGGATGTCCTCTGTGAGGCTCATGGGGAGGACATTGATGGTCTTACAGACTGCATAACGGACTATATAAATGGTTGTGTAGAAAACACTGTACCCACCAGGAAGGTACACTGTTTTCCAAATAATAAACCAATTTTTTAACAGGTTCGATACTGGCCCTGTCCACCTCCCCTCCAGCTCCCCAGGCCACACACCCTCACGGCTGTCCCACCCCCACTTTGCTCACAACACCTCTGTTGAGACAATCAGCGACCCCCTCCCTACCTCCGCCCCCGCTCCCTCTGGACTGATCTGCAACACCTTCCCCCCACCTCTGGACTGATCCTCAACACCCCCCTTCCCCCCACCTCCCCACCTGGGCTGGCTTTCACCACCACCAACAGTGAGCAACACAGGGGCCCCCCAGGGAATGGTCCTGTCCCCCTTCCTGTTCACCCTCTACACCTCGGACTTCAGATATAACTCTGAAACATGCCACCTACAGAAGTTCTCGGATGACTCCGCAATTGTAGGGTGCATCAGGGGTGGGCAGGAGGAGGAGTACTGGTGCACAATCAATGACTTTGTGGTGTGGTGTGAGAAGAACCATCTTCAGCTCAACATCAGCAAAACAAAGGAGATGGTGGTGGACTTCAGGAGAACCAAGGTCCAACTGACTGCAGTCCCTATACAGGGGATGGATGTGGAAATGGTTGGGTCATACAAGTTCCTGGGAGTCCATATGGACAACAGGCTGGAATGGGCTGGTAACACTGGGGCTCTGTACAAAAGGGTCAGAGGAGGCTCAGGTCCTTCAACGTGTGCAGTAAACTACTGCATCCTTTCTACCAGCCAGTGTCATCTTTTTTGCAGTGGTGTGCTGGGGCGCCGACATAAAGGCCGGTAATGCTTCTTGGCTAAATCAGCTGATCAGGAAGGCTAGCTCTGTTCCGGGGATTAGCCTTGACACTCTAGACGAGGTGGCGGAGAGACGGATCCTGGCCAAACTGCTGGCCATCATGGACAATGTCACCCCCCCTCTGCATGCCATGGTTATGATGCAGAGGAGCACTTTCAGTCATAGAATGATCCCATTATTATTAGACTATTTAATGCCTCACCGGTGTGCTTTGCCGTCGGCAACATAGACCTGGAACTGTTGGGGTGTTAGGACCTAGTTTAACAATTATGCATCCATCCGTGAGTAACTCTGGTCTGTAATCACTCATTCACTCAGGACTTATTCATTAAGGAATGTATATACATATTCATGTACAGTTGTTATTTCATATCACATGCAATATTGTAAGTAATTCTTGGACTGAACTTACGTAGTCATTCAATCAGGAATGCATATTAGTATCCTGTCAGTTGTATCTTTTTCATTGCTTTTAGTATATCGAATGTGCAATAAGTGCATTATCCGTAATCAAACAATGCACTAAGGACTGTATTTTAAGGGAATTATTATTATTACCCTAAATTATATCATACGCACATTTAGCTATTTAAGTATCTTTTCCTGTCATTTACCTGTACAGTTAATGTAACCATGCAAATATTCACTTACCTGTACATTTAACTCTGCATTTACCTGGAGAGTTAATTTAACCATATAAAATAGTCACTTATCTGTTCATGTTACCAGACTGTATATTAAGTAAGCTATTATGACCCTTATATCATACGCACAAATGTTTATTTAAGTATTTCTCTGCCATCGACCTGTATAGTATAGTTAACCCTGCAAATTGTCCTTATTTAGCTATATCAACTTGCAATATGTTTATCATTTTCTTTCACCTAACACTCTGTAACAATGTATAGTGTACATATTCAGCCATTCACCCATACTATGCAATGTCTTTTTATAGCTTTTACACTCCAGACTTGTATTTTTATATACTGCCGCACTATGTATCATTATATCTGTCTTTTGTGTATTTTCATTCTGGCATTTTGCACCTGCCCTGTGTTTTTTCGTAGCTGCTTGACAAAGAAATGTCCCCTCGGGGATCAGTAAAGTACCTCTATCTATCTATCTATCTATCTATCTATCTATCTATCTATCTATCTATCTATCTATCTATCTATCTATCTGAGAGCAATATAGGGAGAGTTATTTTGTATTCTTTCCGTCATTCTGCTTGATTAAATTGGGATGAATCGATTTTGACCCTCACCTTTGCAGCTTCTCTGTCTGTCATCTCTTTTGCAATACCTTCCTAATCTGAATACTTGCAATGTTTGCGACTAAAGCCCATCTTAATGGCACGTTTTCAAATGGTCTCTTTTTTTAGCCACATGCAGCAGGCTACAGTTCCTGTTTAAGTGTTGAACAGATGTAGTGTTTGGCCCTAAAGGCATCTAGCTGACAGGGAGATCAACAAGGTGTTTGAACAGGAGTGGAGACACAGCCCTGGTGATGGGCTTGACACCTTGGACAGCTATTCCCTTAGTCCCACAGAGCCCAGTAAGTGTCTGTCAACCAGGTGGATTGGGACCTAGATGACTGCTCTGCCATGGTCATTAGAGAGATATTAATTACATCTTGGGTTAGGTCTGGTCAAAAGTACTGCACTATATAGGAAATAGGGTACTATTTGGGATTCAACCATGGTCCAGGTTGGTATGTGTGGATGAGAAGATATCACAGCAATCTTTCCCATTGTTTTCAACCTTTTTTACTTTGGACCAAGAAGAAAATACATGGTGAGAAAGTGAAAACGTTTTTTGTTTTGAAACCAGATAGACCAATGTTTCATATTGGAAAGATACAGTACACAGTATGATATGAGTAAATACATGAATAATTGGGAAAACCATACAGTATACAGTAATGCTGTCTGAGTGGAATGCAGATTGCCGTTTGATTAACCTATAGCAAGATTAGAACTAAACCAAATTAAGTCCAGTAAACAAACAAATTCATAAATAGGCCAGTCACACACCCTACATTTCCTAATAAGAAAACATGAGGCGCACACCAAACCCACTCAGATGTGTAATTACCTCCACACATTTAATTCAAAATGGCTACTCTCTAAATATGGAAATAGAAAATAAATGTCTAGTAGGATTGAAATACAATTTTTTATCTCCTGTATCTAGGAGGGAGAGAGAGTTAATTTTCTCTAGAGTAAAATATCATGCATAATGCATCCGTACATGAGCCCCAAAACTGGAATTAAGTAGCAAAACCTTTCCATGGGTGATTAGGCTTCCCTTTAGTATTTAGTATTATTAGGTACACCCATCTTGTATTGAGTCGGACCCCACTTTGCATCCAGAACGACCTGAATTCTTCGGGGCATGGATTGTACAATGTTTGGTGTTCAAATATTTCTCAATTGGTATCAAGTGACCTAACGTGTGCCAGGAAAACATTCCCCACACCATTACACCACCACCACCAGCCTGTACCTTTGACACTAGACAGAATGGGCCCATGGACTCATGCTGTTTACGCCAAATCCTGACTCTGTCAATAGCATGACGCATCAGGAACCTGGATTCGCCGGCCCAGGCAATGTTTTTCCACTCCTCAATTGTCCAGTGTTTGTGACGGGTGCCCACCGGAGCCATTTCTTCTTGTTTTTAGCTGATAGGAGTGGAACCCGGTGTGGTCGTCCGCTGCAATAGCCCATCTGTGACCGACGAGTTGTATGTTCTTAGATGTCGTTCTGCACACAACTGTTATATTGCGCCGATTCTTGCCATTCTCCTTTGACCTCTCTCATCAAAAAGCAGTTTTTGCTCACAGGACTGCTGCTGACTGGATTGTTTTGTTTGTCACACCATTCTCAGTAAACTGTCATGCATGAAAAGCCCAGGAGGCTGACCATTTCTGAAATACTGGAACCAGTGCGCCTGGCACCGACAATCATATGACGCTCAAGTCGAATAGGTCACTAGTTTTGCCTATTCTAACGTTCAAATGCTTCAATGGCTGTCTGCCTGCTTTACATAGCAAGCCACGGCCACTCTGTCTGTATTTGTAATATACTGTCAACTGAGCGTTACATACATACCTATTTCACTTTTGGAGGTCAAATAGTTTTGCTTAATGCAATTCATTCAGCATTACATATTGCATACATAAACACAATCAGTACAGTACATGTACTTGTCTATGCATTGAATATACACACAACTCTATGCCTGTCAGATAAATACTCAGTTAGTATTGTTCCATTGGTTTATTTATGTGTGAGGTTTAAAAGTGTATCCTCTGGAAAATATCTTACAGGTATAAAGGTTAAATCAGTGTCACATAGTGTTTTTTGGTAGTCTTAAACAAATCTAGTTGGAAACAAAAGTATACACCTCACAAACATGGTTATTGGCACAAAAAAAGACACTTGCATCATGGTTAAATAAAGGCAAAAAATAAAATAAAAAATCATATAAAGAGTTTGCATCCCAATATTACACTTTATATACTCTACTTTCAAAAGTTTGCGGTCATTAAAATAACATCAAATTGATCAGAAACACAGTGTAGACATTGTTCATGTTGTAAATTACTATTGTAGCTGGAAACGGCTGATTGAAAAAGCAAAGAAAAAAACATATCTTCCTCTGTCCAGTGTCTGTGTTATTTTGCACATTTTAATCTTTTATTTTTATTGGCCAGTCTGTAATATGGCTTTGTCTTTACAACTCTGCCTAGAAGGCCAGCATCCCGGAGTCACCTCTTCACTGTTGATGTTGAGACTGGTGTTTTGCGGGTACTATTTAATGAAGCTGCCAGTTGAGGACTTGTGAGGCGTCTGTTTCTCAAACTAGACACTAATGTATTTGTCCTCTTGCTCAGTTGTGCACCGGGGCCTCCCACTCCTCTTTCTATTCTATTTAGAGGCAATTTGCGCTGTTCTGTGAAGGGAGTAGTACACAGCATTGTACGGGATCTTCAGTTTCTTGGCAATTTCTTGCACGTAATAGCCTTAATTTCTCAGAACAGGAATAGACTGACGAGTTTCAGAAGAAAGTTATTTGTTTCTGGCCATTTTGAGCCTGTAATCAAACCCACAAATGCTGATGCTCCAGATACTCAAGTAGTCTAAAGAAGGCCAGTTGTATTGCGTCTTTAATCAGCACAACAGTTTTCAGCTGTGCTAACAGAATTGCAAAAGGGTTTTCTAATGATCAGTTAGCCTTGGATTAGCTAACACAATGTGCCATTGGAACACAGGAGTGATGGTTGCTGATAATGGGCCTCTGTAAGCCTATGTACCTAGATATTCCATAAAAAATCTGCAATTTCGAGCTACAATAGTAATTTACAACATGAACAATGTCTACACTGTATTTCTTATACATTTTATCTTATTTTGACCCTAAACGTTTGAACAGTAGTGTACATCACAGAAGACAGAAATATAACAACACCGTTTGACATAGAAACACCAGATTTTCAGCGTTTATTACATTTTTTATAATGGGTATTAATTATGAAATGTTGAAAAATATTAAGAACATTCCACCCATGAGGCCACTAGTGTGATATTGCGAGAGGTGAAAGTGAGTGATGAGGCTAAGAATGAGCGAGAAAGAGGAAATAGAAGTTTTGATGATATTTAATTACACGAAAGACAGCAATACACAAAGGAAGACTAATAACCCGCAAGGGTTGAACAGAAAACATGGAGTTAAAAAGTGACCCTGATGACCGATGAGGAACAGGTGTGGGTCATCAGGGTGTTGCTACCATCTTCCCCCGACCGCCGGTTAGAACGCCGGCGAGGATGATCGCTGGAGAGGAGGAGGGACCGGTGCTCTGCGCGGGGCATTCGTTACAACTAGAGTGAAATTTGGTCGTTTGACTGCATGAAAGGGCTACTCAGATCATGTTGATCTAGCTAAATAATATCTAGGATAGGATAGGATAGGATACGAAAGGAGGGGGTGGGATGGGAATGGAAAGGAATGGAATAAGATAGGTAAGGAAAGGATGGGATGGGATAGGAATGGAAAGGATAGGATATGATAGGATCAAAGTTAATATTCCTTATGGGAAAATTGTCTTAGATGCACAGTGCTGGTGGACACAAAATAACAACTGTACAGGCTTGATTGGTCATCAGAGGGAAAAGTCCAAGTGTTCATCAGAGGTTAGGAGTACAAGCCTGGTCATAGGAATCAGCAGCACAGTGAGTATATCCTGGGACATATAGTCAGTTTACTAGTAGGGGGACAGAAAGCAGGAGTGCTCTAGACTGGAGCCAGACTGGGACCAGAAATCGGCCCAGGAATTTCTAAGACACTTTACAATTTTTTTCCCTGTATCTCAGATAAACAAAACGCCTGTCAAACACCTGCCAATCATCACCCACTAAGATGACCTCAGTGCCCTGGTGTCTTCTGTGCTGTGCATTCTGTTCTGTGCATGCTGTCTGGATCTTTAACACTCTCTCAATCCTTCTCTTCTCCTGATCCAACATCCCAGTCCTCTCTCCATGTGGCTTACAGTACTGCTATGACAGCAAATTCCCCAGTGCTAAATTAACACTGAAAGTGTAAAGTTTTGTGATTGCTTAGTGTAAAGTTTTATTTGCATAGTGTCTTGCCTTTTGAGTGAATTGAAGGCTTACCAGCCATGACTGAATTTGTTAGTGACAGAGACATGCTTGTTGCAGTCATCCATTTTCAATCCCATGGACTTCACCAACTGAGCTCCAAGTGAATATGTCATCATTAAAATGAAAGAAGGCCTTATTTTGAAGGCTTAGATTAGAAAATAATGGGTTGTTTGAATGACGCAATTGTTGAGTTGCAGGCATTGGGTCACTTAGTTGGGTTGTTGATACTGGGTTATCCAAAAGACTGGAGGCTTGACTTAGTAGGGGCGAGGCTATCAGGTAGTTATTTTTGGCCACCTGTGAGAGTAAATGCAATTTCCGTTCATGTGCTTAGTTAAATTCTTATTACATGTTATGGTTGAACTCTGATGCTTTTGTAACTTCAATGAAACTTGACAAAGTGTATAAGCTAATTAAAAGCCAATGCAAATTACAATATGGTATTCCCTATGGGATAGTAACTACATTGTTGCAATATGTAAAGATTATTATTTATATATTAGAATATGTAATGTGCAATAACCTTAAAAGAAATTGTAACACTGCAGTGTAAAAACTTAACATGATTAACAGACATGACATTTAAAAAATTCATATATAAAAGCCATGCCCCTAAAAAGCCACGCACCCTGAAAATAACATGGATTACAATAAAAAAGACCCCGCTGCTTGGTTAACCCATCATGAAAGTTAATAATTAACCAATTGATGTTTAAATGTAATTAATGCAACCTGTCACGTGATGCTGGCTTGCAAAGTGATGTGTTAGTCCTATTGAAATCCAGCCCAAGTGTAGATATCCAACCGGAACCCACAACCTGTATTCAGAATGAATGACAGGGTTGGGAAGACTGAAATATGAGACCACCTCAAGCATCTAAAAACTGAAAAAAATAAAAATATAAATGTAGGAACGGGTGCAATAAGTTCAAATAACATATTAGATTAGTTTAGAAAATGTATGACATTTATGTTTGAGAAGCATAAGAAAAATGGATCAATCAATGTACATGCAAAATCATAGATGTTTAAACAAATAATTATTCAAATCAACCTCCAATAGAGGATACTGGGAAATATAATAATGATGGTCATGGATAAAGGACTGTGCTGACATAGTGGCCATAAAAATAACTTTTGAGGTTAAACTCCCATGTACCGAATAAAGAATACAAGTTAAATGGGATTCCATCACAATTTCAACTCTACTGATTGTTTTGTCAAACAAAAAAAAATCTTGAGAATGTGCCCACTCTGGTCTTTGCACGTGTACTTTAAACAACAGCTTGCAGATACAGTGCGGGTAGGATAGCCTACATGATGAGATTATTATGGACAAAAGAGAGAGATTTACAGTTTAAGTCAGAAGTTTACATACACTTAGGTTGAAGTCATTAAAATTCATTTTTCAACCACTCCACAGATTTCATGTTAACAAACTATAGTTTGGGCAAGTCGGTTAGGATATCTACTTTGTAGTAATTTTTTTCAACAATTGATTACAGAAAGAGTATTTCACTTATAATTCACTATATCATAATTCCAGGGGTCAGAAGTTAACATACACTAAGCTGACTGTGCCTTTAAACAGCTTGGAAAATTCCAGAAAATTATGTCATTGCTTTAGAAGCTTCTAATAAGGTAATTGACATAATTTCAGTCAATTGGAGGTGTACCTGTGGATGTATTTCAAGGCCTACCTTCAAACTCAGTCACTTTGCTCAACATCATGGGAAAATCAAAAGAAATCAGCCAAGACCTGATTCATCCTTGGGAGCAATTTCCAAACGCCTGAAGGTACCACGTTCATCTGTACAAACAATAGTACGCAAGTATTAACACCATGGGACGACTGCTCATGAAGGAGACGTGTTCTGTCTCCTAGAGATGAACGTACTTTAGTGCGTAAAGTGCAAATCAATCCCAGAACAACAGCAAAGGACCTTGTGAAGATGCTGGAGGAAACAGGTACAAAAGTATCTATTTCCACAGTAAAACAAATACTATATCGACATTACCTGAAAGGCAGCTCAGCAAGGAAGAAGCCACTGCTCCAAATCCGCCAACAAAAAATCCTGCACATGGGGACGAAGATCGCACTTTTTGGAGAAATGTCCTCTGGTCTGATGAAACAAAAATAGAACTGTTCGGCCATAATGACCATCGTTATGTTTGGAGTTAAAAGGGGGAGGCTTGCAAGCCGAAGGACACCATCCCAACCGTGAAGCGCGAGTGTGGCAGCATCATGTTGTGGGGGTGCTTTGCTGCAGGAGGGACTGGCGCATTTCACAAAATAGATGGCATCATGAGGAAGGAAAATTAAGTGGATACATTGAAGCAACATCTCAAGACATCAGTCAGGAAGTTAAAGCTTGGTCGCAAATGGGTCTTCCAAATAGACAATGACCCCAAGCATACTTCCAAAGTTGTGGCAAAATGTCTTAAGGGCAACAAAGTCAAGGTATTGGAGTGGCCATCACAAAGCCCTGACCTCAATCCTATAGAAAAGTTGTGGGCAGAACTGAAAAGGCGTGGGCGAGCAAACAGGCCTACAAACCTGACTCAGTTACACCAGTTTTGTCAGGAGGAATGGGCCAAAATTCACCCAACTTATTGTGGGAAGCTTGTGGAAGGCTACCCGAAACGTTTGACCCAAGCTAAACAATTTAATGGCAATGCTACCAAATACTAATTGAGTATATGTAAACTTCTGACCCACTGGGAATGTTGAAATAAATAATTCTCTCTACTATTATTCTGACATTTCACATTCTTAAAATAAAGTTGTGATCCTAACTGACCTAAGACAGGGAATTTATACTAGGATTAAATGTCAGGAATTGTAAAAAAACTGAGTTTAAATGTATTTGGCTAAGGTGTATGTAAACTTCCGACTTCAACTGTATTTTATCTGTCAAAAGGCAGGCAAGCATCGATCATCATGTCTCCAGAATAAGACCCTCGATATTTATTGGAAAGGAGCATGAATCACCACGTGCACTTTCACCCCCTTGTGAACTTATTCTAATAAACTTTCCTGAGTCGCAGTGGGAGGACCACACAATATATCATCGCATGACTCCAAGTTTACTTCATTATGATGGTTATTATATCAATATCTTTTCCATCGCCCTTTTCTCACATATTTAATTTTACAGACACAAAAAGATCCCATCTTGTCTAGAGTATTTTGTTTTGTTGACATTTTGAAAGTTTACTAACAAATTAGCTCTTTCCATCAGTCCTGTATGCAACATGTACTTTACACGCATAAAAAGGTTGGATGGAAATGGTTATAGTTTATTTAACACTGGCGAATTTGTTGAGCAGCAGGTTTCGGGTCAAATCCAGTAAACTGAAAAAACAAAGAGTTGGACTTTTAGGGTTAGGTTATAAATATGTTGGCACTTTTAGGGTTAATGAGAACAATTTTAAATTTAATTTCAGCCAAAAAGAAAGGAGTGGACATTTTCTATCAGATCAGTCACATAGTAGTCCTCAGCTCTATGTGTCCATGATTAGTGACCTTACCTGAGACTTGAAGACTCATGTCATGCTAGACTAGGCTTAGCTAGCTAACACAGTATTTAGTCTCCCTGATTCAACGCCCAGTTGGTTACATTGCCTCTAATATCCGTTTCAGTGCATAATATGTTAATACATTTATATATTTTTCAGTGCATAATATGGTTATTGGACTGATAATGTCAAACTAAAAGAAAAGTTGACTAAAGACCTCAAAGAAATTTCAGACTTCATTGAACCAATAAATGTGTTCACCTCCCAAGAACATGTAAAGTTCTCTCTGAATGAGACTTCTGCTTTGATTGTGCCCCTATATAGCGCATTACTTTTGACCAGAGCCCTATAGGGCACTCGCTGGCAATTCCACCATGGGTCCCCTACTTGAAAACAAAATTACACAATTTCCAGAGGCAAATATAAATTGTCAAGTAATAGCTACTTTCCTGTTTTCTATTTCCCTGTTTTCTCACATGCTCAATTGGAAAAACCTTTAAAGTAGTTGAACGTGGCTGTGGTCATGCATGTGTCAGTTCAAAACAAGGCTGAATCCCAAATGGCACCCTACTCCCTATTTAGTGCACTACCCATAGGTCTCAGGTCAAAAGTAATGCACTATATAGGGAATGGGGTGGCATTTGGGACACAGCCCCAGTTATCATCATGCTTTGCATAATGGGAAATACATGTATAGAGAGAGCACTTTGATAGACCTTAGAGGACTGATGAACCCAACAAGTGTCCACTGAATGTGTACTATCAAAACCAAATGTTTTTGGTTGCAAAAAGCAGTACCATGAATATGGGAGCTACATGTTAAATTATGTAGTTAGAAAGGAATTAGAAGACAGTATCAGTAATGTCTCATAACAATGGGACAGTTTTTAAATAGCTAGTGTGTATGTGTGTGTGTGTGTATGTGGGTGTGGGTGTGTATGTGGGAGTGGGTGCAGGTGTGTCTGTGTGTGGCTAGGGGAAATTACTAGGGGGAAAAGCTGGATGGTTGCATGAATGTGATATACATCGGTGAGATAAACAAATTAGCGATGGCTCACAAGTGTGGCTATCGTCACATTTGAGGTGGTGTGTGTTTGTGTGTGTGAGAGAGGCTACCATGGGAACACAAGCAGCAGAGAAATCCAATTAACTAAGATGATAAACTGACTTTCAAATGTGGTCTGTTCTTGTGTCAGGTGCCTGGTTTGTGCATGTTTTGTTTTTCACACATTCAGGATAAGATTCTCTAAAGAATTGCTGGACTGTACATTTTAACTGAAGAAATTGAATCAATGCCATTTTATGGCATTCTTTTGTCAACAGTTTGTCATGTATTCTCCCCATTCTGACTGGACGACACTGGGGATGTGTCCTAAATGGCAACCGGTTACCTAGTCCCTACAGTGCACTATACATTAGTGTCAATGTCCAGGTCTATGCGCTTTACCCCCTCTTTTCTCTCATCACTATACATAGACTAGGGCCCAATCCCAAATGTACCCCTACACCTTAAGCACTTGTGGAAATCTAAGAGGATTTGGCAGCTGTAAGCAGTATGGTAATACACCTACCTTGCCCTTTGATCTGCTACAGGGACATTTTTCCATATTACTTTAACCAATCAAATCCTTTGCGATCTCCACAAGTGCATGGGGTGTAGGGTTTAGGGGTCTATTTGTGATTGAGCCTAGGTCTATTTCTCTATAATTCATTTGAGGGCTCCGCCAGCACCAGCTATCATTAGAGAGAGGAACAGGCCACTAGAGAAGGAGGATAAAATGGCTGCAGCACTAAAGCAGGCCAACTCTTTAAGATCAGAAGGGGCTTTGATGGTTAAAAAAAATAAACACAAAAGGGAAGAGGAAGAAGGAGAAAAAACTTACAAAAGCGTACAATTATGGGGGCGAGCTTTGCTAAAAGCCTAAGACGTTTTCATGCTGGTCCATTGTACAGTATGTGTTGAATATGGGGGACATTACTGTGCTTGCTGGTGCACTTTGCTGCTGGTAGCCAGTGAAGCTAGAACCTCTGTGGTTCCTCCATTCACTCAAAGACACATGGGCCCATAGTCATAAAGCGAGTAGGAGTAGGAGTGCTGCTGATCTGTAGGAGTGGGAGTGCTGCTGATCTGTAGGAGTAGCAGTGATCTTTTATAAGCCCAGGCATGGTAGTAGTAGTTATGTATGGTGGTTCTAGTCATAGATATAGAATGTTACTATTTAGAAAGAATACTCATTCTAGAACTCATTCTAGTTCTGTGGGTCTAGTACTCTTCTGCAGAGCAGTCCATAATGATGTTGTTTGGCGTTATGAAAGCAACGCACAATATGATGTGCATTAGAAGTCATACAGGTGGTGTAAAAAAGGATTTAACCTCAAACTATGGCTGCATCCGAAATGGCACCTTCTTCTCTTGATGTTGCCCTATGGGCCCTGGTCAAAAGTAGTGCGTCAAGGAAAAATGTATCATAATAAAAACAGAAAACCCTGCACTTGTCTTTTTCAACTAGCACTGACTTGCTGATAATTTAATTATTGAGGAAAAATGTACTCACAACTGTGATATGTTAGATTTTTTATTTTTTTTCACCTTTATTTAACCAGGTAGGCCAGTTGAGAACAAGTTCTCATTTACAACTGCGACCTGGCCAAGACAAAGCAAAGCAGTGCGACAAAAACAACAACACAGAGTTACACATGGGAAGTAAACAAACGTACAGTCAATAACACAATAGAAAATACATGTACAGAGTGTGCAAATGTAGTGCAAATGTAGTACGGTTAGGAAGGTAGGAAAATAAATAGGCCATAGTGGCGAAATAAATTACAAATTAGCATTAACACTGGACTGATAGATGTGCAGATGATGATGTGCAAATAGAGATACTGGAGTGCAAATTAGCAAAAATAATAAATATGGGAATGAGGTAGTAGGGTGGGCTATTTACAGAAGGGCTATGTACAGGTGCAGTGATCGGTAAGCTGCTCTGACAGCTGATGCTTAAGGTTATTGAGGGAGATGGTAGTCTCCAGCTTCAGTGATTTTTGTAATTCATTCCAGTCATTGGCAGCAGAGAACTGGAAGGAATGGCGGCCAAAGGAGGTGTTGGCTTTGGGGATGACCAGTGAAATATACCTGCTGGAGCACATGCTACGGGTGGGTGTTGCTATGGTGACCAGCGAGCTGAGATAAGGCAGGGATTTACCTAGCAAAGACTTATAGATGACCTGGAGCCAGTGGGTTTGTCGAAAACAGACTCATTTAATGATTTAGCTAACCAAGCACAACCAGGGGGTTTGATCAGTACCGGTGTGTGCAGTTATCCCGCTCTAGGCGAAACACAATTGTGCCGCCCCTCTATTTTCAACGTACAAGACACCAACAACACGCAGCCAATACAAGCCATAAGCAAAAGACAGCAACACAAACGCCAATATATACACATCACGGAAATAGACAAGTGCAACGCACAAAGTGTCAATTTCAACTAATCTAAATAGTGACTGTAATAATATTGAAAATATTTATATACAAAACCTTGTGCGTAAAACACAAGGACACACACACACACAAGCGCGTAGCAAGGCGCATATCATCAGCAGATTCACAGCTTAAAACCACTAGAGACAAAAACGCTTATCTTACCATTCAGAAGTGTACACGGCGGGCTTTCATGGCTGCAAAGGTCTTCACTGCATTCTCCATTTTGATCATCTGTGCCAGCTCATGTTCAATAGAGATTGTTGCCAGTCCATTCAGTCTCTTTTGTTTCATTGTACTCCGAAGGTAGTTTATTAGTTTCAACTTTGAGAAACTCCGTTCTCCTGAAGCAAATGAAACAGGGAGGGTAAGAAGCACCCGTAAAACTACGAAAGCATTAGTAAAATTCAATTTTATTTTCACAGATACATTTGAGTGCGTCAAGTGGTTTAGTTCCAGCTGCTACGCGTCTGCTCAAAGCCGTTAACTCCGCAAAAAGTTATTGCCCATCGACATCTCTGAAGTTGTTGTGTGTCAGGGCCTGTGATGCTAGCATAGCTATGATTTCATTTTGAATGTCTTTGCCAAAATAGTGAACATGTGTTTCTTTTGAAGTTACTCTCCTTATATGTTCAGCCATAACGCTGTCAAAAAGGCTGATCATCTCCACTAGTTTGAGAAAGTTTCCATTGTTATGCTCAAACAATCTAACTGTGCTGCCTCTAAATGCTAGGTTTTGCATAGCCATAACTCTGATAAGATTGATCAACCGATGCAACACATCTTGCCAGTGCTTTGTCTCAGCAGTCAGTTTGCGCTGATTTTGTGCATCTATCTTGTTTTGCGAGGCCAGTCTTTTATCCAACTCTTTCCATTCGTGAAAACTTTCCATATGATCAGACAATGTTTCATGGGCGCTGAGGATGCTTGACATGTTTTTCCAGTCATTAACACCACTTTTTTCCAGCGCTGACCTTCCCTCACTTCCACAAAAAAGCTTACAACAGAAGCAAAACGCTAGATCCTTACTTACTGAATAAACAAGCCAGGGCCTTTCCAGTCTTTCTCCATTCGTTATCCGTCGACTGCAATGGCACTCCGAAAATGTTCTGTGTGCTTCAACCCTGGGGAAATCAATTCCTTTTACCTGATGTGGTTCTCTCTCTGTCAACACGTCTAATAGTTATTGCTTGATTGGTGTTGGCCATTTCCTGGGATCTTTCATTTCCTCCTCACCTTGTCCGTGTACATGTTCAGTGGCACTTGTGGCTCCGCCGATCTCTGGTGGTAGGGGAGGCGCGTCATCATCGCTAGCCGGGCAGCTAGCAACGGCGGTAGACCTGTTCACGTCCGTCTCCGGGGCTCTGGAAGGGCCAGCATCCTCCTTTTTACTCCCACTTGGTCCGGGATCAATATATTTAAAAAAAAATAATGATTTTGTTTTTGGAGCACTTGCTCCTTTGCTAACTTTCTTTTTTTGTACTCACAAAACGACAGTTTGGGTCGTTTAGACATGGTTTAACAGTGTACTGTTGCAGCTCGGCCAGAAGATGGTATGATTTAACAGAAAGTTCCTGTGCCCCATACAATGCATGACTCCAGGAACGTCACACTTTATTATCCTCCTTCAGCTTTTGACAACGAACCTAACCTCCGGCCATGCAAGGCTTGGTTACGGTAGGCACTCTAACATTCCCCCTCCCCCATAAACTTAACTCAGACAATTTAAGAACACAAAACCACATAACATTAGCTGATCTTGTGAGACGGGGAGGTGGACGGGGGGGGGGGGGGAACAGGGGGGGTGGTCGCTGATTGGTGAGGCGGCAAAATGAGCGCCAATTTTTATTTTTTGGAATATTTAAAAAAATATATGTCTTTTTTTTTATAAGCCCACATTTTGCCGCCTTTCCAAAGTGCCGCTCTAGGCGGTCCCTAGTCTGCCTATACGCACGCTCCGGGCCTGGGTTTGATTAATCTAGCCTGGGCTATTGCCCCTCACGTCGTCATCGGGCGAAAGAAGGGAGGGAAGGCAGATAAAGCGTTTTTGTCAAAATCAATCAGTTTTCCAGGCGAAAACACAGAATCCTATTCATTACAACACGTGCTTAATTACTGACACTTTTGTTTTGAGCCAACTTCGCCGTCGGACAGAGTGGGGCACCTGGCTCATGCCCGGGAGGCAGCCCAGTTCCAAATAGAATGCTCAGCACCGACCACTACCCTAGGGTCTAGAAGAACACTCTTGCGGGTAGTGCAACACATTAGGCAGTCCACACCATATATCATTCACATCATCAGCCCTCATATGCTGAGAGTTTGGTGCTTTTCTAGCTACACTGCCCTCCACAACACCCTCCCCAATTCCCCCACAACCTTAGTTTTGGTTAGCCTCCCTACTCCCATCCCCAGGACAGGGGGACACTCCTCCCCCATGGCAGAACTTCTTAATACAATTCCATATAGCTTAGTAGAACCCCTGAGTGTGTGATTTCTTTTTAACACTGCTACCTACGGAGGCATTATATTAATTACAATCACGATCACCCACTCCCTCCTCCAACTATCAACTGGAAAACACACCAAAAACACACAATAGCCATTCCACATCGTATTGGAACAACATGGACTATGCTAAGAAGTACAGTACAGTGTTGTACAGTTAGCCTTCCTTTTACGTGTTCCACAGAAACCAATATGTGTATGTCTCATATGGCTCCCTCTTCCCTGTATAGTGCACTACTTTTGGCCAGAGCCCTATGGGCCTTGGTCAAAAGTAGTGCACTACGTAGGGAATAGGATGCCAATTGGGACACACTCAACCGTATGTCTTCAAATAAGATCCACTCAGCCAGTCATTAGAGCTGCAGTGCTCCTCTCATTGAATGCCCTAATAGCTTCCTGCTTGGGACAGGTGCTCCGCAAATTGCTTCACCTAAATGATTAGCAATTTGAGATTCATATGGTGGTGATGTGTGTGTGTCAGCATGCATACATGCGCACGCCTGTGTGTATTCAGTGGGAGAGGATGTTCCCAGCTTACCCAGCCATTCAATCCTCCGCATTCTAATCACGTCCTGATCTTGTGGGCTAGTTTGCCTCCCTAGTGTTGACATTAACAGATTAATAGATTGATTAAACATTTAAGGGGAGCCATCTAAATTGGATGGAACGTAAGCCATTGTTGGCAGCTGGTGCAATGAAATAACGCTAGAAAAAGGAGAAAATCAACCTTTGTGTTTATGTAAAGTGAGTTCCTGCCCTTATATACATGCATGAGACATTAAATAGATGTTCACTTTTCTCACTCTCTTCCAAAAAGAGAACAAACAACCAACAATGTGATTTCATAGGTCCATATCTTCTCCAGACAGTTATAAAAACTAGCGGCAAGGTAAAACACAGGGTGCATCCCATATGGCACCCTATTCCTTATATATTGCTTTTTAAATTATTTTTATCGGAGCCCTATCGGGGAATAGGGCTTAGGGTGCTATTTATGAATAGGCCCTAAGGGAATGGGGTGCATTTGAGACACAGCTAAGATAAAACACTTTTTCCAACCATAAATTTCTCCCCAGCTGACAGCTGCAACCATTATCCTCCAGGGGAGTGAGTGGCCGGTGGCTCTCACTCCTGAACACAGCCTTATTTGTCACTGTCAAATTGATGGAGAAGGAGACAGCTAGGGGTGAAGTGACCTGTGACTGTTTAACATGCTAAACCAGCTGAACAACACATGTTAACGTAGGTTTGGAATGATGAAGCACTGGCCGGGTGAACTCACCATGCTGTTCCTCTCCTCTCCTCTCCTCTCCATTCTCTCCATTCTCTTCGCAACAGCCCCCCCACTCACCTCTGCACTGGCTGAACACAGAAAGGAAATAGTGGTACAGTCATGTGAAAAAGTAAGTACACCCCCTGGAAAGTTACATATTTGGACACATGAATATTTGAGCTATATTCCCATCACATTCATTGATAAAGGTAAATCCACTACACAAATGGTCCCCCGTGTGAGGACATTCCTTTACACATGATAGCATAAGGACGCACCTGTAAGCAGGATACTGATTAACTCACTGAACCAAAAACACACAATAGCCATTCCACATCGTATTGAAACAACATGGACTCTGCTAAGAAGTAGAGTACAATGTTGTACAGTTAGCCTTCCTGCTACGTGTGCCATAGAAACCAATATGAGTATGTCCCAAATGGCTCCCTCTTCCCTGTATAGTGCACTACTTTTGGCCAGAGCCCTATGGGCCTTGGTCAAAAGTAGTGCACTACGTAGAGAATAGGATGCCAATTGGGACACACTCAACCGTATGTCTTCAAATAAGCTCCACTCAGCCAGTCATTAGAGCTGCAGTGCTCCTCTCATTGAATGCCCTAACAGCTTCCTGCTTGGGACAGGTGCTCCGCAAATTGCTTCACCTAAATGATTAACGAGCTGAGATTCATATGGTGTTGGTGTGTGTGTGTGTGTGTGTGTGTGTGTGTGTGTCCTCTATAGCCCTTCTATAGCGCATAGCCCTGATTTGTTTACCACATTGGACCTGAACAATCTTATACAACAAATAAAATCATGAAAAAATATATATTTTCTGTCAAGGACGTGCCCTCTCTCTGCCATCTCTTGTACTGTACTCACTCATAAATCCAATTTGTGGTACGGGGGTCGATGGGTGAATAGATAAATCCATATAATTTTTATTTAACGTTCTGAACCAGAAAAGCTATAGTATAAACAGCAATCTCTCATACAGTCAGGTGAACAGAGAATAATGTCTGAAATTACACGGATGGAATCCTTTTAACACACACTCCGTTACCAGAGGATTGGCCTTAGTGTGGTTAGTCAACAGTAGGTACAGGAGGTAGAAACACAGTGCAATAGACCAAAAACAATGACAAAAGTAATCTCAAACTGCACCCTATTCTGATTTGGTTGTGACCAAAATTGCTTTTTACCACCTGAGGAACATTGCCAAGGTGAATCCGTTTCTAACTCAGGCTGATACAGAGAGACTCATCCATGCTTTTATTACAAGTAGGCTTGACTACTGTAATGCTCTCCTGTCTGGTCTACCAAAGAAAGCCATTGGTCAACTAAAAAACATACAGAATGCTTCAGCAAGGGTACTGACCAAGATCAGAGGGAGAGCATACATTACACCGTGTCTGCACTGGCTACCTGTGTGTAAAGATATATATATATTTTTTAATTTTTTTATCGATCTATGATTGTGCACGCCAATACATGTCAGTCATGCTTTTAAGTTATGTACCCAGTAGGTCCCTCAGGTCCTCTGACACTGGCCTTTTAACTATCCATAAGCCTTGGACCAAGTGGCATGGAGAAGCAGCCTTTAGTTACTATGGCCCCTGCTTCTGGAATAGCCTTCCAGAGAACCTTAGGGGGATGAAACTGTATTTAAAAGAGATCTTGAAATACACCTTTTTTAATTTAAGTGCTTTTTTTAGTCTTTCAGTTGATATTGTAATTCATTAGTTTGTTGTATAGTAAATATTTCTGTTTTTATTTTCATTGTTTTTAACTTATGTTTTATTTTTTGGGGAAGCAAATTGCATTGTATTAATCTTTGCACTGTGCTATATAAATAAAGCTGATTTGATTTGAAGTCCTTGTGACATGTACGCAACTGTTTTCTGTAGTTAGTTAATGTCACTCCCCATAAAGGCAGCATTGTTCTTGTATCACCTCAGGGCCTATGCATTTTGTCTATAATTGAAAAATGTGCTTACCAATCAATTCATTGCCTTGGAAATAACAGTCATATTCTCTCGCATTCAGATTCCAATCTTCTCCTAGGAGGATTTTGCACCTGAAGTGGCTGTCTGTCACTTTTCTGAGCATCCCCAGCCATGCAGTCTGTGTACAGTAGCAGCCTGGCCAAGGACATGGCCCATCAATATTATTCTGTCATCTAAAGCGATAGAGACAACACCGATGCTGAATCACCAAGGATGAGAATAGGGCCCAAGTTTTGCCAGACACTTTTGAACCCCTATCTATCACACACTACTAGAGGTAGTAAATAGGATGCTATGTAGGGAATAAGATGCCATTCAGGACGTAACCCTTGAGACAAAGAATGCTCAGAATCACTTGTTACTAGAGTTTACTGTGTAGTTACAGATGTATGAGGGCAGTCTTAAATCATCTTAGTTATACATCTATGGTATTGCGATACATTTTGTAGTTTTCTGGTGTGATAGTTATAGAAATACTACCCAAAGAGATTGACGTTATTTCTGTCACATGTATTTGAAAAACAGTGTCTTCAGAAGTATTCAGATCCCTTCACTTTTTCCACATTTTGTTACATTATTCCAAAATTGAGTTATTTTTCCTCATCAATCTACACACAATACCCCATAATGACAAAGCAAAATACATTTTGGCAAATGTATAAAATATAAAAAACTGAAATATCGCATTTACATAAGTATTCAGACCCTTTACTCAGTACTTCGTTAAAGCACCTTTGGCAGCAATAACAGTCTTGAGTCTTCATGGGTATGATGCTACAGGCTTGGCAAACCTGTATTTGGGGAGTTTCTCCCATACTTCTCTGCAAATCCTCTCAAGATCTGTCAGGTTGGATGGTCAATGTCGCTGCATAGCTAATTTCAGGTCTCTCCAGAGATTTTCGATCGTGTTCAAGTCCGGGCTCTGGCTGGGCCACTCAAAGACATTCAGAGACTTTTCCCGAAGCCACTCCTACTTTGTCTTGGCTGTGTACTTAGGGTCGTTGTCCTGTTGGAAGGTGAACCTTCGCCCCAGTCTGAGGTCCTGAGCGCTCTGGAGCAGGTATTCATCAAGGATCTCTCTGTACTTTGCTCCGTTCATTTTTACCTCGATCCTGACTGGTCTCCCAGTCCCTGCCGCTGAAAAACATCCCCACAGCATGACACTGCCACCACCATGCTTCACCTTAGGGATGGTGCCAGGTTTCCTCCAGACGTGACGATTGGCATTCAGGCCAAAGCGTTCAATCTTGGTTTCGTAGGTAGGTAGGTAGGTAGGTAGGTAGGTAGGTAGGTAGGTAGGTAGATTTATCAAGCAGCTACGAATAACACAGGGCAGGTGCAAAATGCCAGAACGAAATGCACAAAAGACAGATACACGATACATGATACATAGTGCGGCAGTATGAAAAAGTATAAAAATACACTAAGTCTGGTGTGCAAAAAGATATAGAAACGCACTGCATAGTATGAGTGAATGACTGAATATGTACATTATACATTGTTATAGTGTTAGGTGAAAAAATGATACAATTATTGCACGTTGATATAAATAAATAAAAAAACTTGCATGGTTAACTATACAGGTCGATGGCAGAGAAAGACACTTAAATAGCTAAATCCGCGTATGATCTAAGTGAGGGTAATAATAGTTTACTTAATATACAGCATGGTTAAATGTATGGTTAGATTAACTGTACAGGTAAATGACAGGAATAGATACTTAAATAGCTAAATGTGCGTATGATACAATTTAGGGTAATAATACTAATTCCCTTACAATACAGTCCTTAGAACAGGGTTAATTACAGATAAATGCATGTATTGCACATTCAATATACTAAATGCAATGAATGTAATGAATGAATGAATGAGTGAGTGCTGAATGAATAAGTCCCGAGTGAATTAGTGATTTCAGACCAGAGAGTAACTCAGATGGATGGATACCGAATTGTTAAACTAGGTCCTAACACCCCAACAGTTCCAGGTCTATGTTGCCGACGGCATGGCACCCCGGTGAGGCATTAAATAGCCTAATAGCCACCGGCAGGAAGGACCTCCTGTAGCGCTCTCTGGCACACCGTGGTGGGATCAGTCTGTGACTGAAGGTGCTCCTCTGCGTCATAACCATGGCATGCAGGGGGTGGGTGACGTTGTCCATGATGGCAAGCAGTTTGGCCAGGATCCGTCTCTCCACCACCTCCTCTAGAGTGACAAGTTTAATCCCCAGAACAGATCTAGCCTTCCTGATCAGCTTATTTACCCGAGAAGAATCACCGGCCTTTATGTTGGCGCCTGAGCACACCACTGCAAAAAAGATGGCACTGGCCACCACAGATTGGTAGTGTGAGGGCTTGGTTGTGGTAAGGCCTCTTACTCCCACCTAGGGGAGGAGAGAGGCACACAACCAAGTCCTCACACCCTAATTAGGGAGATTATGATCCCCAATCAGAGACAGCTGTCTAGCGTTGTCTCTGATTGGGGATAGTATTTAGGATCTACTCAAATCCACCTGTGTGTGGATCATTGTTCCTGCTAGTCTGCACGGCCTGTAGCCCAGCAAGTAAGTCACTGTGTTTGTTTGGTTTTCAAGTTTAGTTTTTCTCAGTCATCTCCTTTTGTTATTTTTGTGCTTCGTGATTGCATCTCCAAAAATAAAAGAGGAACGACACTCCATCAGCGCTCCGTTTATCGTCCCTTAACTACGCACTGTGACAGGTAGAAAGTATGCAGTAGTTTACTGCACACGTTGAAGGACCTGAGCCTCCTCAGAAAGTACAGTAGAGTCGGCTCTGGCCCTTTTTGTACAGAGCCCCGGTGTTACCAGCCCATTCCAGCCTGTTGTCTATATGGACTCCCAGGAACTTGTATGACCCAACCCTTTCCACATCCATCCCCTATATAGGGACCTCAGTCTGTTGGGCCTTTGGTCCTCCTGAAGTCCACCACCATCTCCTTTGTTTTGCTGATGTTGAGCTGAAGGTGGTTCTTCTCAAACCACACCAGAAAAAGTCATTGATTATGCGAGGTGCGCCTTCTTGGGCACTGGGACCAGGTAGGATGTTTTCCACAGCACAGGGACCCTTTCCAGGCTCAGGTTAAGATTGAAAGGTCGCTGGACTATTCCACACAGTTGGTCAGCACAGACCCTAAGCACCCTTGGGCTGATGCCATCAGGGCCCGCAACTTTCCACTGATGTAGTCTCTCCAGCTCTCTCTTCACTTGGTTGGTGGTGAAAGCCAGCCCAGGTGTGGAGGTGGGGGGAAGGGGGGTGTTGGGGATCAGTCCAAAGGTAGGGGGAAGGGAGTTATTGCAGAACAGTCCAGAGGGAGCAGGGAGGGGGTCGCTGATTGTCTCAACGGAGGTGTCGTATGCAAAGGCGGGGGGGGTGGGACAGTCGTGAGGGTGTGTGGCCGGTTGAGGAGATGGATAGAGCTAATATTGTACCTGTTAAAAAATTGGAGCTCTGTCAGAGTGACCATCGGGTTTTTGGTGACCATGGCCCTTATTGCTGAGTTCTAGGCAGAGTCAATTTTAGAATAAGCCTGTAACGTAACACTATATAAAAAAAGTGATAAAAGCAGAGACACAGAGCTACAAAATGGTATATCATATGCTGCATTTGATGAACATTGGGAAAGTAATTCTGCTTTGAAAGTTGATAAACTTGTAACCTCACTTTTGAGAAAATTGACTTTGATACACCTACTGGAGAGCTCTTCTTTGTCTACACCCATTTAGCATCGTTCACACCCTATTAAGCCTTAGCCCCACCCATCTCTTTAAGGATTCACAGTGTAGGAAACAACCAATTATTTCAAGACTAAAAGCGGTGAAAGTAGTAGCAAAAATGTGTGAGAGAGAGAGAGAGTCAGTGATGTGAATAACTAACAAGATACTAATAATTGTTCTTTACCAACCAGACAACAAGCACACAACTATTACTTCTGGCCTCCTGAGTGGCACTTGAGGCGTCACTACAGACCCGGCTTTGATCCCAAGCTGTGTCACAGCCGGCCATGACCGGGAGACCCATGAGGCGGCACACAATTGGCCCAGTGTCGTCCGGGTTAGGATGCTCTAGCGACTCCTTGTGGCAGGCTGGGCACCTGCAGACTGACTTCAGTCTTCAGTTGGACGGTGTTTGAGGTAAAAGTTTAATTGGGGAGACAAAAGGGTAAAAGTGCAAAAAATATATATTATTCCTTCTGAGCTTTCCCTCATTACACAACACACTATGCTTAGGTTCAGGAGATAAAGCGTATCACAGCGGGCCAATTGTGCGCTCCCATTGTACTCTCATTGACAGGCTTCTTAAAGGACTGTCTGCCAGCATACCCTAACACAATCTCTGCAGGTTTCACAGCAGACTAGTCACTAGAGAATCATATTGTCTGACTGTCTTACTGGCGGTGTTATTTCTGTATTCTGATCCTCACCCAGGCCTCTTCTCCACTGTCATCGTGTTTTGATTGGAACATTGGCAGAATCACTGAGGGGGCTGTCAACAGAACTAGAATGGGCATTCTCTTTCTATGGTTCTGTCACTCATCTCATTGTTACAAACAGAAGCCATAATTTCCGTGTGGTATCAAGAGTGCCAGGTACAATGCTTTACAAAATGACAGTCCGACATCAACAATCCACACCATGAAATGTATTTATGGTGCCTGTAATGTCCCTTCTGTGTTTCTAGATGGAGTGACTTTTAAATGTATAGAACTGGGCTGGTTTGTCAATATGTGCAGACAGACTGCTACTGTAGGGTTGTGTCAGTGATGGTGTTGGGGATAATACTAGCAGTGGTTGAAGAGGCACGTGATTATAGATACATTTCTGTGGTGTAAATGCAACGCACACACGCACACACAGGCATAGCCACAGACACACACACACACAAACACACGCATGCACACTAATGTTTTCATCATGAATCATGTTCTTGGGGCAGTTCTGCAGAGTGGTCACTAGCTGGCACAGCCACAAAGTCATAAAATCTGAATTTAAATTGGCGAGTTAAAGGAACATTTCATTCACATTTCAAAAATGTGAATCTTCACATTTATCATCTCCAGCACCACCCCAACATCAACATATGTGAAAATTGCGTGTTTCTATGTTTTGTAGTAGAAAAGATATAGGAGGATAAGTGTTTCCATTGACATCATCATTGTGCATCGTGTGATTCTAGCCAATTATGAGTAGGCATTGCCTACTAATTGCCTACTAATTGATTGATGATGTCATTGAAAACACTTATCTTCCTCTCTTTTTTGCTACAAAACATAGAAATGCGCAATGTTCACATACAGTATGTTGATGTGCAATGATACTATGCCTTATAGTTGCAAAAAAAAAAAAAAAAAAAAAAATACTAGCCTTGCTCTGTTGCCAATTGTTAAGTACAAATGGTGTTTTTCTGTTTTACTGTTGTACGGGGTGGCAGGTAGCCTAGCGGTTAGAGCGTTGGGCCAGTATCCAAAAGGTCGCTTGTTCGAATACCTGAGCCATGTGTCCTTGAGCAAGGCACTTAACCCTATAGAAGAGACAGAAATGCTTATGGGGGAGGAGTTGCTGTATATATTCAGAGCCATATCCCTGTAATGCTTAGAAAAGATCTTATGTCAAGTGTTATTGAAGTGTTGTGGTTGCATGTTCACTTGGCACAACTACAGCCTTATCTTTAGGGGGTGTTGCCAAAGGCCACCAAGTGCCAACAGTCAGAATCTAAATGATATGTGTGAAACGCTTGATAGTGTATGTGATGTAAACAGAGAGGTCTACTTTCTTGGGGACCTGAATATTGACTGGTTTTCATCAAGCTGTCCACTCAAGAGGAAGCATCTCACTGTAACCAGTGCCTGTAATCTGGTTCAGGTTATTAATCAACCTACCAGGGTGTTTACAAACACTACAGGGAAAGGATCATCCACATGTATCGATCACAGTTTTAATAATACTGTAGAACTTTGTTCTAAAGCTATATCCGTACCCATTGGATGCAGTGATCACAACATAGTGGCTTTATCCAGAAAAGCCAAAGTTCCAACAGCTGAGACTAAAAGTGTATAAGAGATCATACAAAAGATTTAGCTGTGACTCTTATGTGGATGATGTAAAACATATTTGTTGGTCTGATGTGATTAATAAAGATCCAGACGCTGATGAGGAATTGAAAAACTGTATGGTTGAAAGAGATGGGGCAAAAGGAGTAGCTATTAAGTCTGGCTGCACATCTGACTGGCTGACTTACTGCAAATAAAGAAATTATGTGACTAAACTCAACAAAAAGAAGAAGAAACTGTATTATGAAGCCAAGATCAAAAAATACTTTGGAGTACATTAAATTAAATTAAATCAACTCCAACTTTCATCGAATCAGATGGCTTAACCAGTTCATGTTGCCAATTATTTTAATGAGTACTTAATTGGGCTAACTTAGGCAGGAATTACCAACAACAAACAGTGAGCCATCGTATTCATGCATAAAAAAAACAAATAATGAAAGAAAAGTATTGCAAGTTTGAATTTTGTAAAGTTAGTGTGGGAGATTTTTTTTTTGTTATTGATCAATAATGACTAACCTCCGGGCATTGACAACTTAGATGTAAAGCTACTGAGGATGTTAGCTGACTCTATAGCAATTCCTATCTGTCATATCTTTAATCTGAGCCTAGAGGAAAGTCTTTGTCCTCAGGGCTGGAGGGAAGCCAATGTAATTCCATTACCCAAGAGAGGTAAAGCAGCCTTTACTGGTTCTAACAGGAGAACTATAAGCTTGCTGCCAGCTCTTAGCAAACTGTCGGGAAAAAATTGTGTTGGACCAAATACAATGCTATTTCTCTGTAAACAAATTAACAGCAGACTTTCAGCACACTTATAGAGAAGGGCACTCAACATGTACTGCACTGACACAAATGACTGATGATTGGTTGAAAGAAATTTATAATAAGAAGATTGTGGGCGCTGTACTGTTAGATTTCAGTGCAGCCTTTGATATTATTGACCAGAACATGTTGTTGAAAATTTTTAGATTTAGAGCTATCTAATATAAATCAATTGATTTTCTTTAATGGAAGCTTCTCTAATGTCAAACATATAAAGTGTGGTGTACCGCAGGGCAGCTCTCTAGGCCCTCTAATCTTTTCTATTTTTACCAATGACCTGCCACTGGCATTAAACAAAGCATGTGTGTCCATGTATGCTGATGATTCAACCATATACACATCAGCAACCATAGCTAATGAAGTCACTGAAACCCACAAAGAGTTGCAGTCTGTTTTGGAATGGGTGGCCAGTAATAAACTGGTCCTAAACATCTCTAAAACTAAGAGCATTGTATTTGGTACAAATCATTCCCTAAGTTCTAGACCTCAGCTGAATATGTTAATGAATGGTGTGGCTTTTGAACAAGGTGAGGATACGTTACCTTAGATTGTAAACTGTCATGGTCAAAACATATACAGTGGGGAGAACAAGTATTTGATACACTGCCGATTTTGCAGGTTTTCCCACTTACAAAGCATGTAGAAGTCTGTAATTTTTATCATAGGTACTCTTCAACTGTGAATGACGGAATCTAAAACAAAAATCCAGAGAATCACTTTGTATGATTTTTAAGTAATTAATTTGCATTTTATTGCATGACATAAGTATTTGATACATCAGAAAAGCACAACTTAATATTTGGTACAGAAACCTTTGTTTGCAATTACAGAGATCATACGTTTCCTGTAGTTCTTGACCAGGTTTGCACACACTACAGCAGGGATTTTGGCCCACTCCTCCATACAGACCTTCTCCAGATCCTTCAGGTTTCGGGGCTGTCGCAGGGCAATACGGATTTTCAGCTCCCTCCAAAGATTTTCTATTGGGTTCAGGTCTGGAGACTGGCTAGGCCACTCCAGGACCTTGAGATGCTTCTTACGGAGCCACTCCTTAGTTGCCCTGGCTGTGTGTTTCGGGTCGTTGTCATGCTGGAAGACCCAGCCACGACTCATCTTCAATGCTCTTACTGAGGGAAGGAGGTTGTTGGCCAAGATCTCGCGATACATGGCCCCATCCATCCTCCCCTCAATACGGTGCAGTCGTCCTGTCCCCTTTGCAGAAAAGCATCCCCAAAGAATGATGTTTCCACCTCCATGCTTCACGGTTGGGATGGTGTTCTTGGGGTTGCACTCATCCTTCTTCTTCCTCCAAACACGGCGAGTGGAGTTTAGACCAAAAAGCTCTATTTTTGTCTCATCAGACCACATGACCTTCTCCCATTCCTCCTCTGGATCATCCAGATGGTCATTGGCAAACTTCAGACGGGCCTGGACATGCGCTGGCTTGAGCAGGGGGACCTTGCGTGCGCTGCAGGATTTTAATCCATGACGGCGTAGTGTGTTACTAATTCTTTGAGACTGTGGTCCCAGCTCTCTTCAGGTCATTGACCAGGTCCTGCCGTGTAGTTCTGGGCTGATCCCTCACCTTCCTCATGATCATTGATGCCCCACGAGGTGAGATCTTGCATGGTGCCCCAGACCGAGGGAGATTGACCGTCATCTTGAACTTCTTCCATTTTCTAATAATTGCGTCAACAGTTGTTGCCTTCTCATCAAGCTTCTTGCCTATTGTCCTGTAGCCCATCCCAGCCTTGTGCAGGTCTACAATTTTATCCCTGATGTCCTTACACAGCTCTCTGGTCTTGGCCATTGTGGAGAGGTTGGAGTCTGTTTGATTGAGTGTGTGGACAGGTGTCTTTTATACAGGTAACGAGTTCAAACAGGTGCAGTTAATACAGGTAATGAGTGGAGAACAGGAGGGCTTCTTAAAGAAAAACTAACAGGTCTGTGAGAGACGGAATTCTTACTGGTTGGTAGGTGATCAAATACTTATGTCATGCAATAAAATGCAAATGTATTATTTAAAAATCATACAATGTGATTTTCTGGATTTTTGTTTTAGATTCCGTCTCTCACAGTTGAAATGTACCTATGATAAAAATTACAGACCTCAACATGCTTTGTAAGTAGGAAAACCTGCAAAATCAGCAGTGTATCAAATACTTGTTCTCCCCACTGTAGATTCAATGGTTGTAAAGATGGGGAGAGGTCTGTCCTGCTTTTTTGACACCACACTCCAAAAAGAAAGTTCTGCAGGCTCTAGTTTTGTCTAATCTTGATTATTGTCCAGTCGTGTGGTCGAGTGCTGCAAGGAAAGACCTAGTTAAGCTGCAGCTGGCCCAAAACAGAGTGGCATATCTTTCAATTCCTTGTAATCAGAGGGCTGATATAAATACTATACATGCCAGTCTCTCTTGGCTACGAATTGAGGAGAGACTGACTGCATAGTCAACTTACACACAACTCTGACACACACGCTTACCCCACCAGACATGCCACCAGGGGTCTTTTCACAGTCCCTAAATCCAGAACAAATTTAAGAAAGCGTAGCATCAACATGTTGCTGCATATACAATGTTGAGAGGGAGAGGGAGACAACCAGAAAACCATATTAAAAGCCTTTGAGGGAGGTGAAGTTTAATTTGACCTTTGAGACTCTGGGTTTCAGCCTGCTGTGAATGATAGGCTGTGTCACCAGCAAAGGGCAGAAGTATAAGTGAAGTTGCTTTGTAGTGTAATGGAGGTCATAAAATGTAAAATAGCTTGGTGATGTATTTACTGCTGTCCATAAAATAATACTCACAGAGTTGCTGCATGCAGTGGTGATGTAGGGTCTGGGTCTCTCTCTGCCAGTGGCCCAAAAACACACTGTTCTCGTCATTAACTGTGAATGTTGGATAAACTTTATGGAGTAATATGTGGTTGAGTGAAAACATTATACCTACAGTATTTTCATGTTATTCTCATATACATGACCATCATCATCAGTCACTTACTATGATTGGTGGATGTTACAATGAAATGTCCCTCACTCTACCCAACCCCAAAATCGCAGTTCTTAATAATTCTGCGATTCCAGCGATCTCCATTACATTGACATTAAATGTTAGTTTTTAAATCAATGTTTTACTTTCTAGAGAATGCAATGGTAAATAAAAGGGTCTGACTCCATTATAGTGTGATTCATCATCATTAACACAGTTGGTGCAGTGAGTGCCATCGTAATGAGAATTAATGGTCTGGTCTGTAGGAAGGGCAGGATGCTGGTCAGCACATAGACGCCCACACTTTGTCACCCAATTCACCCTATTCCCTTTGGGCCCTTGTCAAAAGTAGTGAACTATAAAGGGGATAGGGTACCATTTGGGATGCAAATCCAGTTGTGTTTTCTATAATGTCCACACTGTCTCAGTCAAGTTCAAGTAGAGATCTTCAATCTTTAGGACCATCTGTCCCTGTATGATGGTCCTAAATCTACTAACAGATTAATATCCAGGTGATAGCTGTCTCTCTCCACTTATTCTGTATTGCGTAAACCACTACACATTTAAAATATACATAATCTACTAACAGATTAATATTCAGATTACTCAAGTGTGAGGAGAAATAATAAATGTTGCACCCTATGTATATAGCCAGTGGTTTAGATTTTCATCTCTGTGCTATAGAGTAACTTTCTTTCACTGAATTATCACTTAATTATTTTAGCAATGGAATTGCATGTGTATAGAACATTTAATTTCAAGGTGCAGTGATGCACAACCTTCCAATACACTATTTACTTGTGTATATGTACAGTGCCTTCACAAAGTATTGACTTTTTCTACATTTTGTTGTGTTACAGCCTGGCCTACACACAATAACCCATAATGTCAAAGTGGAAAAATGTTTTTCAAAATGTTTATACATTAATTAAAAATCAAAAGCTGAAATGACTTGAGTCATTAAGTATTCAACACCTTTGTTAAGGCAAACTTAAAGAAGTTCAGGAGTAAAAAGGTGCTTAACAAGTCATATAATTATGTTACAGTAGTGTTTACATGATTTTTTTTATGACTAACTCATCTCTGTACCCAACACATGCAATTATCTGTAAGGTCCCTCAGTCGAGCAGTTATTTTCAAACACAGATTCAACCACAAAGACCATGGAGGTTTTCAAATGCCTCAAGTTGGACACCTATTGGTGCCTCACAAAAAAGCACCTTTGAGCATGGTGAAGTTATTAATTTAACTTTGGATGGTTTATCAATACGCCCAGTCACTACAAATATGTGTTTCTGTGTGGCCTAGTCTCACGATCGGGTGCAGAGACAGACCAAGACGCAGCGCAGGGATAGTAGTTCGACATTTATTTCAATTATACTATGTATATATTCAATACTATGTATAATGAAACACGACAAATGACGAACTAAACAACACCGAAACAAACACTACAGACAACATCACGTTCAACGAAAACAAACACGAATGAACGGACGTAACAAACGCACACTTAATTTCACCGTGACTGCGACATATAACGACACACACAAGAGTGAAGGACAGACAAACATATATATGATCCCTAATTAGAGACAATGCGGTGCAGCTGCCTCTAATTAGGGATCCAACCCAAACCCTATAAAGAAACAGAAAAGAAAGACACTGTCAGACTCTGACCATAGCTACATAGAGAAGCAAATAGGCCTCTCTATGGCCAGAGCCTGACACCTAGTTACAGTTTTTACTTATATCGGCTTGAAAATCTATGTCACAACATGAATAATTATTTTAATAATAATGTGCAAATATTGTACAATCCAGGTGTGCAAAACTCTTAGATACTTACCCAGAAAGATTACAGCTGTAATCGCTGCCAAAGGTGATTCTAACATGTACTGACTAAGGGGTGTGTATACTTATGCAAATTAGATATGTATGTATTTCATTTTCAATAAATGTGTCATTATGGGGTATTGTGTGTAGATGGGTGAGAATTTGTTTTATGTAATTAATTTTGAATTCAGGTTGTAACACATCCGGCCTTGATTGGAAGTCCCATAAGGCGGCGTAAAATTAGCCCAGCGTCGTCCAGGTTTGGCCGGGGTAGGCCGTCATTGTAAATAAGAATTTGTTCTTAGCTGACTTGCCTAGTTAAATAAAGGTACAGTTTACAGTATGTGCATAATCTGCTTCACGGGTTTGAAGCTAATACTTTTTTTTCCTGGGAAATCAGAAATAATGTATTTGTGTACAAACTTAAAGATTGTACAAGAGAAGATATGGCTAAATGTAATTGCCCATAGCCTCGGCAGGAAGATTGATGCTCCTCACCCAGTAGTGGTTCCTATACCCATAACAGTGTCCTGACTGTCAAGAAAAGACAGCTATTCCCCATTTTACAGACGAGCAGAATTTGTTGTTCTACTTTGATCACTCTGCAGGGCCAGGACTTTCACACTGTCAAGAGGGACCCACTATGACAAATTATCATGAAATAGACACAAATTACTTATGTAAAGCCAAAGGTCTAGCAACCAAATGTTGCATGTTCGAATCACATGATGAACAACTTTAGCTTTATAGCTCATTTGCAACTACTTACTACTTTTTGAACTACTTCGCTAGCATGTTAGCTAACTCTAACTTGAACCCTTTAACTACTTAGCTAACATGTTACCTTACCTCAACCCTAACCTTAACCCCTAACCTTAACCTCTAGCCTAGCTAATGCTAGCCACAACAAATTGGAATTCTTTATGAATAAAATTGTGTACTGGAAAAGAATGCGTTATGAAGAAAAGCATGTGGTGGACATGAAGAAAATTACTTTTTCGTATGCCTGTCACAAATTTCGAATAAGTCTATTTCGTAATAATCTTTGTGTTGGCTGTTGATGCTGTTGTTGTTCTTGTTTTTGTTGTTTTTATTTCTGTGAGGAGTATATGGCCGTACACATTTGAAGGTACAATCTTACAGCCGTTCAATTAAAATCAAATGAAGGATTGTGGCTTCAAGTATCATTTTCTGATGAGGATCCTTTTAACTATGTTTACCTGATGTCTAGAGACAGTGGAGAGGGGCCCTATGTCTGTCCTTGTTATCTGGTGTGGTCAGGGCCTGGTGCTGCTGTCTGATCCTCTGGGGAGAGCTGCCTGACAGTGACCTGTTCTGTGGGGAGAACAGAGACTGTGACCGTGGAGCATGACATGACTGAGAGGGTCTGTCTCTTGTGGGTCCTGTGGGTTTGTTTCCCTCCACCTTCCCAAGTCTGTCCTCCCTGAGCTCCTCAGGTGGAGTGGAACAGTGGGCAATATATACTGGGATTCATTCATAGTGGCCAACATTTAATAATACCTATCAATCATCGATTGAACCAGAAGCAGTTTGACTGTACTTTCTGCACAACCGCGCTTTCAGCTCCAAATACACATGCGTTAAAATTATTATAGAAAAGAGTTGATTTGAATGAATATAATATTTTTCTAAATAATAGTTTAATAGTAAGCAGATAACGGGGGCAAGATGGCTGTCCCTTACCGTTGGTTTAAATATGAAATTTCCATGGACACTTCACATTGAACCCTCTCCAGTCATTAAACCTGAAAACATTTCCCAGTCAATGTTTTTGTGAAAAGGATTTCTCTCTTTTCAACCAAAATAGAATTATGCGAGAGCAAAGTAGGTCAGCCTATCACGATCCCTCCTCTTTTTATGCTGGTTTGACGGCCCCAGGCGAGAACGCAATTGTCAAAGAATTTCAAGGCAGAGCTAGCTTTCACATGGCCGGGATGAGAATAATACTAGATGGGAGGGAGAGGGGTGAGGGTGGGGTGGTGGTTTTCATTCAGCCATGGGCTAGCTAGAGGGGAAGAATTGCCCATCTTACAGATGCATCGATGCGGTGGCTTATTTGGGCAATGAGGCGGTGGAGTCATTTCTAATGAGTCACACATACAAAATAACAAAGCAGAAGACCTCCAACTCATCCTCTAAAATCTTCAGGGAGGGATAAATGGGGTGTCATGTTTGCTTATGCAGATTCATATTTCATTATGCAGATTCATATTTCATTATGCAGATTCATATTCATTCATGTGTTCAAGTGTATCTGTTTTAGTGTACAATAATACAGTGCAAAGTTGGGTAACATTTTATGTAGAAGGTCTTCTTATAGCAGTATACTTCTTTCTAACCATAAATTAGTGGTTTAGCTAAATATTTCTAATTTTGTCAAGCTTACCTGCAGACACATGACTAACTATGGTAGCCCTAAGGGGCAAAAAAGCTTCCTATAAATACTAAAACAACAGGGTTTCCAACATAAGTTCATGTTTTGGAATATTTTTACAAAGTACTTTCAAAATACTGGTAGTCTGGTTCCTTGCTTATGACACTGCGTGTGTAAAAGTGCCTCTTCAGTATTTTACAGTGCCATGAGAGGGTTTTAAATATTAAACCAGACTGATGTTTCTCTCAAAGGCATCATCCTGAGTTGTAATCATGTCCCTTAGTGAGACAGAGGCTTGTGAGAGATCTTTCGAGATCTTTGCCTTCAATTTTTCCAGTTGTGAAGCTGATGTTTTTGAAGGTAATGAACAGTTAAAATCATGTTTGTTATGAAATTGAATGAGATTTGAAAGAAACCAGATCAAAGTATGATGACCAAAGCATGAAAAATGACTGTTGCTTTTACATTGATTAAGATTTATAATAAAGTTATTGGTCCCCTCCCACATGTCAATCACTTGGATTTATTATTAAGGGGACAAGGTGGCATCACCTTAACTCTGATTAGAATACAACAATGGTAACATGATATTCTCATACCTAATTTAAAATAAGTACCACCTACGGAGAAGGTGTGTTTGCAGAGGGGAGCGGTTTATATAGCTAGATAGTTACTCTACTGGTGACACAATTTTACTTTAGAGTGTCAGCAAATATAACTCAAAGTTTACCTTATTAATCTTTGGCAAGATTTTAACTGTGTCTGGCTAGCTAGGTCTTCAGCCAGCATGGAACAAAGGGGGAGGGGGAAGGGTCGTACAAAACACTGATGCAGTTGTCAAATCAAAACATCTGTTAGTGCTGCTGTAAAGCACTTCACAAGTGACATGCCAAACAGAATATGTGTAAATAAATCTATATCATTTATGCAATTTCAATGTTTGAGTTGCTGTATGCATCACCAAATTAGCTTGAGATGATTTCACTACAACACTGCTCATTGTGCCCAAGTCGCTTGACATAGGCATTTCAAAGAGCTGTCAGTCAAGGAGAGCTCATGACTATAAGCTTCCAGCCCACTCAGCATGTCTTTGTAAACTTTCTTGTAGTTAGCAATGAGAGAAAAAGTACTTTTCAGAATTTATTTTCAGGACTTTGAAGAATTATTTCTAGATATATTTGTCAGGAACCTGCTACCCTATTTTAACCCAGTAAGTGGTCATTGTAAGTAATGATATGAACATGAATTCTGATGTCAGTTGGTATGTTATTAAAGTGTATTTTTCTCTGGGACTCTGGCGATCGGTAAACAAAGTGTGTGTTGTAATTTCTACACCAGAGCTATATGCTGTAGCTAGGGTATTATGTAACATAAAATGCCTACATTTTCCACTGACATCAGCCATTTATTATACCTTACACAGTCAGCTTTCAAAGATTGTAATGCAGTAAAAAGCTAGAAGAATAGTTGTATCATACATATCCCTACCACAACAGGGATGATCCTTGCTACCACATCTTTTTTTTAAATATATAACATTTGCCATGGAGAAGTGCAAAAGTGTTGCTACTGCTCTCAACAACATTGCTGCCCTGAATAGATAAAGATTAGTGGAAAAAAGTTGGACTACTTTCTGCACATGGTCAGTGTGAACCAGAGTGACTTGTCACAACGCAGGCCAAACAACCTGTACAAACAAAACAGAGAAGGATCGGACCCTTTTTTTCAATTTTCGCCTAAAATGACATACCCAAATCTAACTGACTGTTGCTCAGGACCTTAAGCAAGGATCTGCATATTCTTGATACCATTTGAAAGGAACCCCTTTGATGTTTGTGGAAATATGAAATTCATGTAGGAGAATATAACACATTAAATCTGGTAAAAGATAATACAAAGAAAAAAAAATGCTTTTTCTATTTTTCTCATTGAAATGCAAGAGAAAGGTCATGATATAATTTAGGAGTTTATGCGCAATTTAGATTTGGGCCACTAGATGGCAGCAGTGTGTGTGCAACATTTCAGATTGATACATTAAATCATTGCAATACTGGACTATTTTATATCAAGTCTGCCCAAATGTGCCGAATTGGTCAATTGATACATTTTCAAGTACATAACTATAGAGAACATACAAAAATTATATGGAAATATAAAATGTAAGTTTACACACTCCCAGGAATGTTATACATGATGGATCATTAGCTTACACACTAACTTTAACACATCTAGATGGCTGGGCGGGGTGGGTGTGTAGCCAGAGACAGCAGGGTTTCCCAAAATGATGCTACATTTTATCTCTGGGACCCTCAGGATGACAAATCAGAGCAAGATTACTGAATGTAAGTATATCATTTACTTTCAGAGGTGGATGTCTCAAACCAGATACGTTTTTTTTAGTTGTGCACTCTCCTCAAACAATAGCATGGCATTTTTTCACTGTAAGAGCTACTGTAAATTCGACAGTGCAGTTAGATTAACAAGAATTTAAGCTTTCTTAAATTCTTGTCTATGTTCTGGAAAGTTTGCTGTTACTTACAACAGTCATGCTTATCACATTAGTGCATGTTAGCTCATTAAAGTTTAATGTTCGAGAAGGAATTTCTGCTCTAAAACACATTTTTTTTTAAACGTTTACGTTCAAATGGCTCTCCTGTGAAGTAGTGACCTGCAACATACGCCTAGTTTCCTAAAACGAGGCACATATATATATACAGTGGGGAGAACAAGTATTTGATACACTGCCGATTTTGCAGGTTTTCCTACTTACAAAGCATGTAGAGGTCTGTAATTTTTATCATAGGTACACTTCAACTGTGAGAGACGGAAAAAATCCCAAAAAAAAAAATCCCAAAAATCACATTGTATGATTTAAAAAAAAAAAATTTGCATTTTATTGCATGACATAAGTATTTGATCACCTACCAACCAGTAAGAATTCCGGCTCTCACAGACCTGTTAGTTTTTCTTTAAGAATCCCTCCTGTTCTCCACTCATTACCTGTATTAACTACACCTGTTTGAACTCGTTACCTGTATAAAAGACACCAGTCCACACACTCAATCAAACAGACTCCACACACTCAATCAAACAGCTGTGTAAGGACATCAGGGATAAAATTGTAGACCTGCACAAGGCTGGGATGGGCTACAGGACAATAGGCAAGCAGCTTGGTGAGAAGGCAACAACTGTTGGCGCAATTATTAGAAAATGGAAGAAGTTCAAGATGACGGTCAATCTCCCTCGGTCTGGGGCACCATGCAAGATCTCACCTCGTGGGGCATCAATGATCATGAGGAAGGTGAGGGATCAGCCCAGAACTACACGGCAGGACCTGGTCAATGACCTGAAGAGAGCTTGGACCACAGTCTCAAAGAAAACCATTAGTAACACACTACGCCGTCATGGATTAAAATCCTGCAGCGCACCCAAGGTCCCCCTGCTCAAGCCAGCGCATGTCCAGGCCCGTCTGACGTTTGCCAATGAACATCTGGATGATCCAGAGGAGGAATGGGAGAAGGTCATGCGGTCTGATGAGACAAAAATAGAGCTTTTTGGTCTAAACTCCACTCGCCGTGTTTGGAGGAAGAAGAAGGATGAGTACAACCCCAAGAACACCATCCCAACCGTGAAGCATGGAGGTGGAAACATCATTCTTTGGGGATGCTTTTCTGCAAAGGGGACAGGACGACTGCACCGTATTGAGGGGAGGATGGATGGGGCCATGTATCGCGAGATCTTGGCCAACAACCTCCTTCCCTCAGTAAGAGCATTGAAGATGGGTCGTGGCTGGGTCTTCCAGCATGACAACGACCCGAAACACACAGCCAGGGCAACTAAGGAGTGGCTCCGTAAGAAGCATCTCAAGGTCCTGGAGTGGCCTAGCCAGTCTCCAGACCTGAACCCAATAGAAAATCTTTGGAGGGAGCCGAAAGTCCGTATTGCCCAACGACAGCCCCGGAACCTGAAGGATCTGGATGGAGGAGTGGGCCAAAATCACTGCTGCAGTGTGTGCAAACCTGGTCAAGAACTACAGGAAACGTATGATCTCTGTAATTGCAAAAAAAGGTTTCTGTACCAAATATTAAGTTCTGCTTTTCTGATGTATCAAATACTTATGTCATGCACTAAAATGCAAATTAATTACTTAAAAATCATACAATGTGATTTTCTGGATTTTTATTTTAGTCACTCACAGTTGAAGAGTATCTATGATAAAAATTACAGACTTCTACATGCTTTGTAAGTGGGAAAACCTGCAAAATCGGCAGTGTATCAAATACTTGTTCTCCCCACTGTATATATATAGATTTTTTTAATCACACATTTATAGGCAAATTTGATGTATGTTTTCATGTTTTGTACAGATATTTTTTATCAATTGAATCCATATCCACTTGTTATGAACATTTATCTGTTATTTATTCCAAATGTTGCATTTCTGTGATACTTAGAGGCTGAGAAATCAGCTAATCTGACATACCGGTAAGACCTAAGATGGCCACCGATATGGGAGATACAGACAACATGCATGAGCGCGGGTGTCATCAGATTTTTAGCTCTAACTTTGGAGCGCTATGGGCCAATCAACTTAGTTCCAATTGTATCTGAAAGATGAGACTCTCAACTTGATATAGAGACATTGACTGAGCCACACCCCAGGGGCCAAATCTGGGGTGGCTCAATGTCTATATATTTTCAGGATACATACATCTATCTACCTCTGTGCCAAATGTGTGCTTATATCACAAAGTTTACTATTGAGTCAACATTTTCAGCTTAGCCACGCACCACTAGTAAATAAGAGATTATTTTTCATTCCTCCATATTAATGCAGACATCATGGTAAATGTGAGTGTTTACACGATCCTAGGTTTATTGTAATTTCCACAAAAAAAATCTTTAGTTTATAAAAGTACAGACCCAGATCTTCAAAATGGTATATCATACACTGCAATTGGAAAGTAATGTTGCTATGAAAGTTGATATACTTTAGAAAAAAACTTTACTGCAAACTTCACAGTAATATTCTGTTAAACCAAAGTTTTTTTAGGATTGACGGTAATTTACAGATCACTGGCTGACAGTAAGTTACCGTAAAAATAACAGGATTTGTTTAGAGTGAATTACAATTGAAATGCCCTGGCTTGTCAATCAGTTCAAAAGATTGACAAGTGACTGGAGTGACCACTGGGAGCTGTGTGGGAGAGCCAGGGCAGATCAGCTCATTCAGACCGTGCAACTGAAAGACATTCATTCTGCCAACGAGAGGATTGCATTAAATATTATACAAAGGCTTTCATGCATGTGATTGGACAAAACAGATGAAAGGAGTTTCATTAGTCTCACGTGGAATTCTTGTGTTGTCACATTTTCGTCAACTAAAATAAGCTCATTTGTTACAGTTATCGTTGTCTTTTCATGGAACCTCATTATCGTCATTAGTTTTCATGATAGGTTGTTGCCAAATATTTTTTGTTTATATTGACGAACTTAACATTGATGAGGCAGTTATTTATTTTTATTTTTTTGCTTTTTTGTCATTACATATTACATTTTGAACATACATTGAATGATCAAGGTCCCATCGTTCTATCCACTCCTTGGTACCATTAATGATATTTCTCTGGTTGGTATGGTCTTCCACTGGAAGACTGGAATCATAATGGAGTAGTTTAAGCCTTTCAGCTCCACTTTATAAAGTATATTTCAGTTTGTCCATTTGTAATTCCCCATAAGTGGCAGGGTCCTCCTTCCATGATGGAATTGAACTCCCTCTCTGCTCATGCATCATAAGCATAAGACTGACAGATAGTCAAAGGCCTTGTGTGGTACATGCATCATTGCACCCTGATGGCCCAGAACCTACAGAGCTTAGCTGGAATCTACAGGGAGACATTCTTTCTAACAAAATAATCTGCTTTATGGTGCTATCCCCATTTAGCATGCACTCTGCAGAGCAGGCTTTAATCCCAAAAGGCACCCCATTCCCTACAGGGCTCTGGTCAAAAGTAGTGCACTATAAAGGGAATAGGGTGCCATTTGGGATGTAAACTTAGTGTCAGTTTCAACTCATGATTTAGGCAACAAAAGAGAAAGCTGTGTTGGTTACTTACTCCAAACCAATATTAAGATAACGCTGTGTTGGTTACTTACTCCAAACCAATATTAAGATAACGCTGTGTTGGTTACTTACTCCAAACCAATATTAAGATAACGCTGTGTTGGTTACTTACTCCAAACCAATATTAAGAGAACGCTGTGTTGGTTACTTACTCCAAACCAATGTTAAGAGAACGCTGTGTTGGTTACTTACTCCAAACCAATGTTAAGAGAACGCTGTGTTGGTTACTTACTCCAAACCAATATTAAGATAACGCTGTGTTGGTTACTTACTCCAAACCAATATTAAGAGAACGCTGTGTTGGTTACTTACTCCAAACCAATATTAAGATAACGCTGTGTTGGTTACTTACTCCAAACCAATATTAAGATAACGCTGTGTTGGTTACTTACTCCAAACCAATATTAAGATAACGCTGTGTTGGTTACTTACTCCAAACCAATATTAAGATAACGCTGTGTTGGTTACTTACTCCAAACCAATATTAAGATAACGCTGTGTTGGTTACTTACTCCAAATCAATATTAAGATAACGCTGTGTTGGTTACTTACTCCAAACCAATATTAAGATAACGCTGTGTTGGTTACTTACTCCAAACCAATATTAAGATAACGCTGTGTTGGTTACTTACTCCAAATCAATATTAAGATAACGCTGTGTTGGTTACTTACTCCAAACCAATATTAAGATAACGCTGTGTTGGTTACTTACTCCAAACCAATATTAAGATAACGCTGTGTTGGTTACTTACTCCAAACCAATGTTAAGATAACGCTGTGTTGGTTACTTACTCCAAACCAATATTAAGATAACGCTGTGTTGGTTACTTACTCCAAACCAATATTAAGATAACGCTGTGTTGGTTACTTACTCCAAACCAATGTTAAGATAACGCTGTGTTGGTTACTTACTCCAAACCAATATTAAGATAACGCTGTGTTGGTTACTTACTCCAAACCAATGTTAAGAGAACGCTGTGTTGGTTACTTACTCCAAACCAATATTAAGATAACGCTGTGTTGGTTACTTACTCCAAACCAATATTAAGATAACGCTGTGTTGGTTACTTACTCCAAATCAATGTTAAGAAGAAAACGCTGTGTTAGAACAGGAATAGCCTTTTCACTGGGTCTCTAGTCTGAATCACATTGTATCTGTCAATAACACTTTATTTGGATAGTCCACTACAGATAAAGTGGGACCTATTTGTCTTGAGAAGAAAAATAACATATTTCAAAGCAAGTCTGGACACATTTGTTGACAGTGACATACAAAGCTTTCCATTTATAGAATGATAAGTGCTAAGGGCCTCAAGGTTAGGCCCGGGGAGGGGAGAGGAAAGGAACAGTCTTTTCTGCCACACTTATTCCCCTTTTCACATATTTTTCTCTCTCGCTCTCTCTTTCTCAGTCTCTGTTTCTCTCCACCGACACTGCATTCCTCCTACAGTAATATCTTCATTGAAGTAAGAAACTTGTCTAACTAAAATGGATGACTGAACAGATTGTTTCGAGCTGGAGCCAACATATTCTTTCCCCTGCTTTTCTACTGAACTGAATTATCCAATTTTCTATTCCAGTTTAACAGAAGGCAACAATGCCAAATTACTTTCAGCAGAAACCTATCAGAATTGAAGATTGAAAAAAAATCTATGTTAATATATTAAATTGTAGGAGCAATTATCTGAGGGAAGAGAGAGAGAGAGAGAGAGAGAGAGAGAGAGAGAGAGAGAGAGAGAGAGAGAGAGAGAGAGAGAGAGAGAGAGAGAGAGAGAGAGAGAGAGAGAGAGAGAGAGAGAGAGAGAGAGAGAGAGAGAGAGAGAGAGAGAGAGAGAGAGAGAGAGAGAGAGAGAGAGAGAGAGAGAGAGAGAGAGAGAGAGAGAGAGAGAGAGAGAGAGAGAGAGAGAGAGAGAGAGAGAGAGAGAGAGAGAGAGAGAGAGAGAGAGAGAGAGAGAGAGAGAGAGAGAGAGAGAGAGAGATGGGACAAACACCTACCTGGAGGTGACAGCATTCCCTCCCCCATATGCCCCTGTAGGCACAACTATGACAACATAACCAACAAAAATGGGTCACAACTCCTGCAGCTCTGTCGCACGCTGGGTCTGTACATAGTCAATGGTAGGCTTTGAGGGGACTCCTACGGTAGGTACACATATATAGGTAAGTACACATATAGCTCATGTCTTGGCACCCTACTCCCTATCTAAAGTGCATTACTTTTGACCACAGGGCTCTGGTCAAAGTAGTGCACTATTTAGGGAATAAGGTGCCATTCGGAATGCTCACATTGTTTCAAAGTCATTGTCAGTTCAAAGCGGTGAGCAATTTCCTGGCTGAACAATTTCCACCTATAACCTTCTTTAAATAGCATAACAACCGTTTCCCTAACCATCAACAATGTCACTGGCTACTGCTTTTCTGAGATGATGGATTAGTATCTGTGGATCAGTAAATTGGACTAAATGTGGGTTTGGTGTCGTTTGTCTGACAACAAGCTTTGATTTTGTGTGCTGAAAGATATTTAAAGAGTGCACAGTATTTTTTCCGCTATCCTCTCCTTCATTTTCCCATTACAATTAATAAGCGGTGTCAGTGGAGGCTGCTGAGAGGACGGCTCATGATAATGTCTGGAACGGCGCTAATGGAATGGCATCAGTCCATGTGTTTGATGTATGTGATACCATTCCACTCATTCCACTCCAGCCATTACCACAAGCCCATCCTCCCCAATTAAGGTGCCACCAACCTCCTGTGGTTTCAAGATATATTTATGATCTTTCAGTCAACAATCCTTCTCTCCTTCTCCCTTTGATACATGGTAAGTCATAAGAGGAATACATCTACAACAAGGATACTGGTGGGTTAGTATCCAGCAGGCAGAAATGGGTAAAAACTATTAACATGACGTACTAATTACATTCTTTAAACCAGTTTGTGGTTGGTTAATGACGTCACTTCAACCACTTTTGGCCCCTGGGATATGAAGTTCTGGATCTTACACCACTGTGTACCAAATGGTACAATATTCCCTATATAGGGCACTACTTTAGACGAGAGAACTAATACACTATATGTAAAGTTTTAAAATGCAGTAGGACCCCATCTGTCATCCATCATTTATAATTCTTGCTCCCCCACTAAAGAAATGGTCAGCATTTCATCCCCAGGACCCTGAAAACACGTATATATTACTCATTGTGTATGCATTATTAGTTATATTATTATGTGTTATTACACACAAGCCAGAAGGCCATTGGAGAAATGTGTTGTGGACGGATATGACCAAAATATATATTTTTGGTTTAAATGAGGCGAAAGGAAAACACTGCATTCCATCATAAGAACCTTATTCCATCTGTGAAACATGGTGGTGGTAGTAACATGGTTTGGGCCTGTTTTGCTGCATCTTGGCCTGAACGGCTTGCCATCATTGATGGAACAATGAATTCTGAATTATACCAGCAAATTCTAAAGGAAAATGTCAGGACATCTATCCGTGAACTGAATCTCAAGAGAACGTGGGTCATGCAGCAAGACAACGACCCTAAGCACACAAGTCGTTCTACCAAAGAATGGTTAAAGAAGAATAAAGTTAATGTTTTGGAATGGCCATGTCAAAGTCCTGCCCTTAATCCGATCGAAATGTTGTGGAAGGACCTGAAGCGAGCAGTTCATGTGAGGAAACATCCCAGAGTTTAAACTGTTCTGTACGGAGGAATGGCTAAAGTTACTCCAAGCCGATGTGCAGGACTGATCAACAGTTACCGGAAACATTTAGTTGCAGTTATTGCTGCACAACAGATGAAAACATAGATTCACATACTTTTGCCACTCACATATGTAATATTGGATCATTTTCCTCAATAAATAAGTATAATATTTTTGTCTCATTTGTTTAATTGGGTTCGCTTTATCTACTTTTAGGATTATGTTTTAGGTCATATTTATGCAGAAATATAGAAAATTCTGAAGGGTTCACAAACTTTCGAGCAGCACTGTATATGATGATGGAGGCTATTGTTAAGGCTGTGAACGTCTCTTTGTTTTTGCTTTCTTTTCAGACCAAATTGAATATGTTAGGCATTCATTACTTTCATTCGGCTTGGAAAATAAATCTGTAAATGTTTTTGTCCTTTGGAAATCTTTGTCAAGGGACAATCAACTATAGGCAAATGTAATACAGTTGTTTGTTTGTGTTGATATGCAATGTCCTTTGACAGCGGTCCCGCCATATTCTCAAGACATTACAGTCAGACTTTTTTTTACAGACTTTTTTTTTAGCAATGACAGTAATATAAAATGTCTGAATTTAATGTAGACAAGGCCTACTTTCTGCTTTGTCAATGTGCTGACACTGCAAAGCTTCTGCAATGTAAATCTTTCTACATCAGCCATTTATTGGAACAGTAAATTTGAATTTTTATTTTATTTCTAACAGAGACTGTGTTCTTGAACCAACCCCACTCACACATAAAAAGAACAAGCTGAAAAAAAATAGGAAGTGATGACAGCTTAAATATAAAAGTGAGGCAGCAATATCCTTTTGAACAAAGATAAGGGATTGTAAAAGCATTTGCTGGGTATCTGGCTAACCATGTTAGACAAATGAGCCTTGTTCTCATTGAAGCCTTGTTCTTATTGAAGCCTATGTTCCTACCAACAGAGGGAATCCAGGACCCACACAAACCAGTAGGGAGAAAGGGAAAACTCTGATTGCTGCATGGTGACAAGACAAGGGACATAGTTGAAGAGTGTTCCCCTTTGATTGTATTGGGGACTCTATACTATTGGCAGGTCTAAGAAGAGCTCCTGACACAGGTTCTTCATTAATTTTATGCAGAGAGGGTATGCAGAGAGGGCATCTGCACTATACGGGGATAGGGTGCTAGTTGCTACGTAGATACAGACAGTCAATGTTGGGCCAGGAAAGTTTACTACAGGATTCTACCAGCTAGAAAATCAAGCTGATCCAAGCCCACAGTAGGTGTTTACTTCCCAATTTTTGACCAAAACAGACACTTTTCTCCAGAGTAGCATGGTAATGCTAGTCACGCACGCAGGCACACAACAAAATCTCTCCCTCACCAATACCTCTCTACCTCTGTGTGACATTGCCAGTCTCCCCAGTCTACCTCCTTCCTACGTTATTACAACCAAACATCACACTCTGTATGTGTCCCAACTGGCACCCATTCCCTATTTAGTGCACTACCTTTGACCAAAACAAGTGCACTACATAGGGAATAGGGTGCCATTTGAACCTTTTCTCTGTCTCTAGTTTTGTCTTTTCCAAACAGTGTCAGTGACATTCCTTCCTGCCCATTAGTCTGTGTAAACGTTCTACTGCACTGTCAGCAGGCTTCCTTCCCATCCCAATTACCTCCACTGGCTCTACACTGCACAGGGGAACACTATCCCTTCTGATTCAGCAATTATTCAGCACAACCATTGGTTAGGCAGCACACACATTTTTTGGATCAGCAAGAGCAGAGCAGGTCGGGGATCAGGGTTGGAATATCCATTGCAGTGTACAATGCAGCATAATTTTATTCACACCATCCCAGCAGCTATCTTAGAAATATAACACTGCTCAGTGCTTCTCCGAGCATGCACTTCGTAGCCTATAGGCTATGGATAATTTGATTGAGACCACACTAAATAGCCTATAGGCACACTTGATATTACATTCCCAGCGGAGAATCAGAGATGAGGGGCGGCACCGGGCACACATTGATATATAGCCTAATAAGCAACTAATTCTAAAACACTGAGAAACATTTACATTTCAATTTTATCTGGACTAGATTTAAAAAAATACTAAACCCTTCCCTTGACTGAAATTGTAAAAAGAATGACCCTCCTCAATTGTCATCCAGGTATCCATTCTGTAAATGTTGATACATCCCTTATATCTGTCTTTTCACCTTAACTTTTTGTATGGTGCAGGTTTATCTGCAACAGAGTTAAAAAGGGAAATAAAACAATTAAGGGCCTGACCCGAGCCAGTGATAGTTGACACAACCCACCAGTCACTCAACTCCAGCTAAAAAAAAAATGCTCAGAAATGTCTCTGTAATAATGCGTGAGCAAGGTACAGTACAGTAGCTTAATGTCTCTTATGCAGGCAATGGGAAAATGGTCACTGAACCCATTAGCAAATATCCCACTGGCAGTTAACCTATGAGGGCATACCTTAGGGTGGAAGGATGAGTAACATCTTAGACCCTTGGTTTACTTCTCCCTCTATGACATTTAACCTTTAGTTAGGCTTCTGACCCATCATATTAATTTCCAGAGCCAGAGGCAAACAAAAACAACAACACAAACTCAGAAATAACTTAATATTGGGTGTCCTGGCCTGGGCAATATAACACTATGATTCATCATCATACACCAACTTCAACAATAACAAAAATATGGTTGAATGGAAAGCAACTTGTCACGGTGCGTAGTTAAGGGACGATAAACGGAGCGCTGATGGAGTGTCATTCCTCTTTTATTAATGAGATGTACTCACGAAGCATTTACATAAAAGACGGAGATGACATAGAAAACAAAAACACGATTCAAACGAAACACAGTGACTTACTTTGTAAGCTGCAGGCAGTGCAGACAGACACAAACGAACAATGATCCACACACAGGTGGAAGTGTGTGGGTCTTATATACTATCCCCAATCAGAGACAACGCTAGACAGCTGTCTCTGATTGGGGATGATAATCACCCTAGTTAGGGTGTGATGACTTGGTTGTGTGCCTCTCTCCTCCCCTAGGTGGGAGTAAGAGGCCTTACCACAACCAAGCCATCACAGTACCCCCCCCCCCCCAAGGTGCGGACTCCCGATCGCACCATCAATCCCCCCTCTCCTGAAAAGTAAAAAAAAAATTGTCCAAAAAACTAGGGACATGGCGGGGTACTGAGATGGTTGCTGGTGGAGGCTCCGGTTCTGGTTCCGGGCGTGGCGCAAGCTCTGAGAGTAGCTTCTCTCCTACCTCTCTGTTGCACGCCCGGTCCAGTCCGGACCCCAGCGCGATGGTTCCCCTCTCAGTACTCCCGCCAGTTACCAAGTCCTGTCTGGACCCTGGTGTGGGAGCCCTCGACCCTGGAGCCCTCTGGTTGGGCTGGCTGTCGGCCCCACACTGGGCACCGACGCGCTATGGAGCTCCTGCTCCACAGCGGGGCTGAACGTCGTGCCCACCCTGGGCACCGACGCAGAGAGGGTTTCCAGCCCTGTGGTTGGGCTGGCTGTCGGCCCCAGACTGGGCACCGACGCGCTATGGAGCTCCAGCTCCACAGCGGGACTGAACGTCGTGCCCACTCTGGGCACCGACGCAGAGATGGTCTCCAACCACAGAGCTGTGCTGGTGACCGTCGCGGTAGCCTCCGTGCGTGGAGTAGGCACGGGGCGTACTGGACTGGGGACACGCACCATAGGTCTGGTGCGAGGAGCTGGCACGGGTCGCACCGGGCTGGAGACACACACCATAGGTTGGGTGCGAGGAGTAGGCACAGACCGTACCGGGCTGGGGGAACGCACCACTGGTCTGGTGCGAGTAGCTGGAACGGGCTGTACCTGGCTGGGGAAACGCACCGTTGGGTGGGTGCGTTGAGCTGGCACGGGTCGCGCCGGGCTGGGGAAACGCACCATAGGGCTGGTGCGCGGAGCAGGCGCGGGCCGTACCGGGCTATTGTTGCGCACCGATGGTTTGGTGCGCTGAGTCGGTCTCCTCCTCCTCCGACTCTGGACCGGCGCTGGAGGCACCGGACTGGGAACTGACGCTGGAGCACGACTATGCCTGTCGTCCCTACTCCAACGCCAATCCCCATCCTGTGAGGGCTCCTCCGGGAACCCCCACGAGTGAGGGAACAGAAGCACATCGCTGTCGTCTTCCTCCGACTCCTCTCTGTACTCCTGCTCCCACGGCTGTAGGGGCTCCTCCTGGAACCCCCACGAGTGCAGTGGTCGGGGCTCTTCTCCCTCGATCCCCGACCACCCCCATAGCCCCCCCCCAAAATCAGTTTGGGGGTTTTTCTGGGCTCCAGGCTGGTCCTCAGTTTTAGCCCGGTGACGTTTCCCCCGTCTTCGGCGCCTCTGCTGCTCCGGACCCCAGCCTTCCTCCACCGCATGATAATGGTAGACATCCTCCTGCGATAATTTCCCCATCTCGTAGAGGATGTCTACCAATATCTGTTTCCGTTGCGTCCCAGGGTGGTGGATCATTCTGTCACGGTGCGTAGTTAAGGGACGATAAACGGAGCGCTGATGGAGTGTCATTCCTCTTTTATTAATGAGATGCACTCACGAAGCATTTAAATAAAAGACGGAGATGACATAGAAAACAAAAACACGATTCAAACGAAACACAGTGACTTACTTTGTAAGCTGCAGGCAGTGCAGACAGACACAAACGAACAATGATCCACACACAGGTGGAAGTGTGTGGGTCTTATATACTATCCCCAATCAGAGACAACGCTAGACAGCTGTCTCTGATTGGGGATGATAATCACCCTAGTTAGAGTGTGATGACTTGGTTGTGTGCCTCTCTCCTCCCCTAGGTGGGAGTAAGAGGCCTTACCACAACCAAGCCATCACACAACTAAAATTGACATTTTGCCCTTTTGAAATCGGAAAGAGAAGAAGTGAATTTCAAACACACATTCAACCACAAAGACCAGGGAGGTTTTCCAATGCCTCGCAAAGAAGGGCACCTATTGGTAGATTGGTGAAAATAAAAATATATTGAATATCCTTTTGAGCATGGCAAAGTTATTAATAACGCTTTGGATGGTGTATCAATACACCCAGTCACTACAAATATACAGATGTCCTTCCTAACTAAGTTGCCAGAGAGGAAGGAAACCGCTCAAGGAGTTCACCATGAAGTCAAGACTTTAAAACCGTGATAGGAAAAAACAGAGGATGGATCAACAAAATTGTTGTTACTCCACATTACTAACCTAATTCACAGAGTGAAAAGAAGGAAACCTGTACAGAGGAAAAATATTCTAAAACATGCATCCTGTTTGCAACAAGGCACTAAAGAAATACTGCAAAAAATGTGGCAAAGAAATTAACTTTTTGTCCTGAATACAAAGTGTTATGTTTGGGGCAAATCCAATACAACACATTACTGAGTACTATTATGCTTGTAATCGTTAAGGACTGGGGTGTTTTTCCGGATGAAAAAGAAACATAATGGAGCGCAGAGAAAATCCTAGAGGAAAATCGGGTTCAGTCTGCTTTCCACCAGACACTGGGAAATGAAATTCACCTTTCAGCAGGACAATAACCTGAAATCACAAGACCAAATAAACATGCTTACCAAGGCAACACTGAATGTTCCTGAGTGGCCTAGGTACAGTTTTTACACAAATCTATTTTAAACTGGTTGTCAATATGGTTCTCAATATGCGCAAATGTTGCACAATCTAAGTGTTGAAAGCTCTTAGAGACTTACACAGAAAGCCTCACAGCCTCTAATAGCTACCAAAAGTGATTTTATAAATAATTGACTCAATGGTGTAGTCATGAGTGTGCAAAGCTGTCATCAAGGCAAAGGGTGGCTAATTTGAAGAATCTCAAATATAAAATATATTTTGATTTGTTTAACACTTTTTTGGTTACTACATGATTCCATATGTGTTATGTCATAGTGTTGATGTCTTCAATTTTATTCTACAAAGTAAAAAACAAATAAAAACCCTTGAAGAGTAATATTCCAAACGTTTGGCCCCCAGTGTATGTAAACAAGATATTTCTGCATTTCATTTTCAACAAATTTGCTCAAAAAATCTTTAACATGTTTTCACTTTGTCATTATGGGGTATTGTGTGTAGATGGGTGGGAAAAAAAGTAAAAGGGTATGAATACTTTCTGATGGCACTGTGTGATGAACTTCACAGGGTTGTGAAAGTGCACGGTGATCTTGATGCTCCTTTCCAATAAATATTGAGGGTCTGATTCTGGTGACATGATGATCGATGGTTGACTGCCGGTTGACAAACAACTATTCTTGCTTATCAATAATAATCTCATTATGTAGACTAGCCTACCCGCACAGCCTTCCCACACTGTATTTGCGAGCTGTTGGCTAGAGTACAGGTGGCAAGACCAGAATAGACACATTTGTGAAATGTCACATGTAAGGTGTTCCAAAAACATGCTTTCACATGTACAATTTCACCCTTCACGTATGAAATCATGTTATTTCCCACATATGAAATCATGTGGTTCACCATGTGATAACATGAAGCTACACTGTTAGACATTGCTGTTAATTTAGTGGTAAATGTTAGTCATAATGTAGTACATTTCTACAGTAATATTATACAGTATTAGTGTTTTGCTATATATTTACTATCAATCGCATTGCACTTGGGTACTTTTTGGCCCATCCTCCAAATACCCTGGCATGCCTAACTTTCAATTTCATTTAAACTTAAAGGATAGATGCACTTATGGCACAAACTGTTACAAATTATTTTTCTGTAATTCTATAGTAAGTTACTGGCTACTGAGTTGCAGTGAAAATCTACAGCCAAACTGTATTTTGTCAGTAAATATACAACAAACTGTATTCAGGAAGTACAAAGCAATTCTAATTCTAATGCAATTATTTTCAATACCGAAAATGTGGAATTGGGTTTACTTTCTGAATTGACTGGAACATAAGTGGTAAGCATATCTGGGAGCTGAACTCACAACCTTTTAGATGACAGTAACCTTAATGTCCTGCTTCGCCACTAGATCTGTGACCATGACAGAGATCTGACACATATTTATTGGCAAGAATACGTTTCTGCACTTTGCTAAAAGTTTCCCGGAATCAAGTCAATATTTATCGGATTATCTGACAACACCAGATAAAAATCGTTGGGTAACTTAATTGGCTAATGGCCAACAAGCTGCATCAACTATAAACTAAAAGTACAGTTATCATGCTTGCAAACAAATTATAGTTTCAATCAAAAACCCTAGATAGCTTTTTATACTGCCACAAATACGGTTATCGAGGTCATTTCCTTAGTAGGAGAACTCGGAGCTCTGCGATGATAGACACGTTTCCCACTAGTAATTACCAGATGGAGGGCCATTCAAGTGGATTTTTTACAGTCGTATTTGGTAAATTCCCACTTCCTAATTTGTGACGAACGCAGCATTAGTTAAACTCACTACTGAACTTTGAAATGTAGGTGGGGTCAGTGTGCTGGCGGGGGCTCATTAGCATATTTGGGGGCAAGGTCTAGAATTTGTTGTCTTTGTGCCAACCATCAGTGGAAATGTTGTACCAGTTTAAGTGGTTTTATGGTTGTGTTGTGAAACTATTGACCATAATTTTGTAAGACATTGTGGTAATCAACATCCAGGACAAACATATTTAGCCTTAGTCATTTAAATCAATAAGTCATAACATGTTTTGGGCTTATTCAGTATTTTTGCCCTGATAAATTGAAATCCTGAGACGTATGTTAAAAGTACAATTTATATTGATTAGCTTATTCTACTGTAATCAATAGTGTGTGCAAATTATTCACTCACATCAATATTGTATTGAAATCAATAGAACTGGGACAATAACCACGGCGACGCGTAACATTTGTGCTCAGGCAAACCTCAATGAACTTGGGTATACTACATGTCTCTGTCGATAGATGACAGCTGGTTGTAGCCATTTATCAACTTATATCTCTGTGAGAAAATTATTTTGGTAGATGGCCAATAAAGAAAAGGAAATAACACTTTTTGGACCTCACATCAGTTTCTAAATAGCGACAGGGGTTGGCTTTTATTTGAATGATAGCTTAACCCTCAAATACATTAATGCATGTGAGGCCAGAGACTTTTATGGGAGGAGCACCCACATTTTGTTTTACCACGTGTTCTGAAAATTACAGCTATGCTCTAAGTCCCACTATGGACTGACGTTTATGACAAAAACACTGTTACTAAACCAAAGATATTGGTCTGTTTTAAGCAATAGATTTTGTGAGATCGTGATGACTAAAAACTTTAATACTAACATCACCAATCTGATTTAAAAATAGTGTGTATTTCATTTATTTTTTGTGTGGTGCAAATGTTAGTCTGTGTAATGTAGTAACTTGTTCTGTCCACCATAGGGAAATGTGCATAATACAACATAATTAAATATGTCAAATTAATTCAATATTTTATCATATTGTGGCGAGCTCAGTCAGAATAAGATGGCTAGAGGCAGAGATTAATTTACCGGAGAGTTCCTGTACCCATAAACCGCACAACTTCAGGAACGTCACTTTTTATTTACCCTCCTTCAATTATTAACAATGAATACATACTCCGGCCATGCAAGGCTCGGTCACGGTATGCATTTTAACATTCCCCCTACCCCCATAACCTGAACTAAGACAACTTAAGGAAACATAAACACATAACATTAGCTTAACTACTAAAACGTAAAGACATAACACAACCGTTTTAATCATAGAACAACAACTACCCACAATCCCCTTGCTCCCTTCAGTTACCACGCAACGTGTGGCTAGCGTATGCCGGCCAGATCGCTACAATATGATGATAGTAAATGTAGCACACCCAAATCTTTACAACAATGAGTGCTATTTCTTCCTACTTTAAACATACCAGGCACAATAGACTAGAGCATCCATAGGTGCTGTGCAACAGGCTGAATATTTGACTGTTTTGGGGACCTCCATGGTTCTGGTACCGGTACCGATCAACATTTTCACTTCTGAATCGATCCGTGGACACCGCACTGGCGAAACCACCGGGGTGGCAAAGGGTGGCAGCAGCCACTCTAAAAAAATGTCTTGCCACCCCACTCGGCAGCCCAGTTGTCAGGAGTGTCTGCTATAATATATTCATACTACATTTTATTGAATGGTATTATATTTTTTCTACTTTAGTTGTTAATCTCTATGGTAACCCGTTCCAATATCTTTGAGTCCCCCCTTCCCCGTAAAATGGTTTAGTCCCAGAGTCCACCTGCTCCTGTCACCGTGCTGCTCCCCCTCCCTTCCAGTGAAAACACCGGGCGTCGGTCCATGATAATCTAAGCAACGGAGCAGCCAGGATCACACTAGACTAGCCTAGTAGAAAGAAGGTACTGCTGCACTTGTTTACTAAATATATGATACAAAATGTTCTAATCTTGCATTAGCAGCAGCCATTTATTATAGTTAAGATATGTCTACTAACTAATGTAATGCAATCGTAAATATTATTGATAAAGTTAGCTAGCTATAAAATTTGCAGATGAAGTAGCTTGTAGCTAGCTGCCATCATTGCCATGTAATGCTTGGCCTGATAGCTAGCTAGCAAAGGGTCATTGAACAATGTTGATTTAGCTTGCAACATAATTCAATTGTTAATTTCATCTGTGGAGAAAGTTAAGGTTTATCTACAGTAAGTATAAATTAGACCTCTGGACATCTCTATAACATCAACAACATGTGATGTGGTCATATGTGATAGACAGTTGTAATATAAATGGTGTTAGTCTATTTGATTGCTAGCTAGCTTGCAAACATCGTTAGCCTAGCTAGATAGCTATCGCTTGCTTGTAGCTAACTGTTAACCAACCGTCTTTAGCGAGTTAGCTAGCTAGATAGCTTTGGTATATATCATTTTGCATGTGATAGCCTACATACAAAATGAGTGGACATTTAGAAATCATTATAAAGTGTAATATCTCATGAACATTTTGAGTTTTTTAAACTCAGTGTAAGTGTTTTACACACACACACGCACACACACACACACACACACACACACACACACACACACACACACACACACACACACACACACATTTAATGGGTTCAATAAGATCATAGCCTACTTAACATACCATCCAATCGCCAGTTAGCACTAAATCAGTTTACTATAAGTAAATAAAAACTGATGGCACTGTTCAGATATCAGATCCAATATTGCAGTTTCAGGTCCCAGAAAAGAAAATGAAGAGGAAAGGTGACATCAGAAGTTTTTGAAAAGGTCAGCCACCAGTTGTAGCAATGAGCAGAGGGAAACAGCAGAACAAAAGGAAATAGATAGAGAGCAAGAGAGAGATGAAATTCATCATGGAGCGTCAGCCAGACAGAGGAAGAGAGCCCTGAAGACTACAAGCTCAAAGCTCAGACAGTCGGAGTGTGAGGGTAGAACCACAGAAAGACAGCCCAGAGCCCCCAGCTGACATACCCCACCCCCCCCACACAAAAACACACCCCCGCCCCCCACACACACACACACACACACACACACATTGCTCTATATATGCTGCAAAGCATCTGCTTTTGACAATCCAGCCTGACGACAGACAAAAAGTATTGGTCTTGGAGCTGAAATACGATTGTGGAACTCTATCCATTTCTATATCCTGACAGAGCCTACAGTAATATCTCCAAAATGAAATAAATGTCATAATTTATCATAGCAGCTAGTCTGTTCTTATTTGAGATGTATAGGCCAATTCAATCAACTTTGGCCAGCCATCCATCTATCAGGCATCAGTACATTCTAATATAACTATAAGGGTGATATTTTAGTTGGGTAATCTAACACTATTCTATATTACTCCTTCACCGTATCTTAAAGTGGAGGGGCCACATCCGTATTCCTCTTCTTTATCGCTTACTATGAAAGTAGCAGGGTGCACATCATATGCAGTTCATCCACTGGTTATAGAATAAATTGGAAGATTGGAACACACTAGAGAAGGGTTATAGAATGGAATTGTACAGTGGAACACACTAGAGAAGGGTTGTGGAATGGAACAATGGAACACACTAGAGAAGGGTTGTAGAATGGAACAATGGAACACACTAGCAAAGGGTTATAGAATGGAATGGAAGAATGGAACACACTAGAGAAGGGTTAGAGAATGAAATGGAACAGTGGAACACACTAGAGAAGGGTTATAGCATGATATGGACGACACTGATGCCTCCAGAGACAGAGGTTCTCAAGGTTAGGGCATCCCTCCATCTTTGGGTCTCATTAGCAAGTTACAAAGGGACTTTATATGTAGCAAGTTACACATAAAGTCCCTTTTAAAGTCACAATATGAAGGCTAGTGACAGGACAAACCCCTCCATCTTTGGGTGTATTTTGTAGAATGTTCACTATAGATACAAAAGTATGTGGACACCCCTTCAAATAAGTGGATTCGGCTATTTCAGCCACACACGTTGCTGACAAGTGTATAAAATCGAGCACACAGCCATGCAATCTCCATAGACAAATATAGAATGACCTTACTGAAGAGTTCAGTGACTTTCAACGTGGCACCGTCATAGGATGCCACCATTCCAACAAGTCAGTTCACCCAATTTCTGACCTGCTGGAGCTGCCCCGGTCAACTCTTAAGTGCTGTGATTGTGAAGTGGAAACATCTAGGCGCATCAACGGCAAAGTGGTAGGCCACACAAGCTCACAGAACGGGATTGCTGAGTGCTGAAGCGTGTAGCGGGCAAAAATAATCTGTCCTCGGTTGTAACACTCAGTACCGAGTTTCAAACTGCCTTTGAAAGCAACATCAGCACAAGTACTGTTTGTCGGGAGCTCCATGGCCGAGCAACCGCACACAAGCCTAAGATTACCATGCACAATGCCAAGCATCGGCTGGAGTGGTTTAAAGCCCACCGCCATTGCACTCTGGAGCAGTGGAAACGCGTTCTCTGGAGTGATGAATCATGCTTCACCATCTGGCAGTCCGACGGACTAATCTGGGTTTGGCGGATGCTGGGAGAACGCTACCAGCCCAATTGCATAGTGCCAACTGTAAAGTTTGGTGGAGGACAAATAATGACATTCTAGACGATTCTGCGCTTCCAACTTTGTGGCAACGGTTTGGGGAAGGCCCTTTCCCGTTTCCGCATGACAATGCCCCCGTGCACAAAGCGAGGCCCATAAAAATGTTTTGTTAAGGTCGGTGTGGAAGAACTTGACTGGCCTGCACAGAGCCCTGACCTCAACCCTATCAAACACCTTTTGGATGAATTGGAACGCTGATTGCGAGCCAGGCCTAATTGCCCAACATCAGTGCCCGACCTTACTAATGCTCTTGTGGCTGAATGGAAGCAGTGTTCCAACATCTAGTGAAAAGCCTTCACAGAAAAGTGGAGGCTATTAAAGCAGCAAAGGGGGGACCAACTCCATATTAATGCCCATGATTTTGGAATGAGATGTTCGATGAGCAGGGGTCCACATATGTTTGGTCATGTAGTGTACGTATATTAAGGCCAGTGGGAAACCCCTCAATCCTGCCATTGAACAAAATATTCCAAAATGAATTCGACTTAGGATACGGATTGGAGAGAGATGTGAGTGGTGGAGAGAGAGCTGAGTGGGGGTTTTAAAAGGCATTTCACTCAGACAAGCACATCAGGAATCCCATAGGATTCACACTGTCAACCTCAGCAGTGGTCACCTGGACCAGTCCATACTGTTTGTTTTCGTCATACAACACTGTTTTCCAAATCTGCGTCCCAAATATCACTCTATTCCCTACATTACTTTTTACCAGGGCCCATATGGTTCTAGTCAAAAGTAGTGCACTATGTAGGAATTAGGATGCCATTTGGGACGCAGTCCAAGAGCCCCCCTCCATCCCTTCGCTCCTTCTGCATTTTATTTTAGCTAAAGAAATACTCCTACTCCAAGCCCCCCGCCTTTCAGTGCACTTATGAATTCACAAGGAGGGCAAATTAGGACCTTGATGGCTCCATCCAACTATAGACCAAAAAGCACAACAACATAATTGAAGTCATGGGTTGAGTCATGCAGTTAAAATCATTATGAATAGACAACCCCCCTTTCTTTTCAATATAAAGATTTTTCTGCTGTTGGTCTGCTGTTTTCCACAGATTTCACGGATTCAATGACATCAGTGCATGCTTTTGTTTCACAGATATATATTTTCATCTCCTCCCAATATGAATTTACTGCAGGCCTAATATTGGGTTGCACCCCCCTTTTGCCCTCAGAACAGCCTCAATTCGTCGGGGCATGGTGACAAAGGCGTTCCACAGAGATGCTGGCCCATGTTGTCTCCAATGCTTCCCACAGTTGTGTCAAGTTGGCTGGATGTCCTTTGGGTGGTGGACAATTCTTGATAGACATGGGAAACCTTTCAGCATCAAAAACCCAGCAGCGTTGCAGTTCTTGACACAAACCGGTAAGCCTGGCACCTACTACCATACCCTGTTTAAAGGCTCTTCAATATTTTGTCTTGCCGATTGAATGGCACACATACAATCCACGTCTCAATTGTCTCAAAATAATTTTTTACCTGTCTCTTCCCCTTCATCTACACTGATTGAAGTGGATTTAAGTGACATCAATAAAGAATCATAGCTTTCACCTGGATTCACCTGATCAGTCTATGTCATGAAAAGAACAGTTCTTAATGTTTTGTACACTCAGTGTATGTATACCTAGTGTAGAAAAGCTCCCTTCAGTACACTAGAATGTGCGTAGTTAAAGTATGTTTGTTCTGCATGATCACCATTATGTTAAGTGTACTAATCACACGGGTGGTAAGCTCTACACTTTAGCATGGAAATGCCTCAGTGAAAATACATTTTATATATATATATATACAGTTGAAGTCGGAAGTTTACATACACCTTAGCCAAATACATTTAAACTCAGTTTTTCACAATTCCTGACATTTTATCCTAGTAATTTTATCCTGCCTGTCTTAGGTCAGTTAGGATCACCACTTTATTTTAAGAATGTGAAATGTCAGAATAATAGTAGAGAGAATTATTTATTTCAGCTTTTATTTATTTCATCACATTCCCAGTGGGTCAGAAGTTTACATACACTCAATTAGTATTTGGTAGCATTGCCTTTATATTGTTTAAACTTGGGTCAAACATTTCAGGTAGCCTTCCACAAGCTTCCCACAATAAGTTGGGTGAATTTTGGCCCATTCCTCCTGACGGAACTGGCGTAACTGAGTCAGGTTTGTAGGCCTCCTTGCTCGCACACGCCTTTTCAGTTCTGCCCACACATGTTCTATAAGATTGAGGTCAGGGCTTTGTGATGGCCACTCCAATACCTTGAATTTGTTGTCCTAAAGCCATTTTGCCACAACTCTGGAAGTATGCTTAGGGTCATTGTCCATTTGGAAGACCCATTTGCGACCAAGCCTTAACTTCCTGACTGATGTCTTGAGATGTTGCTTCAATATATCCAAATAATTTTCCTTCCTCATGATGTCATCTATTTTGTGTGCACCAGTCCCTCCTGCAGCAAAGCACCCCCACAACATGATGCTGCCACCCCCATGCTTCACGGTTGGGATGGTGTTCTTCGGCTTGCAAGCCTCCCCCTTTTTCCTCCAAACATAACAATGGTCGTTATGGCCAAACAGTTCTATTTTTTTTTTCATCAGACCAGAGGACATTTCTCCAAAAAGTAAGATCTTTGTCCCCATGTGCAGTTGCAAACCGTAGTCTGGCTTTTTTATGGCGGTTTTGGAGCAGTGGCTTCTTCCTTGCTGAGCAGCCTTTCAGGTTATGTCGATATAGGAGTCATTTTACTGTGGATATAGATACTTTAGTACCCGTTTCATCCAGCATCTTCACAAGGTCCTTTGCTGTTGTTCTGGGATTGACTTGCACTTTTCACACCAAAGTATGTTCATATCTTGGAGACAGAATGCGTCTCCTTCCTGAGCGGTATGACGGCTGGTTGTCCCATGGTGTTTATACTTGCGTACTATTGTTTGTACAGATGAACGTGGTACCTTCAGGCGTTTGGAAATTGCTCCCAAGGATGAACCAGACATGGCTGTTTTCTTTGGATTTTCCCATGATGTCGAGCAAGAGGCACTGAGTTTGAAGGTAGGCCTTGAAAGACATCCACAGGTAGACCTCCAATTGACTCAAAGGATGTCAATTAGCCTATCAAAGCCATGACATAATTTTCTGGAATTTTCCAAGATGTTTAAAGGCACAGTCAACTTAGTGTATGTAAACTTCTGACCCACTGGAATTGTCGTATAGTGAATTATAAGTGAAATAATCTGTCTGTAAACAATTGTTGGAAGAATTACTTAGGACATCTACTTTGTGAATGACACAACTGACTTGACAAAACTATAGTTTGTTAACATGAAATCTGTGGAGTGATTGAAAAATGAGTTTTAATGACTTCAACTTAAGTGTATGTAAACTTCCGACTTCAACTGCTTTTATTAGTCATCAGTCACTAAGAGGGTATCTTGTTCTGCTCCTGAAATCTGCTCCTGCATTCATCCCAGTCATCAGCAACAGAGCATTGGGGAAGGTGCATGTCTGACATCAATGTGGGCGCAATTATTAATTTAAAATGGTACATTTTAAAAATATATATAACATAAATCTACTGTTGACACGTAGGCTATGGTGTAATGGATTTTTTTGCCTTGTTTGGTGGGTTTTTACAATCTTATGTAGGTGTCATAATCAACCATAAAATAATGTTAATATACAGTATGTCACAACAAGCCTAACTATATGTGTCATGACAGTATTATGACCATATTATAACAGGTTAGGACAAGTTATATCAGCTGTTATGACATATTATGACCATGTCATAACGTATTATGGCGCTGGGTGTCAAGTTAAGTGTTACCGACACATGTCCTACTAGGCACCGTCATGACCGAAAGACGGAGAGTGAAGAGGGCGGAACCATGGATACGTAGAAGAGTGAGAATAGGCCTCTGTTGTGTTAAGTGGAGGTCAACAGATCAATAAATACAGTACATATAATATATCATTTAAAACCTATTGCAGCTCTTCTCAGAACCCCTGTATGGACAGTAACATAGGCATAATGAGAATCCTCCTAACTTTTCTTTTTTTAGCGGAACTTTGAAGTCTTTGGAAGGTTCTACAAAATTCTTGGAATCTAACGTAGCTAGCGCATCTAAAAGCAGGGATCAGAACATGTTAAAGACATTTCAAAATATTTTTTGCTTTCTTTAAAATCCGGGAGAAGAAGAAGGGAGCTTAAATTAATTAATCTTTGACTGTCATCTTTATGGAATTTAACCAGGTATTCACCACTAAGCACAATATCTCTAACTGTCATGTTCTTAACTTAACTATTGTCAGTGCTTGCAGAGCAAAATAAATTGAAACAAATGTATAATTTTTTTTGTCAATATTTACATGTAATGTATCGTATCAGGTGTAAAACTATTATCAACAATAACTGCATGTCCCAAACAATCAAATTACAACAAATGGTGAAGAAAGAAAACAGTAAACTAATATTTTCTGGTGAGATTACAAATATGTGTAATCCTCTATCATTGTCATGTTCAAATGTGATTGGGACTGACACCGATCTAGAGGCAATGATAAGAGGTTCAGTTTAACTTAGTTCAGCTCAGCTCTGCAACGTCACAGAGTTTAGGCATCTCCAGTCCTGTCTGCCGCGGCTACATTGTTGTCCTTTAAAGTGGCAGTATACGGTGGGGAGAACAAGTATTTGATACACTGCCGATTTTGCAGGTTTTCCTACTTACAAAGCATGTAGAGGTCTGTAATTTTTATCATAGGTACACTTCAACTGTGAGAGACGGAATCTAAAAATCCAGAAAATCACATTGTATGATTTTTAAATAATTAATTTGCATTTTATTGCATGACATAAGTATTTGATCACCTACCAACCAGTAAGAATTCCGGCTCTCACAGACCTGTTAGTTTTTCTTTAAGAAGCCCTCCTGTTCTCCACTCATCACCTGTATTAACTGCACCTGTTTGAACTCATTACCTGTATAAAAGACACCTGTCCACACATTCAATCAAACAGACTCCAACCTCTCCACAATGGCCAAGACCAGAGAGCTGTGTAAGGACATCAGGGATAAAATTGTAGACCTGCAAAAGGCTGGGATGGGCTACAGGACAATAGGCAAGCAGCTTGGTGAGAAGGCAACAACTGTTGGCGCAATTATTAGAAAATGGAAGAAGTTCAAGATGACGGTCAATCTCCCTCGGTCTGGGGCACCATGCAAGATCTCACCTCGTGGGGCATCAATGATCATGAGGAAGTTGAGGGATCAGCCCAGAACTACACGGCAGGACCTGGTCAATGACCTGAAGAGAGCTGGGACCACAGTCTCAAAGAAAACCATTAGTAACACACTACTAGACGCGCATGTCCAGGCCCGTCTGAAGTTTGCCAATGACCATCTGGATGATCCAGAGGAGGAATGGGAGAAGGTCATGTGGTCTGATGAGACACAAATAGAGCTTTTTGGTCTAAACTCCACTCGCCGTGTTTGGAGGAAGAAGAAGGATGAGTACAACCCCAAGAACACCATCCCAACCGTGAAGCATGGAGGTGGAAACATCATTCTTTGGGGATGCTTTTCTGCAAAAGGAACAGGACGACTGCACCGTATTGAGGGGAGGATGGATGGGGCCATGTATCGCGAGATCTTGGCCAACAACCTCCTTCCCTCAGTAAGAGCATTGAAGATGGGTCGTGGCTGGGTCTTCCAGCATGACAACGACCCGAAACACACAGCCAGGGCAACTAAGGAGTGGCTCCGTAAGAAGCATCTCAAGGTCCTGGAGTGGCCTAGCCAGTCTCCAGACCTGAACCCAATAGAAAATCTTTGGAGGGATCTGAAAGTCCGTATTGCCCAGCGACAGCCCCGAAACCTGAAGGATCTGGAGATGGTCTGTATGGAGGAGTGGGCCAAAATCCCTGCTGCAGTGTGTGCAAACCTGGTCAAGAACTACAGGAAACGTATGATCTCTGTAATTGAAAACAAAGGTTTATGTACCAAATATTAAGTTCTGCTTTTCTGATGTATCAAATACTTATGTCATGCAATAAAATGCAAATTAATTACTAAAAAATCATACAAAGTGATTTTCTGGATTTTTGTTTTAGATTCCGTCACTCACAGTTGAAGAGTACCTATGATAAAAATTACAGACTTCTACATGCTTTGTAAGTGGGAAAACCTGCAGAATCGGCAGTGTATCAAATACTTGTTCTCCCCACTGTAAGTTTAGCTCAATTATCTGCTAGTAGTGCACTATATAGGGAATAGGGTGCCATTGGGATACAACCTCTATGTTGCTGGCACATTATGGCCCTGTTTTTGATAGTGGTGTTAAGTTGTGTTTCAAGTTTCAAAATGTATTTGCCACATGCACAGGATACAGCATTAGATGGTTTGTGTTGGATAAGTATATCTAAGTCCAGCAGTGGTGCTGTTCATATGTTGGACTGATATTGACATGTGGTACAGCATATGAGGTAATACAAACAAAATTCATATCATATGCCCAGTATGTAGATGCCTTCGCTTACAATTATTGTATTCCATGAAGACCCAAAGTGTTGCTTCTGCTGTGCAGCTAGCCTCATCCCTGGTTCCAACCCAAATGGCATCCCTGTGAAAGGTAGTGCACTACATAGGAAATAGGGTGCCATTTGGGACACAGACCTATGTTACAGAGAGCAGTGAGTGGGGTGAGTCAGTGGTGCAGTAAGGTTGCAGACTGATGAGCAGCTCAGAGAACACATCCTGTTGATTATAGTAGCTTTTACATTGAACCCTGTCTGCATCCCAAATTACACCCTATTCCTTGCATAATGCACTACATTTGACCATGGCCCATAGGGCTCTGGTCAAAAGAAGTTCACTATGCAAGGAATAGGGTGTAATTTACGATGCAGCCCCTGGCTTTGCGACACAATTAGTTTAAACGATACAAGAAGCCTCTTACCCATCTTTTACCTGCTGCCATCCATGTCTCTAATTCAATTTAACGAAGCAGCAAATATGAGTGCTATGCTGACTCTGAGCACCCCCCTCTCTCTCGGAGTAGCAGGATGGCTCAATGAAACATCACATTTACTAAGGGAATGGCCCTGAAGGAGCTTAGACTGGGAACCAAAGGAGTGTACGGAGGAGCAGGGTGACATGGGAGAACTTGGGAAGTTTCAACACCAGACGGGCTGTGGCGTTCTGGATAAGTTGCATGGGTTTGATGGCACAAGCGGGGAGCCCTGCCAACCAAGATTTGCAGTAGTCCAGACGGGATATGACGAGTGCCTGGATTAGGACCTGCGCTGCTTCCTGTGTGAGGTAGGGTCGTACTCTCCGGATGCTGTAGAGCAAAACCTGCAGGAGCATTGATGTTTGCAGAGAACAACCGGGTTCTTTGCACTCTGGGAGGGAAACACTGTGGAGTTTTTGACAGTGATGGAAAGGTCTTGGTATTTTGAAGGACCCTTCAGTCTTTCCTATCTGAAATACCCTTCCTTCTTTTGGTAAACATATTGCAGTTCCACTGCATTGTTTGATACAGCGTCTTTTATTAATCAGAAATTACCCAGAATCTTATTTCCTCTTCTTCCCCTCATCCATCTGCAGTAGAGAGAGAACGAGAGAGAGAGAGAGAGAGAGGTGAAAACAACAGGGGCCTTAGGATTTTTCGGTATGTCGTGCAATAATTAACAGTTTGGCAGTAGGCAATTACCGAGAGGTTGCAGAGCCTCATGCACTCGATAAGCCGAAGAGCTGACAGAACACAACCTGATCGGGATTATGATGTCCTAATTTCCATATGTCTGTCATTATAACCCTGTCACCGCCCGCAGGTGTTATTGAATGAGAATAATCATGAGGGGTTATATGTAAAGTACACAGACCCCTTCACTTTCTCCACAACATTTTTGTTACGTTACAGCCTGATTGATTAAATAGTTATTTTTTTCTCATCAATCTACACACAATACAGCATAATGACAAAGCTAAAACAGGTTTTAAAAAACTCAAATCACATTTACATAAGTATTCAGACCCTTTACTCTGTACTTTGTAGAAGCACCTTTGTCAGCGATTACAGCCTCAAGTCTTCTTGGGTATGACATTACAAGCTTGGCACACCTGTATTTGGGGAGTTTCTCCCATTGTTCTCTGCAGATCCTCTCAAGCTCTGTCAGGTTGGATGCGGAGCGTCGCTGCACAGCTATTTTCAGGTCTCTTCAGAGATCAGGTTTAAGTCCGGGCTGTGGCTTAACCACTCAAGGACATTCAGAGTGACCATGGGGTTCTTGGTCACCTCCCTGACCAAGGCTCTTCTCCTCCCGATTGGTCACTTTGGCCAGCCGGCCAGCTCTATAAAGAGTTTTGGTGGTTCCAAACCTCTTCCATTAAAGAATGATGGAGGCCCCTGTGTTCTTGGGGACCTTCAATGCTGCAGAAAGGTTTTGGTACCCTTACCCAGATCTGTACCTCGATCTGTACCTCTACGGACAATTTCAGTATATAGACAGGTGTGTGCCTTTCAACATAATGTCCATCAACTGAATTTACCACAGTTGGACACAAATCAAGCTGTAGAAACATCTCAAGGATGATCAATGGCAAAGGGTCTAACTACTTATATAAATAAGGTATTTCTGTGTTTTATTTTAATACATTTACAAACATTTCTAAAAACCAGTTTTCGCTTTTTCATTATGGGGTATTGTGTGTAGATTGATGAGGATTTAAAAATATATATATATTTTAGAATAAAGCTGTAACGTAACATTCTGTGGAAAGAGTGAAACGGTCTGAATGCTTTCCGAATGCACTGTATTTGTTTACAAACCTGCACATTCATTATGTCAATTTTGTATCAAGTTGGCTACCATGGGTGGATTTCTGCCTGCCATTCAGCTTCTATAACACCAAATGATTCTATAACACCAAATAATTGCCAAAGTATTTCAATTTCAAAGGTATAAAATGTCAGCTCATTCAGAATGTTCCTTTCACACAGTAGCAGCTCTTCTCTCTAAAAGGTTGACCAATCATCATTAGAGCCCACATATCCCTGTCATTGACAGGTCCTATCAACCTTGCATTGTGGAGGTGACGGCTGTTGTCGAGCAGGCATATGTATAGCAGGCTCCCAGTTTGCATCCCAAATGGCAACCTATTCCCTATATAGTGCACTAGTCTAGACCTGAGCTCTGTGTGCCCTGGTCAAAAGTAGTGCACTATAAAGGGAATAGGGTGCAATTTGGGATGCAGGCCCAGAGAACAGTACAGTCAAGCTAAGGTTTGCTTGACTTGCTGTTGTCCTTCACAAAGACACTTTAAAAGGGAATGGGATTGAGAGGATGATGCCAGGTTGGCACTGGGCAAGATGGATGTGGTACAGAACATCGAGGAGCATCTCCTTACCCAGGCAGAGTAGGGTACAATAATGCTGCCGCAGCAGACAACACAAACCGCACGCGCACGCACGCACACACACACACACACGGTGAGTCAAGTTGTCTGTCTCAATTTATCTGTATACGACAAGGCCGGCTGGAACTCACATTATGAATGACACTGATTCCGTCCTCTATCTTTTCTACTGTACATTAAACAGTTAACAAATATGCTTAATAAAACAAAGAGAGAACCCAAAAGTGACTTGATAGATATTGTTTGCCATCCATCTCGTTGCAGAGCTAAGCGTTGATTTCTCCCCCATTTGTCAGCAGTAGAACAAAATGGGGGACAGTTAGAGGAGAAACAATAGATGATATGTATCAATAGGAGACTGCAGAACCATGTGTCAAATTCATCTTGCTGTTCCTCCTCTGTGGACAGATGATCTTCCCTGGTGCCAAAAACACGATGGCATGACGCACTCTGCTAAAGCTAAAGTCTGACTGCCATTTTAAATCCCTGTGTTTGATTTTGGATTCAGCACATCCAGGACTGAGACAACATAGTCTCATTGGAATATGTCAAAAATAGGGACAACATGGTCCAATTGAAATTGGTCAAAAATAGGAACATTTAACCGCAGTGGTTACACTGTATGTCACCATAGCTTACATCTCAGTTGTATGTCATCTGCAGTGACATTTTATTATGCATACTACACGTCACTCTCCTTATTTATTTAATTGTTTAAAAGAAAGCATGGCTCATTGTTAGCTGTCCTATGTATATTGTGTCGTAACTCTGTCTATCATTAAAATGGTGACTACTATTTATTGAATAATTACCTTCGTCCAATTATGGGATTTAAATGAATCCTGCAATAATTTGCTCATTAGGATTCCAGGGGCACCACGGAGAGAAATGTATTCCACTGAGTTGCTACTCTCCGAATTTAACTCAAATGTTTGTCCTATCTTCCGATATATAACAGCCCTTATTTAATGAATGTTGCCTCACCAGTCTCGTCCTAGAACGGTCATGAGTCCGTCAATCTGCACAAACCCCAGCGCAAACGAATCCTTCCGTATACACAAATTGGTTCAAATGATTTATTTACTAACTAAATGATAATACAGGATACACAGTAATGGTTATAGAAAAATGGTTCTTATACAATGCACTTAATAGGATAACGGGTCCCTAGCAGATCTGTTCAATATTACATGGGCTACACCCGATGGAGATTTAGAGAGAGAGAGGGAGAGAGAGAGACAGAGCAACAAAATTCAATACATTTGGAAACTACGCTGAGCCTAGCCTTAATACCTGGCCCGCACTGCCGCGCTCATGGGTCAGAATATAATGCATGTATTTACTTGTGCGCTGATTGCCTCTGTTCGGTGCTGGCTTGCACCAACGGTGATGGGTACCGATCTCTGGTGTAAGTCTCTGATTGTCCACAAGATGTCGGTGTCTGCTTCCTATAGGACTCGTTCCTGGAGACGGCTAATCAGCCGTGTCGATATCCCCACAGTATCCCCATCTACCTTTTGGGCAGATGTCATTTACGACCTGCTTATCTGATTTCCCTGAGCGTGGCTTGGCAAGCAAGGTATTGAGAATTTACTATGATCTCGTGTAAACAGCTAAAATCATAGTTTTATCATCACAAAAACATTATTTTTAATCTGAATATTTTTTACCAAACGTAACGAGTGTAGACATCATATAGACAGTTTGGAAACCCTTAAAGTTACAATGTTTTCATAAATCACACCTTCATTTAAACTTTAATTACCTCACAGAATTGACATTCATATCCATATGCCAAGAGTCCTCATTTTCAACACACATAATACAATAAATCATGTTCCCAATGTCTTGTTTCATGGGCATAAAGTGAACTGGCTCCATAAACTGGAGCCATCTCTGCCAAGCTCCTCTCTTGGCAGAGATGGCTCTAGTTTATGGCCCTTTGGCCTAAGACTAAATTCACACAAGACACCGGATAATAACATCAGATTTAACAAACTGACCCTAGCCCCCCGGCACACAGACTATTGCAGCATAGATACTGGAGGCTGAGACAGGGGGGGTTGGGAGACACTGTTGCCCCTTCCGACAATACCCCCGACAATACCGCCGGACAGGGCCAACCATTGTCAATGTAGCTGAAGAAAAAAATACCTCAAAATCAAATCAAATTGTATTTGGTCACATACACGTGTTTAGCAGATGTTATTGCGGGTGTAGCGAAATGCTGTCTCTTCCCTCTCCTCCCCCATAACTCTCCCCATCTTCTCCACTTTCTAGTCCCCCTCTGTTCCCTGCCTCATCTCTCCCTCTGCTCCCCCTCTCCTTCCCCTAAGCTCCACCTCTTCTCCCCCTCTTCTCCACCTTCAGAGAAGTATTCTTTACTGTATCTTTCCCATTACTGGACAGTCCACAACACCACGGACAGACAGGATGCATCCCAATTCCCAAATGGCCCCTTATTACTTTTGACCAGGGCCTAATGGCAATAGGGTGCCATCTGGAACACACCCACAGATCCATTCAAACTTTCTCCATATAGATTTATTGCCACGGCAATTGGACTGTCAGAGACATTTATATTTTCTCTGAGGCCCACCTCATCAATCACAATGTAGACCCAAGGACGTCTGCCATGCAGACACAACTCAAATTGATTGACAATTTCTTCTTGCTCTGTCAGCCATTGTGTTCCTCACATCACAATGGAGTGGCTGCGGTTCCGTATTTTCTGGAACCCAACTTACTGTTGCTAAAAATACTGAGATTTCTGCGCATGCGGGATCACTAGCCTATCTCGTTTCAGCTGCTGCTCAGTGCTCAGTCACCCAAATAAAATAAAATAAAATCAAAATGTATTTGTCACATGTGCCGAGTACAACAGGTGTAGACCTTACCGTGAAATGCTTACTTACAAGCCCTTAACCAACAATGCAGTTCAAGATAGAGTAAAAATTAAATGCAGGGGTACAAGGTAGTTGAGGTAATTTGTACATAGGTAGGGGTAAAAGTGACTAGGCAATCAGGATAGCAGCAGTGTATTTGAAGAGGGGAAAGAGTGTCTATTTGTGAGTGTGTGTGGCGTCAATATGCACGTGTTTGTGTGTGAGCGTATGTTCTGTGTGTGATTATGTGTGTTGGAAAGTCAGTGTAGTATGTGTGAGTGTGTGTTGGAGTGTCAGTGTAGAATGTGTGGGTAGAGTCCCATGAGTGTGTGGGTAGAGTCCAGTGAGTGTGTGGGTAGAGTCCATTGAGTGACTATGCATACTGTAGATAATAGACAGCGGGTAGCCCAAGTCATAGACTGTTCTCTCTACTACCGCACAGCAACGGTACCGGAGCAGCAAGTCTAGGTCCAAAAGGCTCCTTAACAGCTTCTACCCCCAAGCCATAAGACTGCTGAACAATTAAATCAAATGCAAGAATGTGAAGTCCTTGAATGGTCCAGCCAAAGCCCAGAATTGAATCCTATTGAAAATATGTGGAAAGACTTGAAGATTGCTGTTCACTGTCGCTCCCCATCTAACTTAATAGAGCTTGAGAAAATCTGCTTCCCTTTCCTCCTCTGGACTGTCCGCTGAGGTCAAGGATTGAAATATGCTGGTGCCTAACAACAGTGGTGTAAAGTACTTAAGTAAAAATACTTTTTTAGGTATCTTTACTTTACTGTTTATATTTTTGACAACTTTTACCTACTTCATTACATTCCTAAAGAAAATAGTGTACTTTTTACTCCATACATTTTCCCTGACACCCAGAAGTACTTGTTACATTTTGAATGCATAGCAGGACAGGAAGATTGTCTAATTCATCCCTACTGCCTCTGATCTGGCAGACTCACTAAACACATGCTTCATTTGTAAATTATGAGTGTTGGAGATTGCCCCTGGCTATGTGTTTGCTTAATTAATTTATTTTATTTAACTAGGCAAGTCAGTTAAGAACACATTTTTATTTACAATGATGGCCTACCAGCCCCTGGAACAAATTAGGGTTAAGTGCCTTGCTCAAGGTTACATCGGCAGGTTTTTCACCTTGTCGGCTCAGGTATTTGAACCAGCGACTTTTTGGTTACTGGCCCAACACTCTAACCTCTAGGCTACCTGCCACCCCTAATATAAGGCCTTTTGAAATTATTTATACTTTTTCTTTTGATACTTAAATATATTTTTGCAGCTACATTTACTTTTGATACTTAATAATATTTAAAACCAAATACTTTTAGGCTTTTACTCAAGTAGGCTTTTACTGGGTGACTTTCACTTTTCACTTTTCTATTAAGGTATCTTTACTTTTACTTTTTTAGTATGACAATTGGGTACTTTTTCCACCACTGCCTAACAATACTGACCAGCTACACCTGGCTGATAAACTAATGTTGCTGAGCAACATGTTTCTTGTTATAACCCGGCTTTCCCCAGAGGCTCTGGGCTGTGGTCATGCCTCTCAATAAAAACATGTGATTTATTATGGGATCAGATTTATATCTCCTAGAGTGGAATACATCTTGGACATCCTGTTTAGTCATTTATTAGGAACCTGCAAGTAAGCATTTCGTTGGATGTTGTATACCATGTGTATCGACTAATAGGACTAATAAAACGGTCTAATAAAACGTCAAACTTATTTGTATAATTCGATATGGTAGTGGCATGATCTACAACAATGCAATCATAATTTTATGACTAAATTGGTAACATATTAATTTTGTCAAGGTTGTAGTATGATGCTAAGAGTGCACCCCAAATAGCACCCTATTCCCTACATACCTATGGGCCCTGGTCAAAAGTAGTGCACTATATAGGGAATAGGGTGTCGTTTGGGATGCAGACTAACAGTAGTAGTCCAAGGGGAACAGTGGTTCAAGCTCCTGATACAGTATGCATGCTATGTACTGTAACTATGCACTCAACAATTTACAATTCTGAACAGGTGACAAGCAACATATGGCAGGATATAAAGGGTGTAATCAGGGGAATCTGGGACCAGGAAACCAGCAACAGGCCTTTGTGCAAACAGTTTGTATGTCCAAATATGTCCTTCTCCTTGTCTCTGGGTACAGGAAAATTATGTTGGCATGTTGTAGGACAGTAACCTGAGGCAAGGCACAAATAAACAAACAAAGTTGCAAAGGAAGACATGAAGACATGTCAGGGTTTAGGCTCTGATATTGAAACCTGCCGGTGACCGTTGAACCTTGTGCATGAAAGCGATAGGGAATAGATAGATAGAAGTGGGTGGTGTCTAGCTATTGGGTAGGACTCCAAATTAAATGGCTAACTGACTGGGTGTGTAAAAATGACAAGGAATGGTGCCCTGACTGCAAAAGGTATTGTAGAGTAGATGGTCCATACTAAGAAGTAGAAATTGATACACAACTCAATATCAATATGTGCAGACCAGGCATATGCTAACAAACAGGCCACAGTAAACAAATCAGCATGCACAAAACCACATAAACCTAAGAACAACACATTTTTTTCAGTATCCAACATAATCAAGTATTACCACTGCCCATAAATCATAACAATATTTCTACACGCGCTCAATCAATCAATCTTTATGATCAATCAATTTATGAAATATCAATAAAGTATCTATCTATCTATCTATCTATCTATCTATCTATCTATCTATCTATCTATCTATCTATCTATCTATCTATCTATCTATCTATCTAAGGGTGTAGTACTAGCTAAGACCACTGAAATCAATACAGGATATTGATACAGTGGGGAGAACAAGTATTTGATACACTGCCGATTTTGCAGGTTTTCCCACTTACAAAGCATGTAGAGGTCTGTAATTTTTATCATAGGTACACTTCAACTGTGAGAGACGGAATCTAAAACAAAAATCCAGAAAATCACATTGTATGATTTTTAAATAATTAATTTGCATTTTATTGCATGACATAAGTATTTGATCACCTACCAACCAGTAAGAATTCCGGCTCTTACAGACCTGTTAGTTTTTGTTTAAGAAGCCCTCCTGTTCTCCACTCATTACCTGTATTAACTGTACCTGTTTGAACTTGTTACCTGTTTAAAAGACACCTCTCCACACACTCAATCAAACAGACTCCAACCTCTCCACAATGGCCAAGGCCAGAGAGCTGTGTAAGGACACCAGGGATAAAATTGTAGACCTGCAAGAGGCTGGGATGGGCTACAGGACAATAGGCAAGCAGCTTGGTGAGAAGGCAACAACTGTTGGCGCAATTATTAGAAAATGGAAGAAGTTCAAGATGACGGTCAATCTCCCTCGGTCTAGGGCACCATGCAAGATCTCACCTCGTGGGGCATCATTGATCATGAGGAAGGTGAGGGATCATCCCAGAACTACACGGCAGGACCTGGTCAATGACCTGAAGAGAGCTGGGACCACAGTCTCAAAGAAAACCATTAGTAACACACTACGCCGTAAAATCCTGCAGCGCACGCAAGGTCCCCCTGCTCAAGCCAGCGCATGTCCAGGCCCGTCTGAAGTTTGCCAATGACCATCTGGATGATCCAGAGGAGGAATGGGAGAAGGTCATGTGGTCTGATGAGACAAAAATAGAGCTTTTTGGTCTAAACTCCACTCGCCGTGTTTGGAGGAAAAAGAAGGATGAGTACAACCCCAAAAACACCATCCCAACCGTGAAGCATGGAGGTGGAAACATCATTCTTTGGGGATGCTTTTCTGCAAAGGGGACAGGACGACTGCACCGTATTGAGGGGAGGATGGATGGGGCCATGTATCGCGAGATCTTGGCCAACAACCTCCTTCCCTCAGTAAGAGCATTGAAGATGGTTCGTGGCTGGGTCTTCCAGCATGACAATGACCCGAAACACACAGCCAGGGCAACTAAGGAGTGGCTCCGTAAGAAGCATCTCAAGGTCCAGGAGTGGCCTAGCCAGTCTCCAGACCTGAACCCAATAGAAAATCTTTGGAGGGAGCTGAAAGTCCGTATTGCCCAGCGACAGCCCCGAAACCTGAAGGATCTGTATGGAGGAGTGGGCCAAAATCCCTGCTGCAGTGTGTGCAAACCTGGTCAAGAACTACAGGAAACGCATGATCTCTGTAATTGCAAACAAAGGTTTCTGTACCAAATATTAAGTTCTGCTTTTCTGATGTATCAAATACTTATGTCATGCAATAAAATGCAAATTAATTACTTAAAAATCATACAATGTGATTTTCTGGATTTTTGTTTTAGATTCCGTCACTCACAGTTGAAGTGTACCTATGATGAAAATTACAGACTTCTACATGCTTTGTAAGTGGGAAAACCTGCAAAATCGGCAGTGTATCAAATACTTGTTCTCCCCACTGTATATGCAATATATTTGAATGAGATAAGGATATGAATCTCATTATTGTCAGGCTCCAATATGAGGCAATCTGGCATATTCTGTCTCACACCGTAGTACTAGGGATAACAGTCTAGCGAGCATTGGGGGAGAGAGAATTGGATCTTGCACGCAAGCACGCAAACGCATGCATACACCCTCACACACCTGTACAGACACTATGATCCAATGAAATAATTGGATCATGACAGACTCATGGGTCCTAGCCTGTATATCAAACAGACTGGAATCAAGCATCTTACTAGAATTGGGATTGAAGGTATGCAATAACAGTGTCTAGAAGTAAATCGAGATGATGCCAGAGAAAGCAGCACATTTTATCCACAAATATTGACCCAGGGAAATAAGGACAGGTATCAGAACATGAAGCTTAGATGACCGGTCGGTTACACAAATGTTGGCTTCCCTTTTCATGGCTTTCAAGAATTCTACTTTCTGATTGTCTTTGACCAATTGAACGTGTTCATTGTAATGTGTATATTTTATGGCTATATCTTTTCATCTGTCTGTGACGAACCACCACTACATATACAGTACATCTCTGTGGGTTCAGAGATAGAGGCATGCTGCTACTCTACAATGTAATCACAAGCCCGACTGTGGAATAGTTTGGTCTGAGTAAAATAGATTTTACTAATATCCCAGAGACAGCCGGTCGATGTCAGTGGAGAATTGAGATACGTCTGACTCGATGAGGAGGCTGTACGTGGCCCTCTTCAATCACTGCCTTGATAAGGAGATGGATCATTAGACAGAGCTCTAGCTGGTCGGATTGTCGAATTGAATTTCATTCCATTTTCTCTTTTCTTAATTAGATTGTAGTCTCTTTAAGACTAATACTATTGGAATAATGAAGTGATCATGACAGTAAATTAGTTTTTGTTATTGTGTTAGTTTCACAAAGGGTAGAATGTGTCAGGCTCTGGCCATAGGGAGTACCTTTTGGCCATGGTCAGAGCCTGACAGATCTAGATATCTAGATCTATGTGTTTTTCATTTTATGTTGAATCCCCAATTGGAGACAGCTGTGAGACGTTGTCTCTGATTGGGGATTCTATTTAAGTTGCCCAACCACACACGTTTGTGTGGGTCATTGGTCGTGTCTGTCTGCATGTTGCGCTAGACCGTAAGTCACTTTGCTTTCTTTGTATTAGAGTATTTGATACTCTCCTTTGTTATTTTATGCTTTGTGATTCTATCTCATAAAATAAAAGGATGACACTCCACGAGCGCTCCGTTTACCGTCCCTTCACTACTCAGCATCGTGACAGAATGACCCACCACCCTGGGACGCAGCGGGGTCTGATATTGGGAGATATCCTCCTCGGTATGGGGAAAATTACCGAGGACCAGCCTGGAGCCCAGAAAACCCCCCAAACTGATTTTGGGGGGGGGGCTATGGGGGTGGTCGGGGATCGAAGGAGAAGAGCCCCGACCACTGCACTCGTGGGGGTTCCAGGAGGAGCCCCTACAGCCATGGGAGCAGGAGTACAGAGAGGAGTCGGAGGAAGACGACGACGATGTGCTTCTGTTCCCTCACTCGTGGGGGTTCCTGGAGGAACCCTCACAGGAAGGGGATTGGCGGTGGAGTAGGGAGGACAGGAACAGTCGTGCTCCAGCGCCAGTTCCCAGTCCGGTGCCTCCAGCGCCGGTCCGGAGTCGGAGACGAAAGAGACCGACTCAGCGCACCACACCATCGGTGCGCACCAACAGCCCGGTACGATCTGTGCCAGCTCAACGCACCAGCCCAACGGTGCGTGTCCCCAGCCAGGTACAGCCCGTCCCATCTCCTCGCACCAGACCAGTGGTGCGTTCTCCCAGCCCGGTACGGTCCGTGCCTGCTCCTCGCACCAGAACAGTAAAGGTCAGCAACACGGAACCTCCAGCGAAGGTCAGCAGCCCTGAGCCTCCAGCGAAGGTCAGCAGCCCTGAGCCTCCAGCGAAGGTCAGCAGCCCTGAGCCTCCAGCGACGGTCAGCAACACGGAACCTCCAGCGAAGGTCAGCAGCCCTGAGCCTCCAGCGACGGTCAGCAGCCCTGAGCCTCCAGCGAAGGTCAGCAGCCCTGAGCCTCCAGCGAAGGTCAGCAGCCCTGAGCCTCCAGCGAGGGTCAGCAGCCCTGAGCCTCCAGCGAGGGTCAGCAGCCCTGAGCCTCCAGCGAGGGTCAGCAGCCCTGAGCCTCCAGCGAGGGTCAGCAGCCCTGAGCCTCCAGCGAGGGTCAGCAGCCCTGAGCCTCCAGCGAGGGTCAGCAGCCCTGAGCCTCCAGCGAGGGTCAGCAGCCCTGAGCCTCCAGCGAGGGTCAGCAGCCCTGAACCTCCAGCGAGGGTCAGCAGCCCTGAACCTCCAGCGAGGGTCAGCAGCCCTGAACCTCCAGCGAGGGTCAGCAGCCCTGAACCTCCAGCGAGGGTCAGCAGCCCTGAGCCTACAGCGAAGGTCCGCAGCCCGGAACCGCCAGGGAAGGTCAGCAACCCTGAGCCTACAGGGAAGGTCAGTAGAGCTGAGTCTACAGTGAAGGTCCGCAGCCCGGAAACTCCAGTGAAGGTCAGTAGCCCTGAGTCTACAGCAAAGGTCAGTAGCCCTGAGTCTACAGCAAAGGTCAGTAGCCCTGAGTCTACAGTGAAGGTCCGCAGCCCGGAGCCTCCAGAGAGAGAACCGGTGCCCAGTCCGCAACCGGTCGTCCGCTCCGCCTGTGCCCAGTCCGGGGCCGGTCGTCTTCTTCACTCCAGTGCCGGAGCAGTCCGCTCCACCGATGCCCAGTCCGGGGCCGGTCATCTGCTTCACTCCAGTGCCGGAGCAGTCCGCTCCACCGATGCCCAGTCCGGGGCCGGTCGTCTGCTTCACTCCAATGCTGGAGCAGTCCGCTCCACCGGTGCCCAGTCCGGGGCCGGTCGTCTGCTTCACTCCAGTGCCAGAGCAGTCCGCTCCACCGGTGCCCAGTCCGGACGTCTGCCCAGCTCCAGAGCCGGAACCACCTGCCACACCGGTGCCCAGTCCGGGTCTGGGCGTCTGCCCCACTCCATGGCCGGAGCCGCTCGCCAGACCAGGTCCCATTCCAGGACAGGTCATCAGACTTGCGTCAGGGAGGAAAGTGTCCACTTCACCGGGGCCAGAACCGCCACCGAGGTGAAGTGTCCCTCCCCAACCCTCCCATGTAATTTTTTTTTTTTGGTGATTGTCGCGGCAGGGAGTCCGCACCTTAGAGGGGGGGTACTGTCAGGCTCTGGCCAGAGGGAGTACCTTTTGGCCATGGTCAGAGCCTGACAGATCTAGATATCTAGATCTATGTGTTTTTCATTTTGTGTTGAATCCCCAATTGGAGACAGCTGTGAGACGTTGTCTCTGATTGGGGATTCTATTTAAGTTGCTCAACCACACACGTTTGTGTGGGTCATTGTTCGTGTCTGTCTGCATGTTGCGCTAGACCGTAAGTCACTTTGCTTTCTTTGTATTAGTGTATTTGATACTCTCCTTTGTTATTTTATGCTTTGTGATTCTATCTCATAAAATAAAAGGATGACACTCCACGAGCGCTCCGTTTACCGTCCCTTCACTACTCAGCATCGTGACAGAATGTAAAGAACATCCAAGTCTGCATCCCCTAATGACACCCTATGAAGTGCACTATATAGAGGATATAGGTTGTCTTTTTGGACTCACACCAAGTCTATTACAAGAGAGGATAACTACTTGGGTTGACTTGGCTTTTCACATCCCAATTAGAAAATGTTTTGTAATTTTTGGTATTTGGTATTTTATTATGATCCCCATTTGCTTTTGCAAAATCAGCAGCTACTCTTCCTGGGGTCCACATAAAACATGAAACATGACATAATGCAGAACATTAAAAGACAAGAACAGCTCAAGGACATACAGTGGGGAGAACAAGTATTTGATACACTGCCGATTTTGCAGGTTTTCCTACTTACAAAGCATGTAGAGGTCTGTAATTTTTATCATAGGTACACTTCAACTGTGAGAGACGGAATCTAAAAAAATCCAGAAAATCACATTGTATGATTATTAAGTAATTAATTTGCATTTTATTGCATGACATAAGTATTTGATACATCAGAAAAGCAGAACTTAATATTTGGTACAATTAATATTTGGTGCAATTACAGAGATCATACGTTTCCTGTAGTTCTATACCAGGTTTGCACACACTGCAGCAAGGATTTTGGCCCACTCCTCCATACAGATCCTTCAGGTTTCGGGGCTGTCGCTGGGCAATACGGATTTTCAGCTCCCTCCAAAGATTTTCTATTGGGTTCAGGTCTGGAGACTGGCTAGGCCACTCCAGGACCTTGAGATGCTTCTTACAGAGCCACTCCTTAGTTGCCCTGGTTGTGTGTTTCGGGTCATTGTCATGCTGGAAGACCCAGCCACGACCCATCTTCAATGCTCTTACTGAGGGAAGGAGGTTGTTGGCCAAGATCTCGCGATACATGGCCCCATCCATCCTCCCCTCAATACGGTGCAGTCGTCCTGTCGTCTTTGCAGAAAAGCATGCCCAAAGAATGATGTTTCCACCTCCATGCTTCACGGTTGGGATGGTGTTCTTGGGGTTGTACTCATCCTTCTTCTTCCTCCAAACACGGCGAGTGGAGTTTAGACCAAAAAGCTCTATTTTTGTCTCATCAGACCTTCTCATTACCTTCTCCCATTCCTCCTCTGGATCATCCAGATGGTCATTGGCAAACTTCAGACGGGCCTGGACATGCGCTGGCTTGAGCAGGGGGACCTTGCGTGTGCTGCAGGATTTTAATCCATGACGGCATAGTGTGTTACTAATGGTTTTCTTTGAGACTGTGGTCCCAGCTCTCTTCAGGTCATTTACCAGGTACTGCTGTGTAGTTCTGAGCTGATCCCTCACCTTCCTCATGATCATTGATGCCCCACGAGGTGAGATCTTGCATGGTGCCCTAGACCGAGGGAGATTGACCGTCATCTTGAACTTCTTCCATTTTCTAATAATTGCGCCAACAGTTGTTGCCTTCTCACAAAGCTGCTTGCCTATTGTCCTGTAGCCCATCCCAGCCTTGTGCAGGTCTACAATTTTATCCCTGATGTCCTTACACAGCTCTCTGGTCTTGGCCATTGTGGAGAGGTTGGAGTCTGTTTGATTGAGTGTGTGGACAGGTGTCTTTTATACAGGTAACGAGTTCAAATAGGTGCAATTAATACAGGTAATGAGTGGAGGGGCTTCTTAAAGAAAAACTAACAGGTCTGTGAGAGCCGGAATTCTTACTGGTTGGTAGGTGATCAAATACTTATGTCATGCAATAAAATGCAAATTAATTATAAAAGAAATCATACAATGTGATTTTCTGGATTTTTTAGATTCCGTCTCTCACAGTTGAAGTGTAGCTATGATAAAAATTACAGACCTCTACATGCTTTTTAAGTAGAAAAACCTGCAAAATCGGCAGTGTATCAAATACTTGTTCTCCCCACTGTAACTACATAAAAAAGGACACTATCTAGGTGTCCTTTTTTAGGGGGGAGAGGCGGTTTGCCGTGAGGTTTTATTTGAGCAATATGAGATGGAACGGAGTTCCATGCAATAATGGCTCTATATAATACTGTACGCTTTTTTAAAATTTGTTCTGGAATTGGGGACTGAAAAGACCCCTGGTGGCATGTCTGGTGGGGTAAGTGTGTGTCAGAGCTGTGTGTAAGTTGACAATGCAAACAATTTGGGATTTTCAACACACTTACCCCACCAGACAATGCCAGTGGCAGGTCATTGGTGAAAAGAGTAGAGGGCCTAGAGAGCTGCTCTGCGGTACATCACACATGTTTGACATTAGAGAGGCTTCCATTAAAGAAAACCCTTTCAGTTATATTAGATAGATAGCTCTGAATCCACGATAAGGCAAAGGTTGAAAAGCCATTACGCACAGGTTTTCTCAACATATATAATAATATTAAAGGCTGCACTGAAATCTAACAGTACAGCTCCCACAATCTTCTTATCAATTTATTTCAACCAATCAACAGTCAGTTGTGTCAGCCTTCTCTATAAGTGTTCTTCATTTGTTTACAGAGAAATAGCATTGTATTTGGTCCAACACTATTTTTTCCAAACAGTTTGCTAAGAGCTGGCAGCAAGCTTATAGGTCTGCTGTTAGAACCAGTAAAGGCCGCTTTACCACTCTTGGGCAGCGGAATGACTTTGGCTTCCATCCAGGCCTTAGGACAAAGACTAGATTAAAGATATGACAGAAAAAATATAGTCAGCTACCATCCTCAGTAGCTTTGTCAATGCCGAGAGGTTTTTCATTATTGATCGATAACAATAATTTTCCACCTCTCCCACACAAACTTTACAAAATTCAAACAATACTTTTCTTTTATAATTACTTTTTTTTATGCATGAATCTTTATATTTTTGATAACAGTTTCTTCTTATTTTTGTTGAGTTTAGTCACATCATTTCTCAATTTGCAGTAAGTCAGCCAGAATTATTAGCCACTCCTTTTGCCCCATCGAAGGCTAGGACTCCAGAGTGGCGCAGTGGTCTAAGGCACTGCATCTCAGTGCTAGAGGTGTCACTATAGACCCTTTGAATCCAGGCTGTATCACAATCAGGTTGTGATTGGTAGTTCCATAGGGCGGTGCACAATTGGCCCAGTGTTGTCTGGGTTTGGCCTGGGTAGGCAGTCATTGTAAATAAGTATTTGTTCTTAACTGACTTGCCTGGTTAAATAAAATCTCTTTCAACCATACAGTTTTTCAATTCCTCATCTATAAGTCAGTTTCTTAACAGGTGCATGTTTATCAATAATTGGAAGAAGCAATTTCATAAATTCATCAAATGCAGCGTCTGGATCTTTATTAATCACATCAGACCAACAAATTTGTTTTACATCATCCACATAAGAGTCACAGCTAAATCTTCTGTATGATCTCTTATATACTATTTCAGTCCCAGCTGTTGGAACTTTGGCTTTTCTGGATATAGCCACTATGTTGCGATCACTGCATCCAATTGTTACGGATACAGCTTTAGAACAAAGTTCTACAGTATTAGTAAAAATGTGATCGATACATGTGGATGATCCTTTCCCTGTAGTGTTTGTAAGCACCCTGGTAGGTTGATTAGTAACCTGAACCAGATTACAGGCACTGGTAACAGTGAGAAGCTTCCTCTTGAGTGGACAGCTTGATGAAAACCAGCCAATATTCAGGTCCCCAAGAAAGTAGCCCTATGGGTTTACATCACATACACTATCAAGCATTTCACACATATTATTTAGATAATGGCTGTTAGCAATTGGTGGTTTAAAGCAACACCCCCAAATAAAAGGTTTTTGATGTGCCAAGTGAACCTGCAATCACAACACTTCAATAACACTTGACATACGATCTTCTCTAAGCATTACAGGGATATGGCTCTGAATATATACAGCAACTCCTCCCCCATAAGCATTTATGTCTCTTCCATAGCAATATCCTTGTATTGCTACTGCTGTATCATCAAATTAATTATCTAAGTGAGTCTCAGAAATGGCTAATATTTTTATCTGATGTTTGCAAGTTATAGATTTCATTAGCCTTATTTCTAATGCTACATATATTAATATGGGCTATTTTCAGCCCTTTCATGGGTAGCTTATCGGAGCTAGATACTGTATAATATGGAAAAGTGCAAACAAAGCAAACAAATATACAGTACATTTAGCAGTCCATTAATCAATCTGTGTGTTTGTGTGCGCTGCGGGGTTGAAGCTACGAACCCGTAGGCTTGGCTCTCCCATCCCTTCCAGGCTTCTGGGAGGGTGGACAATGAGCCTGTCATAGCGGATGTAAGCAATGACCCCACGCACTCTGGCTGGGATAAGTTCTTTCCTCTTCTGGCGGACAGCTTGTGGACAGTCCTTGTTGAAGAAGATATACGTTCCTCTCAAGTTCTTGGCTCTTTCTAGATCAGCTACCTTGTACTTGAACCTCAGGAAATCAACCACTATTGGCCTGGGCCTGTCACCTGGGCCAGTGGTGGGTTTTCCAGTCCTGTGGGTGTGCTGCACATCAATCTTTCAGTGGTCCATCTTCAATTTCTCAGAGATCAGTTCCCTCATTTTGTCCTCAGTCTCCGTCCAGGTCTTATGTGGGCTCCCGAGTGGCACAGCGGTCTAAGAGACTGCATCTCAGTGCAAGAGATGTCACTGCAGTCCCTGGATCAAATCCAGACTGCATCACATCTGACTGTGATTGGGAGTCCCATAGGGTGGTGTACAATTGACCCAGTGTTGTCCAGGTTTGGCTGGGGTAGGCTGTCATTGTAAATAAGAATTTGTTCTTAACTGACTTGCCTAGTTAAATAAATGTAGAGATTCTGCTATTCTGTCCACAACCAAGTTATTCTGCCTTGAGAGCTGTTGTCCTCTCTCAATGACTTACAGATTGCTGTTTCAACTAATTGAGCTGACCCTGGGAGAACTGCAAACTGTTCTTCAGGTCCTGGACCTCTGGTCAGGTCATCCATTCCTTTATTAGTTGAATACACCAGTATTTGGACAAAACACTTGAAGCTATTTTCTTCAAGCAACTGCTTGAAGCACTCTTTTTGTTTGTCTAAAAGTTCCTTCACGTGTGATATAAAGACACCACTGTCCTGCTTCGGTCTTTGTCATGGTAGCTAGCAACGTAGGTTTCGCTGTTACTCCTCGCCGTTCCAGACAGGACAGGTCACAGGAAAGATTGAAAACAGCAGGGATCTAGACAGCCACAAACCCGGGTCAATCTGCGGTCCCAGCCACAATGACTAACCGTGTCACAGGCTGCATTCAAGCCCTCAAGAAAACCCTGCTAGCTTGATAGGCATGTGCGCTCTAGTCAACAGCTCACAGATACAGTGCAGGTAAAGTCTAGCTGCTATGCCAAAAAGCTCCTCAGACCTGGCCTTGGTCGGCAGGATCACTGGACAGAGACTAGCAGTCCCAGCTACTGATGCAAACTAAAAAGTTAGCTAGTTACTAAGAAACTTTCCAATACACTTTCAAAACAACAAACTTTTCAAAACAAACCGAGCTCTCCCTCATTCTGCGTTCAACAGGGAGTGACGTTGATCAGTGACGTACTGGGCTGTTAATCACTCCCTGTTAATCACAGTATAACAACAAAATGACAACAAGGGTGGTCGTTTTATTCCAAACATTCTATTCCCCCAAATATACTATATACAACGGTGGAAAAATTACAAGAGGTAGTAGTTATTTGCAGGTTTTAACTTTTCCAAAAATGCAGGACCTAGTTATTAAATCACTCAGAGTAGAAAGCCTTTGACAGTCTTTAAACACCAGCCCCCAGGGACCAGTATTACATGTATGATTCAACATGTACAATAGTCACAAATTAATTGCAGGATAGCCACTTTATCTGATTCCATCTCACGCAGAGTATAATGAACCTATTTTGTAATGCAGAGTGTGTTACCAGCCAACCTGCCAGACTGAGCATAACATTCAGAGAGAGAGAGAGAGCGAGAGCGAGAGCGAGAGCGAGAGCGAGAGCGAGAGCGAGAGAGAGAGAGAGAGAGAGAGAGAGAGAGAGAGAGAGAACCCCTGGGCAGCACCAACCACAAGTAAATGCAGGTCCAGAAAGGATTGTATTCAGCCCAGACCTTGAGAGGACATTTAGGCAGTACTGTAACATACAGTATATAGACTGTGAATCTGAATACCAACTGTGATATTATTTATTCCAACGACATTATTCACATTGCTGAACTATTTTCCCAGTAACACAGTTGGAAATGCTTTACAATGACCTTCAAAGCCACCCTATCAAAGATAATGTATTTTGTTCATCATCAAAAGCCATGGTGCCACGAGGTCACATAAACAGAGAGCTCCAGTAAATTTTGTAAATATTGAATAATTATTTTGTTTTTTTTTGTAAACATTTTTTGTTAATAAATCTCTGTTTTGATCACATACATAAAGGTATTCTTCAATGTCAAAGTTACAAGACTTTGCGATGGCAAATGTTTTCATTTAAAAAATGCAGCAGCAGCAGCTCCCGCATTTTTTGTTTCACCTGCCATTTGGAAGGTGGAGACTGCTATGTCTGAGATGTCAGAGGGACTGTTCCTGACCACAGCTGATGTGTGGTTGAATTTCTGGCGCTTTACTGCAGCCGATGCATCACCCAGTTGGGTGCTATACTGTTGGCAATGGAGGATCAGCTACCTACGGAGATGCAGCTACTATGAAGGAACTGGGAACGTCGGACCAAGAGATGGGCCCTGCTGAAGAGTTCCTGGCTTGTCTGACAGACTGACTTTCTCTCTGGCTGTAAAGTAAAATCGATTCGCCCTTCGCTCAAGCCATACTGACTTTTCCAAACTGTCTCAACTCCATTCCTTTTCCATAATTTATTTGTTGTTCATTGATGAATGATTTATTTTGTTAACAAGAGGACCTCAATGGAAATACGTTTCTAAAAATGTGTGTTATCCTCTATGATTTTTAAATGCATTCTTTTGTAAAATAAATATCATATCACCTACTGTGATCTTCTTTTAGAATAGAACCCACTGTGATCTTGATTCAGAATAAAACCCACTGTGATCTTGATTCAGAATAAAACCCACTGTGATATTAATTTAGAATAGAATGGGAAAGGGATTAAAACCACAGTATTGCTGTCTAATTTCAGTACAGATTCTGAAAATAAAAGATAGAAATGTTTAGAGTGGAAGCACGTTGAAAACACACTTGATTTCGTGCTTCCTCTGTATTTTAAATAAGAAGGAAAGGACTAGCTTGCATATTTTCATCTTAATTCCTGCATCCATTACTTTCATCTTCCCCAGACAAATGGTGATTTGATTTGGTCTGCCTCAAAGTGTTTAACTATAGAATGGGGATCGGACAGTCACGTCCTCTAAGGGTGGGGGTGGGTGGTCAAAAGTAGGGGTGGGTTGTTAATTTTTTTTTTTTTTCATTTTGCTTTGGGGAGGGTTGTGTGTTTTTTTCCCCTGGTTTACAGTCTTTTGCAGGTTTTACTATATAATTTCTTCCATCCTAACCAAATGCTTGCACGCGTCTCCCCTATATCAAAGTGTTTTGGTACTTCCCTTATGCACTACGATTTTCCACATTCTAACTTTTACTAAACCACATGTCAATATAGTCTACCAGTCTAACTCTGTCCTGCCCTCCATCCACCATTCATAGCGACAATAGTGGTATTTGTCCAGATCTGAGGCCAGGTGCATCATTGCGCATGCAACATTGAAGACGTGAGACACGCAGCTCAAAAAGCTCCTCTATTGAGCTTGTTTAGGGGACAATACAATTATCCTACCTAGACTAGCCTACAACACCACAATGTAATGAATACTTGCATTATTGTTTTCAAGTGAGTACAAAATTCTTCTCTTGGCTGCAGTGAAAATGACCTTGGAATAACGACGAAAAAGACCTGGGATTTGAATGTTTCATTTGGATCAGCTGTGGGTCTACTCAACAGTTTATAAGGTCTAGAAAGGCACAGTAGCACACCAGTCTGGCTGTATTTTTACTTCTGATACTGAGATATGCTTTCTGTTGCAGATTATAATTATGCCAAGTTGTCCTATAATGATGCCAAATATGCTCACTACAGGCTCAGTTGTTCAGGAAAGCACTCTGCCTCTCCAAGCAGGATATTCCTAGAACCTAACGCTTCAATGTAGCCTAAATACTTGTCTTTTAACTTTTAAAATGTATAGCCTTTTATATGTGGCATAAACACAACCATTCACAATGTTTTAATCTAGTTAGGCTACGTCAAAAATCTCCAGTAGGCATAGGCATGTTCTTCCAAAATATACAATTCCAGCATCCTCAAAATGGTTTGACATTAACCAGGTTTCATCCAACCTTTTTATGCGAGTAAAGTACGTTGGATAAAAAATGTCATGACATCATGGGAAAAGATGCAGTTTATTAGGCAACAGTTTAAATTAATTATGATGAACTTCAAAGGGTGGTAAAAGTGCACAGTGATGAGCTTGATGCTCCTTTCAATAAATAAACTTATTCTGGTGACATGATGATGATGATGCTTGGCTGGCATTTGACAAAAAAAAGATTCTCGCACTTTTGTCCATAAAAATCTCATCATTTAGGCTTTACCTGCACTGTATCTGTGAGCTGTTGACTAGAGCGCACATGCCAATACCAGAGTGGGCACATTCGCTATACCTACGCAAAATGTTTTGTGACAAAACCATCAGTAATCCTAGAGTTGAAAATGCAATGGAAATCCATGTAAGGTAATTTTACCCCCTTTTTCTCCACAATTTCGTGATATCCAATTCCAATCAAATCTTGTCTCATCACTGCATCTCTCCAACGGGCTCGGGAGAGGCGAACGTCGAGTCATGCGTCCTCCGAAACATGACCCGCCAAGCCACACTTCTTTTTAACACCCGCTTGCTTAATTTAGAAGCCAGCCGTACCAATGTGTCGGAGGAAACACGTTCAACTGACGGCAGCTTGCAAGCGCCCGGCCTGCCACAAGGAGTCGCTAGAGCGCGATGAGCCAAGGAAAGCCCTCCGGCCAAACCCTCCCCTAACCCAGACGACGCTGGGCCAATCGTGCGCCGCCCTATGGTATTCTCAGTCACGGCCGGCTGTGAAACAGCCTGGGCTTGAACCCCAGACTGCAGTGATGCCTCAACACTGCGATGCAGTGCCTTAGACCGCTGTGCCACTCGGGAGGCGAAACCCATTTAACTTATTATTTTAGTGCACTACATCTTTACGCACAGACTTTTATCTGCAACAAGTCAATTTGATGGAAATGCGCATATAGTTTTATCAGATTATTTGCATGAAAATCTGTCACCAATTGGATGGAAACCTAGCTATAGACACCCCCCTAAAGAATCTGGCAAGTGTGTTAATCCAGTGTCACTTTGATTATGCCTGCACATCATGGTTCACCAGCAGCCCCAAACATCTAAAAAATAAGCTACAGACCAGCCGATACAAACGTGTAAGAGTTGTACTCCCTCACACTCATCTGGAGTTGGAGCATTTTAAGCAGCTAGTCTGGATATCTGTGGAAAAAAGAGTATCATTAAAGGCCAAATATCGCTGCTACTCTATTTCACTGTATATGTCCATTAATATTTTATTAACAAATCATGTCATAAAAATGTTGCATTTCCTCACAACACGTAAATACAAGCGTTTCTGCATCTCACCGGTAGAAACCGTCCAGCCAGAATTCATAGTGATTTCAGGACATAATACCGCCCCATGGAGGTGTATCCAATTGATGTGAGAAATATAAAAAAATATCTCAAACAATGGGGTTGCCATGTCGTCGAATGTTGAAAAGTGATGCTATTTCATCGATTTTCCCCTTCAATTCAAAGAAGGCATCCAATCAGCCAATATCAGCGCAGCAGAAAAGAAGTCAAGAGAAAAGAAGTCAAGCTGAGGTACGTTACTTAGCTAACTAGCAAGCTACATTTGTTTACCTAAAATGAGGTAATATATCCACCGAATCAATCACCAAATTGTACTGTACTGAACAACACTGCCTTGTGTAAAAAGAGAGGTTAAATTGCTAGCTAGCTTCCGACAGTAAAACAATTACTCATTTGACATTTGCCCTCCTGAGTCCTGGTCCAGCTGGTCTAGGCTGCCGCCGCTGCTGGCTGGTCAAATTTTTTTTCTCGCTGTCTCAAGTCCTCTTCAGTTTATTAAGGCTCAAATAAATAGGACTGTAAAAGAACAGAAAAAATGCTTTGTTTTCTAGCTCTTCTTGGAGGGAGAAGCAGCCATTGTAGCAAAAAATTTTGCAATCTCGTATAGACAGTGCACCGTAAGATAGCTCCAGTGAACCTGTAAACTAGTACCGCGTCCGTTTTGAAAATCCTGCCTTCTTTTATTTAATTTGATATTTATTTGACCTTTATTTAACTAGGCAAGTAAATTAAAAGAAATATTATTTACAATGATGGCCTACCAAGTGGCAAAAGGCCTCCTGTGAGACGGTGGAACAAGGAAGTAAGGCTCCCATCAGGCTGTAGTCTTTACAAAGCCAGGGAAAATGAGTGAACCTAAATGTAGGTTCCTGGCAGATGGGAACATCGTTGAGTTCAAAGGCTCTATTGAACAAGGACAACCATATCCACTCGCTTCTAGCGTGATCGTGCAATCGGCGAAACACAAAGGCCAAAATAATTGCTACAGATCAGACAGCAGGCTCAATCAACCAATGAAGTCATTGGTTGAACTCGCCCAGCGCAAACATTTTAAAATACAGCTATAGTGCTCAATGATATCTGAAACACCCTCTCATCACTCAATTTTGTAGGGAGACTACACAAATACTGTCTAGGGGTAAAGTTTCCCTTTAATTCAATTTGGTCTGGTCCACAGAATTATCACATACTTTCTTTCATTTGTCCACCAGCATAATACCTAAGCAAGAGACTCCAAGTCACTGTTTTAATAAAAGAGTATATCTGATAAGAACATTTTAATATAGCTGCCATAGCTGTTGAGTAACAAACTACCACAGCAACTCAAAGCCATACCTACCATAACCACTTTTAAAAAGAATGTCAAAGCTGGCTAGCCACTGGGCACACACTGATTGAATCAACGTTGTTTCCACGTAATTTCAATAAAATTATGTTGAACCAATGTGGAATAGATGTTGAATTGATGTCTGTGTCCAGTGGGTAATGTGTCAACAGTATAACATTTGTGTCTATCTCTGTAATGTGACTGTATCTACAATGCCTTCAGAAAGTATTCATACAAATGTATTAAAAATGAAATACAGAAATATCTAATTGACATTAGTATTCATACCCCTTTGCTATGACACTCCGATAATCCTTGAGATGTCACTACCCCTTGATGATGTCCACCTGAGGCCAATTCTGTCACACCCTTATCTGTTTCACTTGTCTGTGTGCTTTTCTCCACCCCCCTCCAGGTGTCACCCATCTTCCTCATTATCCCCTGGGTACTTTAACCTGTGTTCTCTTTGGCTGTTGCCAGTTTGTTTTGCTTGTTGAAGCCTAATCAGCAGTTTCCCCTTTGCTCCTGCCTTGCTATTGTTACCATCTCCTAGATTTTCCCCCTCCTGCCTGCCCTGACCCCGAGCCTGCCTGCCCTACTACTCTGGATTATCGAACTCTGCTTGCCCCTGACCTGTCTTTTGCCTACCCCTGTTGTGATAATAAACATTTGTTATTCCGTCGTTGTCTGCGCCTGGGTCTTACCTTCAAACGTGATAATTAAATTGTATAGACATCATTTAGCTATATAAGGTCCTACAGTTGACAGTGCATGTTAGAGTAGAAACCATTCCATGGAGTAAGGTTCTGTATATCTCCCAAGATTTGTGATGAAGCATACAGTACCAGTCAAAAGTTTGGACAGACCTACTCATTCGAGGGTTTATCTTTATTTTTAGTGTTTTTTACATTGTAGAATAATAGTGAAGACATCAAAACTATGAAATAACACATATGGAATCATGTAGTAACCCAAAAATATTTTAGATTCTTCAAAGTAGCCACCCTTTGACTTAATGACAGCTTTGCACACTCTTGGCAGTCTCTCAACCAGCTTGATGAGGAATGCTATTCCAACAGTCTTGAATGAGTTCCCACATATGCTGAGCATTTGTTGGCTGCTTTTCCTTCACTCTGCGGTCCAAACCATCTCAATTGGTTGAGGCCAGGTCATCTGAAGAAGCACTCCATCACTCTCCTTCTTGGTGAAATAGCCCTTACACAATCTAGAGGTGTGTTGGGTCATTGTACTGTTGAAAAACAAATGATAGTCCCGCAACAAGATGGGATGGTGTATCACTGCATAATGCTAAGGTAGCGATGCTGTTTATGTGTGCCTTGAATTCTAAATAAATCAATGACAGTGTCACTAGCAAAGCACCCACATACCATCACACCTCCTCCTCCATGCTTCATGGTGAGAACTACACATGCAGAGATCATCCTATCACCTACTCTGCGTCTCACAAAGACACAGCGATTGGAACCAAAAATCTCAAATTTGGACTCATCAGACCAAAGGACAGATTTCCACCGGTCTAATGTAAATTGCTCATGTTTCTTGGCCGAAGCAAGTCTCTGCTTATTATTGGTGTCCTTATGGTAGTGGTTTCTTTGCAGAAATTTGACCATGAAGGCCTGATTCACATAGTCTCCTCTGAACAGTTGAAGTTGAGATGTGTCTGTTACTTGAACTCTGTGAAGCATTTTCTGAGGCTGGTAACACTAACTCTTATCCTCTGCAGCAGAGGTATCTCTGTGTGTTCCTTTACTGTGGCGGTCCTCATGAGAGCCAGTTTCATCATAGCGCTTGATGGTTTTTGCTACTGCACGTTCAAAGTTCTTCACATTTTCGGCATTGACTGACCTTCATGTCTTAAAGTAATGATGGACTGTCCATTCTCTTTTCTGATTTGAGCTGTTCTTACCATAATATGAACTTGGTCTTTTACCAAATAGGGCTATCTTCTGTATACCACCCCTACCTTGTCACAACACAACTGATTGGCTCAAACGCATTAAGAAGAAAATAAATTCCACAAATTCACTTTTAACAAGGCACACCTATTAATTGAAATGCATTCCAGGCGACTACCTCATGAAACTGGTTGAGAGAATGCCAAGAGTGTGCAAATCTCTCAAGGCAAAGGGTGGCTACTTTGAGGAATCTCAAATATAAAATATATTTTGTTTAACACTTTTTTGGTTACTACATGCTTACTTCCATATGTGTTATTTAATAGTTTTGATGTCTTCACTATTATTCTACAATGTAGAAAATAGTACAAATAAAGAAAAAGCCTTGAATGAGTAGGTGTGTCCAAACTTTTGACTGGTACTGTATATCTGGGGAAGGGTATACAACAATTTATAGAGTGTTTAAAGAGCACAGGGGTCTCTATCATTTGGAAATTTAAACAAATATGGAACTACCCAGAAACTGCCTAGAGCTGGCCGTCTGACCAAACTGAGCAATCGGGCAAGAAGGATCTAGGTCAGGGAGGTGACCAAGGGGCTCCCAAGTGGTGCAGTGGTCTAAGACACTGCATCTTAGTGCTAGAGGTGTCATTACAGACAACCTGGTTTGAATCCAGACTGTTTCACAACCGACTGTGATTGGGGAGTCCCGTAGGGCGGTGCATAATTGGCCCAGTGTCGTCTGAGTTTGGTCGGTGTAGGCTGTCATTGTAAATAAGAATTTGTTCTGAACTGACTTGCCTAATTAAATAAAGGTTAAAAAAAATAAAAAATAAAGAGCTCAATAACCACTCTGACAGAACTACAGTTCCTTTGTTGAGATGGGATAACCTGCCAGAAGGACAAGTCTCTATAGCACTTCACCAATCTGGGCTTTATGGGCCAGACGGAAGCCACTCCTGACAAAAAAGCCACATGACACCATGCCTGGGCTTTGCAAAAAAGCATGTGCAAAAATGGTTTTCTTTGGCGCTGGAGAGAAAAAACAGGCACAGCTCATCACCTGTCTAACAGCATTGCTACCGTGCAGCATGGTGGTAGCAACATCATGCTATGTGGATGGTTTTCAGCAGCAACAACTGGGAGACTGGTAAGGATAGAGGGAACAATTAATGAAAGCAAGTACTGGCAAATCCTTGATGGGAACCTGCTTCAGAAAGCAAATGACCTTACATTCCAACAGGACAATGACCCCAAGCATACAGCCAAAGCAACGCTGGAATGGTTTCAGAACAATGAATGGAAGCAAGTACAGGCAAATCCTTGAGTGCAAACAACCTTGAAAGATTTACATACCAATAGGACAATGACCCCAAGCATACAGCCAAAGCAACGCTTGAGTGGCCCTGCCAAAGCCCAGACTTGAATCCCATTGAACATTTGTGGAAAGACATGAAGATTGCTGTTCACAGCTGCTTCCCATCTAATTTAACAGAGTTTGAGAAAATCTGTAAGGTAAAACGGGAGAAAATCCCCAAATACAGATGTTCAAAGCTGATACAGACATACCCAAGACGACTCAAAGCTGTAATCTCCACCAAAGGTGGTTCCACAAAGTATTGACTCAGGGGTGTGAATACTTATGTAAATTAGATATCTCTGTATTTCATTTTTAATAAATTTGCAATTATGTCTAAATGTCATTATGAGGTATTGTGTAGAAGAGGACAAAAATAAATATTTTACCAAAAAGTGTTAAACAAATTAAAATATATTTTATATTTGAGATTCTTCAAATAGTCACCCTTTGCTTTGATGACAGCTTTGCACAAAACAATAGGAATACCTTCCTAATATTGAGTTTTGCCCTCAGAACAGCCTCAATTCATGGGGGCATGGAATCTACAAGGTGTCGAAAGCATTCCACAGGGATGCTGTCGTGACGCACACAAATATGTATAGTCATATTTTTGATGTTTTATTTAGTTTGTTATTTTACGGTATTTGCATTGAAAATCATGTAAAGGGGAGCTGTGACGTCAATGGGGAGCGTCAGTGGGATTATTAGGTCTTGGATGTTTCTTCTTCAATCTCAGATAATGCCTAAAACTGAACACTACTAACTTGTCTCCGTTCATCATTCCATCCTGTTAATTCAGGTCTATTATCTGCTGACCACATCTCAGGCGTGTAACACTGGCCCATGTTGACTCCAATGCTTCCCACATTTGGGAGACCGTTGAGCGTGAAAAGCCCAGCAGCATTGCAGTTCTTGACATACTCAAAACGTTCAAAGGCATTTCAATCTTTTGTCTTGCCGATTCACCCTCTGAATGGCACACATACACAATCCATGTCTCAATTGTCTCAAGGCTTAAAAATCCTTCTTTAACCTCTCTCCTCCCCTTCATCTACACTGATTGAAGGTGATATCAATAAGGGATCATAGCTTTCACCTGGATTCATCTGGTAAAATCAATCAATCCAAACTGTGCAGCGGCCATCTGTTACAAAACACCGAACAGTTTAATGACATTCAGAGATCGTCAAGCTAAGGATTTGATACTGTGTAGGCCTACGAGGTAGAGAGGGATGTATATTCTGGTTGTCGAGATTGACTTAGTCTATTTATTGTGGTGTTGGAAATACAAACCATGATATTGAACCTCCCGAAGTCAGTATGCTTTGTGTGGTGCATTGTCACAGAAACCTGTAGGTGGAAAATGTGTTGCATATACAGTATAGTATTTTATATCATTCTAAATATGGCATCAAAATGTTGAAAATTGGATTTCTCCGTATCTGATCAATTTCTGCAGCCGGCTCGGATCGTAGTGTAGGCCTAATGAAACAGGCAGGAAGAGTGAGCTCGTCCATGGTGGTTGGCGAAACCTCAACCTGTCACGTTCGGGTGTGTAGAGAGTATACCAAGGCGCAGCGTAGCGATAGTTCGACATCATTTATTTAGCAACTAGACTTGACGTGAACTATACAAATTAACAATGATGCAGATAATAGAAAGGAAACACACTTACTTCGACACGGGACAATTGACAATGAACCACGCCATGGGAGTGGAACACACACATATAAGTAGGATCCCTAATTAGAGGTAATGCAATGCAGCTGCCTCTAATTAGGGATCCCACTCACACAATACCACACAGACGTAGAATGACTAGAACTGCCAGACTCTGACCATAGAAATATAGAGAAGCAAAGCTTCTCTATGGCCAGAGCCTGACACAACCTTCTGGCTTGTTGCCCTGCGTGGCATCAACTGTGCCACAAAAGCATGCTGGTATCCACGTTTTTAAACACAGGGTCGCTACAGTTATTGTTATTTGTGGTTATAAACATTATTTAGAGTTAATTCTATGAGGGGGGAGGGTGTGCATTTTTTTACAGTACAAGGGGAGGGTCATTCAAAAATATTTTTTACGTTGGGGAGGGGAGTGCATTATTTTTTATGACACATTGGGTTGGAAGCTTCAGCTCCCACAGAATACCATTGAGTCCTCATAATGCATTGCTCTTTACAGTACTATACTGTAATATAGAATAACAGTAGCTAACTGTGAAAGTTTTGCTGTAAATTTACAGAAATGTGTTAGTGTGGGGGTACAGTGCCGCCAGCTCCACTATCCACAGGCTGCCACGCAGTCTTTGAAGGGTAAAGAGTAGTACTACTAGGAACTACTAGTGGAGCTAGCAGCACTGTACCCCTCTCACTCTATCCTCTTCATCTCACTGTACCCCTCTCACTAAATCCTCTTCATTTCACTGTACCCCTCTCACTAAATCCTCTTCATCTCACTGTACCCCTCTCGCTCTATCCTCTTCATCTCACTGTACCCCTCTCACTCTATCCTCTTCATCTCTCTGTACCCCTCTCGCTCTATCCTCTTCATCTCACTGTACCCCTTTCGCTCTATCCTCTTCATCTCACTGTACCCCTCTCGCTCTATCCTCTTCATTTCACTGTACCCCTCTCGCTCTATCCTCTTCATCTCACTGTACCCCTCTCGCTCTATCCTCTTCATCTCACTGTACCCCTCTCGCTCTATCCTCTTCATCTCACTGTACCCCTCTCGCTCTATCCTCTTCATCTCACTGTACCCCTCTCGCTCTATCCTCTTCATCTCACTTCTTTCTTGTCTTTCTCTATTGGTTCCCCATTCCATTCCATTCTTTCACGGGTTGAGGAGTGGGCTACTATGGCACCTGCCCCTTTCCAGTTAGCTCTATCCATCCCCCTTTTCTCTCCGTCCTCCTCTTCTCTCCGTCCTCCTCTTCTCTCCGTCCTCCTCTTCTCTCCGTCTTCCTCTTCTCTCCGTCCTCCTCTACCTCTCCGTCCTCCTCTTCTCTCCGTCTTCCTCTTCTCTCCGTCTTCCTCTTCTCTCCGTCCTCCTCTTCTCTTCGTCCTCTTCTCTTCGTCCTCCTCTTCTCTCCGTCTTCTTCTATTCGTCCTCCTCTTCTATACGTCCTCCTCTTCTATCCGTCCTCTTCTTCTTCTCTCTCATCTTCCACCTTCCCTTCTTCTCTCTAGGCTCCCCACTCCACTCCACTCCGTTTGTTTCTTAGTCTGCCAAGGAGATGATAATGGTTCATGTGTTAGCGTGTTACGTTGTTGACAGCTCACTGCGTTGTTGGGTTGGCACTTTTTAAAATCACAGTATGGGGTCGTTCATCCATTGGTTCTGTTCTGTGTTGTTGTTTTGGGTGCGACATGTTGTGTACAGCATGATCATAACTAATTGCTTTGTATTGTCTTATCAAAGAGACCACAAATACATTCTTTCCAGATCTTGATGTATCATAGCAACAAATAAACAATCATTGGGCAGATAGTGAGATACAGAAGTCAAAGATAATTTGACATGACGTCTGTACAAACATCAGGGGTAATACGCCATGTGGAGACTGGAAAATCATTTGGAATTTCCATCAACAACAGTACTATGAACACATAGAGTTTCAATGTAATATCCTCCTGACATGCAACATGGCAGGAGGATATTACAAAAGAATCAATTGAAAAATGCTTAAGCAACTTTGCCCCCTGGTGGTGACTTTGAGAACATGCATACACTTTCTCTCCTCGTTCTAACCACTTACACATATTGACATGACTAATCCTAGTTGAAGCTACATTCATATATATCTGTTTATGAGGGTGTGTGTGTGTGTGTGGGGCTAATGCAACTTGAATCTAAACTAATTTCTCCTCCAACTCTCTGCTATTCTCTCTCTGCCCCTCTTTGTGACATGAAGATTACGGGTCCATTGTCTCTGTCAGGCAGAACCTTCCTGATATGGCTTAGTGGTCGTCAGGTGGTGTGACCCGATCTCCATGGAAACGTGAGTGTTCCGAATTGAAACATTTCTAAGGGGGAGCAGTATGCACTCCAGATACTTTCTAAGCTCATTAAAAGAAAAACAATGTCTTCCATTAGTATCTATCAAATAATATTCACTACACCAATTCTATTCTATTCGCTATGACAGTATATGGTTTACCATAGACAGGTATCTCCATAGCCAAGATAGCCTAACCATGGAATGTCCTACAGTACATATTGATAAATCGACTGCCCTTTCTCTTGTGTAATTTGTCCATGGTGTGTAATTGCTCAACAGTAGTGTTATTGATGACAAGGCTGTGGACTGGTGATGTTTGTTGGTGCTGTCTGTTCATGGGTTTTAGCGCCAATCTCTCTGTCTGTCTTTATTTTCTCTTTCTTATTTCCTCCATGTCTCCCAGCAGCCATCACTCAGTTTGAGTGTATAATACAGCTGTCAGATTTCTAATGGTTCTGGATGGTGGTTCTCTAACATTATGTCTAACCTTACCTAACCTTAACTTACTCAAACCTCAGTTTACAAGTTTAACAAATGTATTATGTTGAACATACTTGACTCTCTCTCTCCTAGATACAATCTCCATCTGTTTTACTCTTCAACCCCAGGTCTATGAGCACTATACTTCTCCAGATGAAGCAGTGGAGATTCCTTAGAGGAGGAATGGGAGGACCATCCTCAGTGAATTCCATAAAAATGTTAATAGTGAAACATTAAAAAAGTTATCCTAAAGCTATACTAAATATATTCACACGTCACCAAATCATTTATTAAAACACACTTTTTTGAAGGTCTACAGTAGCCTCAACAGTACTCTGTAGGGTAGCACCATGGTGTAGCTGGAGGATGACTAGATTCCATCCTCCTCTGGGTACACTGACTGAAATACAAAACCTAGGAGGCTCATGGTTTTCACCCCCTTCCATAGATTTACACAGTAATTATGACAGCTTCCAGAGAACATCCTCCAACCTATCAGAGCTCTTGCAGCATGAACTGACATGTTGTCCACACAATCAAGGATCAAAAAAATGAACCTAGCACTGAAAGCATAAGCTACAGCTAGCTAGTGCAGTGCATAAAATATGGTGAGTAGTTGACTCAAAGAGAGAGAAAGACAATAGATTAACAGTTTTGAACAAATACTTTTCTTTAGAAATTAAGGCGGAGCAAGAGAAAGAGAGAGAGAGAAAGATAGCTATATATTATTCACTTTCACTACCAAATGTAGCTAGCTAGTTTAGGCTACTCAAACACTCGGCTCAAACAGAGAGGGATGCTATGTTAGATAGCTGGCTATGGCTATCCAACACTGGAACTCTTCCAAGTCAAGGGAAGCTTTTGGTTTTATTAATTTATTGCCATCGGGCCCGCCGGTGTAACTGATGAGCTGCTTGCTGACTGTACACTGTACTGCATAACTGTAGCGGGTTTACTAACGCCTTAGTTCTATTAGCAATGTTGACTATGAGACATTAGCTAATATGGTGACTACAATGTAGACTATGTATAGCGGTTAGTGGTTATAATATGAAGGTTTGGTTTGGAAAGGTTTTTTTCGCCTGGTCGCAGACAGCTGTTGTGTTGTGCACTGAAGTCCACAAGCGAAGGGAAAAGGTGAGAGGAGAAGAGTGGGTAGATGCGAGAAGAAATAATACTACAAGCTAAAAGTTTATACTGTTTGTATGTGGCTGCTATGAAAGTGAACTGTGTTTGCCTGTGATCAGGGGTGTATTCATTCGATTCTGTTGAAAAAAAAAATCTTAAACTTTATTTTTTTTATTTTTTTTATTTCACCTTTATTTAACCAGGTAGGTCAGTTGAGAACAAGTTCTCATTTGCAACTGTGACCTGGCCAAAACAAAGCAAAGCAGTGCGACAAAAGACAACACAGAGTTACACAGTAAAACAAACAGTCAAAAACACAATAGAAAAATCTATATACAGAGTGCAAAATGTAGTGCAAAAATGCAGTAAGATTAGGAGGTAGGACAATAAATAGACTATAGTGGTGAAATAAATTACAGAATTATCATCATTAACACAGGAATGAAGGATGTGCAAATTATGATGTGCAAATAGAGGTACTGGTGTGCAAGATTAGTGAAAATAAACAAAAAATAAATATGGGGATGAGGTAGTAGTGTGGGCTATTTACAGAAGGGCTATATACAGGTGCAGTGATCGATAAGCAGCTTTGATAACTGATGCTTAAAGTTATTGAGGGAGATAGGAACCTCTAGCTTCAATGATTTTTGCAATTCGTTCCAGTCATTGGCAGCAGCGAACTGGAAGGAATGGCGGCCAAAGGAGGTGTTGGCTTTGGGGGTGACCAGTGAGATATACCTGCTGGAGCGCATGCTACGGGTGGGTGTTGCTATAGTGACCAGTGAGCTGAGATAGGGCGGGGATTTACCTAATAAAGACTTATAGATGACCTGGAGCCAGTGGGTTTGGCGACGAATATATAATGACGGCCAGCCAACGAGAGCATACAGGTCGCAGTGGTGGGTAGTGTATGGGGCTTTGGTGACAAAACGGATGGCACTGTGATAGACTACATCCAATTTGCTGAGTAGAGTGTTGGAGGCTAGTTTGTAAATGACATCACCAAAATCAAGGATCGGTAGGATAGTCAGTTTTACAAGGGCATGTTTGGCAGCATGAGTGAAGGAGGCTTTGTTGCGGAATAGAAAGCCAATTCTGGATTTCATTTTGGATTGGAGATGGTTGATGTGAGTCTGGAAGTTGAGTTTATAGTCTAACCAGATGCCTAGGTATTTGTAGGTGTCCACGTATTCTAATTCGGACCCGTCGAGAGTAGTGATGATAGTCCGGTGGGCGGGTGCTGGCAGCGTACGATAGAAAAGCATGCACTTCGTTTTACTAGCGTTTAAGAGCAGTTGGAGGCCACGGAAGGAGTGTTGTATGGCATTGAAGCTTGATTGAAGGTTAGTAAACACAGTATCCAAAGAGGGGCCAGATGTATACAGAATGGTGTCGTCTGCGTAGAGATGAATCAGAGAGTCACCAGCAGCGAGAGCGACATCGTTGATGTATATAGAGAAAAGGGTTGGCCCAAGAATTGAACCCTGTGGCACCCCCATAGAGACTGCCAGAGGATCGGACAATAGTCCCTCCGATTTGACACACTGAACTCTGTCTGCAAAGTAGTTAGAGAACCAGGCAAGGCAGTCACTTGAGAAACCAAGGCTGTTGAGTCTGCCAATAAGAATGCGGTGATTGACAGAGTCGAAAGCCTTGGCCAGGTCGATGAAAACGGCTGCACAGTACTGTCTTTTATCGATGGTGGTTATGATATCGTTCAGTACCTTGAGCGTAGCTGAGGTGCACCCATGACCAGCTCGGAAACCAGATTGCATAACAGAGAAGGTACGGTGGGATTCGAAGTGGTCAGTTATCTGTTTGTTAACTTGGCTTTCGAAAACTTTAGAAACTTTAGAAACTTTAGAAACTGAAGCAAACGGAACGAAACGGGGATAAACATAGCAGAATATGTCATCCAATATGCTATAATAAAATAAAATATTGTCTTTCCTGATCCTAAACGTCACCGACCGCCACTGAGGTGAAAGTAAGTATGGATGATTTTCTCTCAGAGGCTGATACATAATCTCATCCCTCCCCAGAGTGTGGCACAGCCTGGCCCTGCATGGTGGCGATGTCCTCCCTTTTTTCTCTCCTCCCTGACTGTCAGACACAGAGTGCATCGCCATGACCCTCCACTCCTGGCCTCTTCTCTCTTGACGCCTCCTCACCCTCATCTACCCTCCTCCTCCTCTCCTATTCTTCCCTTCACAGAGGGTGTGACACAGATTACATCTCCTCTCACCCCACCCTCTCCCCCTCCCCTTGCCTCCTCCCTTGCCATCTTCGGGAGACTGGCCTTTGACAGGACGAGTGAAGATAAGGGTGTGGGGGCGGCCGCCTTGGCCATCCTAGACTTACACACACAGCATCTCCGAGGTCAGAGAGGCTAATTGGTTTGTGCACGTCTGTGACAGATCATTAGCCATCACAGCGGCTACGGTGAAGCGATTGCTCTCTCTGTGGCCAAAGGAAATAGCAATAGATTGTATAAATTGAAGGTTGGAGCTGGCAAAAATCCCAATGTTTGGGGCATTCTGCATCGGTCTGTTGTCTTTAGGAGTTTTGCAGACATTATTTTTCAGTTTTTTTATTCATTTTTTGTGGGTTTTGTTATATCCTGTTGCAGGATATCAAAATGTATTCAGAGAGCAGACTGATTAAACCTAGTATGCGCAATAGTTAAATAGTACCCGCAAAACACCAGTCTCAACATCAACAGTGAAGAGGTGACTCCGGGATGCTGGCCTTCTAGGCAGAGTTGCAAAGAAAAAGCCATACCTTCCTCTGTCCAGTGTCTGTGTTCTTTTGCCCTTAATCTTTTCTTTTTATTGGCCAGTCTGAGATATGGCTTTTTCTTTGCAACTCTGCTTAGAAGGCCAGCATCCCGGAGTCGCCTCTTCACTGTTTTCATTTGTTATATATTTCACCTTTATTTAACCAGGTAGGCCAGTTGAGAACAAGTTCTGATTTACAACTGCGACCTGGCCTAGATAAAGCAAAGCAGTGCAACAAAAACAACAACAACACAGAGTTACACATGGGATAAACAAACATACAGTCAATAACACAATAGAACATCTATATACAGTGTGTGCAAATGAGTAAGATTAGGAAGGTAAAGCAATAAATAGTCCATAGTGGCGAAATAATTACAATTTAGCATTAACACTGGAGTGATAGATGTGCAGATAATGATGTGCAAATAGAGATAATGGGGTGCAAATGCAAAAATGACAATATGGGGATGAGGTAGTTGGGTTGGCTATTTACAGATGGGCTGTGTACAGGTGCAGTGATCGGTAAGCTGCTCAGACAGCTAATGCTTAAAGTTATTGGGGGAGATGGTAGTCTCCAGCTTCAATGATTTTTGCAGTCATTGGCAGCAGAGAACTGGAAGGAATGTTGGGTTTGGGGATGACCAGTGAAATATACCTGCTGGAGTGCATGCTATGGGTGGGTGTTGCTATGGTGACCAGCGAGCTGAGATAAGGCCGGGATTTACCTAGCAAAGACGTATAGATGACCTGGAGCCAGTGGGTTTGGCGACAAATACAGTCGTATGCAAAAGTTTGGGCACCCCTGACAATTTCCATGATTTCCATTTATAAATAATTAGGTGTTCAGCAATTTCATTTTGATCTATCAAATAACTGATGGACACAGTAATATTTCAGTAGTTAAATTAGGTTTATTGGATTAACAGAAAATGTGCAGTATGCATCAAAACGAAATTAGACAGGTGCAAAAATTTGGGCAGCCCAACAGAAAAATCACATCAATATTTAGTAGAGCCTCCTTTTGCTAAAATAACAGCCTCTAGACGCTTCCTATAGCCTCTAATTGTGATATTGCGAGGGGTGAAAGTGAGTGTAGAGGCAAAAGACGAATAGGAGAAGAAGGATTTGAATAGATATAACATTTAATCAAAGACGGAAACACACATAGAACAATAACCCGCAAGGGTTGAACAGAAAACACTTGGATTAAATAGTGACCCTGATGACCGATGAGGAACAGGTGTGGGTCATCAGGGTGTTACTACCATCTTCCCCCGACCGCCGGTTAGAACACCGGCGAGGATGATCGTTGGAGAGGAGGAGGGCCCGCCGCTCTGCGCGGGGCATTCGTTACACTAATGAGTGTCTGGATTCTGGATGAAGGTATTTTGGACCATTCCTCCTTACAAAACATCTCCAGTTCAGTTAGGTTTGATGGTTGCCGAGCATGGACAGCCCGCTTCAAATCATCCCACAGATTCTCAATGATATTCAGGTCTGGGGACTGGGATGGCCATTCCAGAACATTGTACTTGTTCTTCTGCATAAATGCCCGGGTAGATTTTGAGCAGTGTTTTGGGTCGTTGTCTTGTTGAAATATCCAGCCCCGGCTTAACTTCAACTTTGTGACGGATTCTTCAACATTATTCCCAAGAATCTGCTGATATTGAGTGGAATCCATGCGACACTCAACTTTAACAAGATTCCCAGTACCGGCACTGGCCACACAGCCCCACAGCATGATGGAACACCCACCAAATTTTACTGTGGGTAGCAAGTGTTTTTCTTGGAATGCTGTGTTCTTTTGCCGCCATGCATAACGCCCCTTGTTATGACCAAATAACTCAATCTTTGTTTCATCAGTCCACAGCACCTTATTCCAAAATTAAGCTGGCTTGTCCAAATGTGCGTTTGTGGCGTGTGTGCAGAAAAGGCTTCTTCCGCATCACTCTCCCGTACAGCTTCTCCTTGTGCAAAGTGCGCTGAATTGTTGAACGATGCACAGTGACACCATCTGCAGCAAGATGATGTTGTAGGTCTTTGGAGGTGGTCTGTGGGCTGTTTTTGACCGTTCTCACCATCCTTCGCCTTTGCCTCTCTGATATTTTACTTGGCCTGCCACTTCTGGCCTTAACAAGGACTGTGCCTGTGGTCTTCCATTTCCTCACTATGTTCCTCACAGTGGACACTGACAGCTTACATATCTGCGATAGCTTTTTGTAGCCTTCCCCTAAACCATAATGTTGAACAATCTTTGTTTTCAGGTCATTTGAGAGTTGTTTTGAGGCCCCCATGTTGCCACTCTTCAGAGGAGAGTCAAAGAGAACAACAACTTGCAATTGGCCACCTTAAATACCTTTTCTCATGATTTGATGCATTTGTCTATGAAGTTCAAGGCTTAATGAGCTCACCAAACCAATTGTGTGTTCCAATTAATCAGTGCTAAGTAGTTACAGGTATTCAAATCAACAGAATGACAAGGGTGCCCAAATTTTAGCATAGCCTATTTTTCACATCTGATTTAATTTCATACATCTTAATATTGCTACACTAAAAATCTTTGTCTGGACAATACCCCAGTACTCAGCTTTTATTAGAAAATGAATGGCATGCCACTATGATCATTTTCTGTGACGACAGAGTAAATTATTATGCAGCCTCAGAGGGGTGCCCAAACTTTTGCATACGACTGTATGTAGTGAGGGCCAGCCAACGATAGCATACAGGTCGCAGTGGTGGGTAGTATATGGGGCTTTGGTAACAAAACAGATGGCACTGTGATAGACTACATTCAATTTGCTGAGTGTTGGAGGCTATTTTGTAAATGACATTGCTGAAGTCAAGGATCGGTAGGATAGTCAGTTTTACGACGGCATGTTTGGCAGCATGAGTGAAGGAGACTGTTGAGAAATAGGAAGCTGATTCTAGATTTCATTTTGGATTGGAGATGCTTAATGTGAGTCTGGAAGGAGATTTTACAGTCTAACCAGACAGTCAGACCCGTCGAGAGTAGTGATAATAGGCGGGTGCGGCAAGCGTTCGATTGAAGAGCATGCATTTTGGGGCATTTCTTGAATGGGGCATGCTTATTTAAGATGGTGAGTAAAGCACTTTTAAAGAACAACCAGGCATCCTCTAATGACGGGATGAGGTAAATGTCCTTCCAGGATACCCGGGTCAGATCGATTAGAAATGCCTGCTCGCTGAAGCGTTTTAGGGAGCGTTTGACAGTGATAAGGGGTGGTTGTTTGACCGCGGACCCATTACGGACGCAGGCAATGAGGCAGTGATCGCTGAGATCCTTGTTGAAGACAGCGGAAGTGTATTTGGAGGGCAAGTAAGTCAGGATGATATCTATGTGTCCATGTTTACGGATTTAGGGTTTTACCTGGTAGGTTCCTTGATAATTTGTGTGAGATTGAGGGCATCTAGCTTAGATTATAGGACGGCAGGGGTGTTAAGCATATCCCAGTTTAGGTCACCTAACAGTACGAACTCTGAAGAGAGATGGGGGGGGCAATGAATTCTACTCACAGCGTTCAGAATGCTAGCGGGCCGGAGCTAGCAGATGGGTCTTCGGCGACATCGCAACGGAAAAGCCTGTTGAAACCACTTCGGATTATTACGTCAGCAGACCAGTCGTGATGGATCGGCGAGGCTCTGTGTCGACAATAGAAGGTCCATGCCGGTTGACAAAGAGGTACTGTAGCCCAGGAATTAGCTAGTACACGTCGGCTAGCCGGAAGATGGGCCTAGCTCGAGGCTAGCTCAAGGCTAACTGGTGCATGCTTCGGGACAGTAGTTTTAGCCAACAACAGCCACTCGGTTGCACCTAGCTAGCTGCGATGATCCAGTGTAATGGTCTAGTAATTTCAGCAGAAATCCGGTGATGTGGTAGAGAAAGCAATCCGATATGCGCTGAGTTGGTAGCGCGCTGTGCAGACTGGCCGACATTATCCGAACTAAAGCTGGCTGGTGCAGGCAGCTTTAGATCCGTTCCACGTTGGGTGAGGCGGGTTGCAGGAAAAGTATATGAGAATAAGGAATATATACAGAAAACCAGAAAAAAAAACTGAAAAAAAGACTATTTACACAGGACGCGGGACAGGACAAAAAAAACACGTCCGCACTGTTACGCCATCTTGGAGTGAAGGGAACGTTGAGACTGGTGTTTTGCGGGTACTTTTTAATGAAGCTGCCAGTTGAGGACTTGTGAGGCGTCTGTTTCTCAATCTAGACACTCTAATGTACTTGTTCTCTTGCTCAGTTGTGCACCAGGGCCTCCCACTCCTCTTTCTATTCTGGCTAGAGACAGTTTGCACTGTTCTGTGAAGGGAGTAGTACACAGCGTTGTACGAGATCTTCAGTTTCTTGGCAATTTCTCGCATGGAATAGCCTTCATATCTCAGAACAAGAATAGACTGACGAGTTTCAGAAGAAAATTCTTTGTTTCTGGCCATTTTGAGCCTGTAATCGAACCCACAAATACTGATGCTCCAGATACTCAACTAGGCTAAAGAAGGCCAGTTTTATTACTTCTTTAATCAGCACAAACGTTTTCAGCTGTGCTAACATAATTGCAAAGGTTTCTAATGATCAATTAGCCCTTTAAAATTATAAAATTGGATTAGCTAACACAACGTGCCATTGGAACACAGGAGTGATATGTGCCTCTGTACGCCTATGATGATATTCCATAAAGAATCAGGCGTTTCCAGCTACAATAGTCATTTACAACGTTAACAATGTCTACACTGTATTTCTGATCAATTTGATGTTACTTTAATGGACAAAAAAAAAATTCTTTAAAAAAACAAGGACATTTCTAAGTGACCACAAACTTTTAAACAGTCGTGTATGTTGTATTTCATAGTGGAATTGTTGTGGGAAAGTTGCGCAAAAGGTGTAAGAACATTTCCCTTAAAAGTTCTAATGACACAAAATCTTGAGGCTTATACAATGTTGGTATTAGGGTGGAAAAAAATATGTATCTGATGTTGCAAGAATGTTAACAGAACATATTTGTTATGTTCTTTTGAAATTCCTAAAACATTTAATTATGTTGTGAGAACAGTGTTGGGACATTACAAGAGTAGGTACAGTTGTGCTGACATTTATACAATGTTTGTCATAGGGTGCACAAAACATTCTCCTAATGTTGCAAAAATGTTCACTTAAAAGTTCCCAAAACATGTCATTAGGATTGTGGGACCACATATTCATCCATTCAGATCAGATAGGTGAATCAGCACAAATCCTTTGCAACTTCCTGATTAAAGCAATTTCTCAGGGACATCACTCTGCTTACAAATGCATTCATTAGTATTAATAACTCGAATATTGGCCATTCTTTCTACCCAGACTGGGTTCATGTGCCAGATTCACCTACCTGCCTGCCAGGAATGGATTTAAGTGATTATTCAATTTCCTCCTTTCTTTTCCAGTACATACAGTATATCAATGAGGTCACCAGAGGAGAGAAGGCATCCATTAAAGAAGAGATGGCCCTATCATTCAAAATATGAAGCTTTTAGCTTCAGAGATTCAGAAAGACGAATTATCAGTGTGGTATACTATTTACTGGATCACTGAGGTGTTGCTGTGGCAACATTTGAAAATATGGCATAACATGAAAATATAGGGTACAAGTAATTTTGACACTTTCCATGTTCTTAAAAGTGATTAAAGACTTAAGCAGATAGGAGATTTATGCTGAATAAAACGATGAAACAATGTTGAGCCCTGTTTCCCCCATCCCCTCGGTTCTCCCGTCATCACCGTCTAGGTGCTATGGGAACTACTAGCCTCAACATGATGGTCAGACGGGAGTCTGAGGACACACATGAAACCAAACAGCTGTCTGCTTTCACAAATCACAGACGGCAGACCCCAGCTGTAAGTGAGCTGTCATAAAACTACTTTCATTGCCTGTACAGCAAGCCAATACATGTTTTAACATCGGTTCCAGTGTTTAATTTGTAAATCGGGAGATGCCGGAATGAAAAAGGACCTGGGGAGCTCTGAGGTACCGGAACGCATGAGAGAAAAACACCTTTATAACAAAGTATTACATGCATATAATCGCGTCTGGGTAGTTGCATATTTATTTATTTAACTAGGTTAAGAACAAATTCTTATTTAATATAACAGCCTACCTACAAGGTCAACCCCTGGAGCAAATTAGGGTTAAGTGCCTTGCTCAAAGACACAACGAAAAGTTTTTTCACCTTGTTGGCTCTGATATTAGAACCAGCAACCTTTCAGTTACTAGCCCAACACTCTATCCACTAGGCTAACTGCCACCCCTTTACTGCATAGGGCAAAAAATGAACCTTTTATACACGCATTTCATGCAATTCTACATCATTTTCATGACTGGAGACTTAGTTAGAATCTTTTTTAAATACCGCACAAATTATCGAAATGACAAGCTGCTTTGACACTGACAAACTGAGAATATGAGATCAATAAAAACGACCTTGAATCCATCAATAGCATATGCATAGGTGTGTGGAGACATATTGTAGGCTTCAATTTGAGGAAATTATAGTCCTAAACATGCTTTCCAGTTTCACTAACTCACCCATAGATTGCGCAGCTCACTCGCCTGTGACGGCCGATGCACTCATGCCAAAAGCCTATATCCAGCTCTACTTTACTTTGTAAAACAATATTTGGAAATTGATCAAATATTTTCTTAGCCTATGGCAGACAGATTAGAGTCTTGTCTTTTGAGCATGAACCATTTGGTTTCCAACATGTGTTTTCCTGCGATTGTTCTTGAAATACTGCGAAAGGCCTGTTTTGTCTGTATGACAAATCTGACAGATTTGCCACGCACTCCCTACTGTAGGCTAAGCCTTGTTATTGGGCTACACACAATCCACAGGAATTTTGTTTCATGGTGTTGTAGGACATTCTGAATTATTTCAATTATTTTCGAACAGACAGCAGTTATTCTAAAACTTTGGCAAATCTATTTAAATTTACCAGGGGTGCTGCAGCTCCTCGGCTATGATTCTATAAAAAAAATACAATATAAAGTGCAACGCTGGAGAGCTGCAGGCTCATGTCTATCAGAGCAGAGAGAGAGTTCATAGAAAGTGAATCTCATTCTAGTTCTGTGAGAGATACATGCGCGCTACTCACACAGCCATGGCCACGCATTGGTCCCAAATAGGTCCCGGAATGAAACACTCCAAAACTGAGAGGTTCCGGATTCTGTTCCGGCAGGATTAAGCACTGGTTGGTTCCTCTTAGTGCACCATCGACCAAGTGCCCAATTTGTAGCATCTCAGTTAAAAATGAGATCCTTGCATTTCAGACTCTGACACAAATTAAAATGCAGAACACAATATTTCTGCAACCAATGTGATGATATTTGTCCCGGTTTCCTAACTAACTGCCAAAGCCAGCAGTTTCCTTCCAAAAGCTTCTGTTTTGCATATTGTGCTGATCAGAGCTTTTGGTTCTATGGAGGGAGACATAGGCAGGTAGTTACAGTAAGTGGTGTGGGTACCACACTACACTGCTCAGCCTGGCAGAGATGGTCTGGGTGGAGATGGTGCAAACTGTAGACCACATCAGTTTCCTCTCTGCCTTTTCTACCTGTATGTCATTGTGGCCTGTTACTGGTTGATTAATATCCTGCATTTCACATTAAACCTATTGTTTAGATTCAAGGAAAGTGAAAGACCTGAGTTGACTGATGCATCCTGCTTTGTTTAGCTCTATAGTTCTACATTTGCTTATAGGAGCTACACCATACCTTCCTCTCTGGTGTGATCTCTGCCCTCCCTCACCTCAACAGTTTCCAGTGGAGAGATGGAGAGAGCCTCCCCCACACAGCTGATTGGATTATGTTATACAGTAAGACTTTGTTATAGGAAGTGTGGGCAGAAACCACTGCCCTGTACCTCTCCTAGAGGCGCTGCATGATAACTTTCACACCTGGCATGCTGCCTCTGCAAATCATGACATTTACACTCCAAATTATCTCACAATGTAATGTAGCTCCTTCGAAAATTAAGACACAGACTTATAGAACATAAATATAACAAAGTCTGACGTTAATAGAACACTGAGTGAAGCAATTAGAATATCTACAGTATATGCACAGCATAATTCTACAATAAGGCAAAACGTTTCCAATGTATTGCTCAGTTAATAACTAATCACTGATGTGATCTAATGTAGGCTTCATGGGGGGCGGATACAGGATATATAGGCCTGTGGTTAAACCTAACAATAGATATACACATTTTGTGAAAATAGGGTCTTCAGACAGTAAACGCCCCCATGTGTTAACATTCACTAATGCTATCTTTTGATATCACATTGACAAGTGACAGTGTGGTTGTTGTTGAATTACTATGACAGTTTATCATGCTTTCACCGCTTACACGATTTTGCATCAGGAAGTGTGAGAAATGCATTGATGACTCAAAGCAAGAAGATGATCGATGTGCACTGTACCTGGAAACCTCAAACAATACTTTCCTTGAAATATCTTTTTGCCAACTGATTTAAAAAATATTCAATTTACAATCATGACCCTTTGAATTGTCATATCTACCACTAATACATTATGATTCTTTATGGGGCCACTCAATCCAACATTATTGACTTTATTTGACAGATTATTGATTGTATATTTTTTGGGTTTTCGGTATTCAGAAATAATGCAATGCATGTTTATGTCAGTCCCAGCCACGTGCAGCTTTGAAACAGTGTATAGATAGCAGTGAATGAAATTGAGCCAAACTTACTCAGAAATCATGTAGGAGGTAAATGACTCAATCCCAAACCACCAAACAGTCTAAACCCAGCCCACAACGGCCCTGTAGTCTCCACGCTACTGTCGGTATAGACAACTGGGGAGATGTTGTGGCTCACCCACTAACAACCAAAGTTACTATCGTTCTACTGGCTTCTCTGAAAAGACTCTCATTCATGGACCTTAGTTTGAGCGTTTCCAGTAAGCTGGCTTCAAACTGTCCCTTCGTATCCTCAACTTCACCCAGAGCTCAGTAAGGATAGAGTAAGTACGACACATTTCATAATATGGGCTCTGGATTATTACTTGAAACACTTGAACAGGTCAATTTTTTTTAACATTTATTTAACTAGGCAAGTCAGTTAAGAACACACTCTTATTTACAAAATATCCCGAATTGTACCATGTGAGTTCATATGTGTACCTGTGAAGTGTACCTTTGACCTTTTTGTATCCCAGGTAACAACACTGTAGTAACCCTAATTTTTTTTTTACATTTATTTAACTAGGCAAGTCAGTTAAGAACACACTCTTATTTACAATGATGGCCTACTTGTAAAGGGCTGCCCGGCCAAACACTCCCCTAACCTGGACGACGCTGGGGCAATTGTGCGCGCCCTATTGGACTCCAGATCACAGCCGGTTGTGATACAGCCCGGGTCTGTAGTGACACCTTTAGCACCGCAATGCAGTGCCTTAGACCGCTACGCCACTCGGGAGGCTTGCGAATGGGATTTAATTCAGAACCCTGCAAATGCAATTTAGCTTTGTATTGACCTAAATCTGATAATAGGCCAACATTGTAAAAGCAGAACTAAATCAAGATCTGCTATCAGTAGCTATGTTTCCATTAACTTGTACAGTGACTTTTTTTGTCGACATTTAGAAAGTTTGCGACAATTTCCTGCTAGAGTGTGTTTCCGTTTAACTATCTTGTGTCGATCAAAACAGTTGGAAGTACCAAAAAAACATTAACACATTAATAAATTGCCGACAGCCTGTATACCCTCCCACCTATCTGTTTAATGTCTCCTGCGAAAGCCAGCATGGATAGAATGCAATAATTTACTAATATTTGTCTAATAATTCTCATGTGCCAACGTATTCTAACAAAGTTTGCAGAACAGACAGTGTCAAGGGAGGTACTTTACTTTCATCGGTATAGCCATCAAACACTTAAACTGCTATAATATATTTGACCATGCCCCCAAATATACTAATTGCCCCCACCTATATTTCAAAGTGCAGTGATGATCGTATCTTATATTCAAAATATTGGGTAGAAAAATATCCCGAACTGTACCATGTGAGTTCATATGTGTACCTGTGAAGTGTACCTTTGACCTTTTTGTATCCCAGGTAACAACACTGTAGTGTACCCTAGCCATACCATTATGTATGAGAGTGTGTTAATATATGTTTGAAGCAAGGAGTAGGAACCTGGTGGTGTTGCAGAAAAATGTATGCACTCACACCCAAGAGGTTTCTAATTCAAATCCCCAAAGAATTAATGTATACTCTACGATGTCAAGTGTTCTTGAGCACTGCTAGTTTTACGTTAATGTTATGGTGGTGGTGATTGCACAATTATTTATTGTAGTTGATTCCAGGCAGCTTTTAGCGAAGTGCAGACATACATCCTTGCCAATAGGTCTATGGCCCATATCTATTTTATGCTCACAGAACTGGTGGTGTAGCTGCACTGCAGCAGGACATTTCAGGTTGCTAAGGACTAAGAGCTTATGAGTTCAAATCTCATTTAAGGATAACTCCCAATTGTGCACACAGCAGCATACTCTCATTCTATAGAAATAACACCAAGTTCTTAAATGTATTTTTACTGCACTTTAGGCAAAGTGCAGAAGTGCAATAATTATATAGCCAATCTTCATTAAGTCCACAGACCTGGTGGCATAAAATAAACTTCAGGTAGCTAGCAACTAAGAGTCGCAAGTAATCATCATCCTGTCCTTTCATATTAACACCTGTATTTAGCAGTAGAAATATGGTATCTCATGATTACATTTTGACTCCCCATGTTTTCACATTTATTTCACATGAGATTGTGTTTTCACATGTTGTCACATGTAGTTTCATGTCATCACATGTTGAAATGTTGCATGCCCATGTTGTCACATTTATTTAAAATTAATATCACATGAGATCATGTTCTCACGTGATAACATGTTGTCAAGTGTAGGTTTATGTTATCATATGTTGCTTCACCTGTTGTCACATGTTGCTTTAATTAACTTCACATTAAAACACGTGATTTACATTTACATTTTAGTCATTTAGCAGACACTCTTATCCAGAGCGACTTACAGTTAGTTAGTGCATACATGTTCATACTTTCTTCGTACTGTGATCACATGAGATTATATGAGATCACGTGTTCACATGAAATTCATGTATTTTTTCCGTAAGGGATGATTGTAAATCTTGGGTAAACAGAGGACATCACTTTAAATGATGTTCAGCTTAAAAAGGCTTCATAAATCATCCATAACGCCTTCATAAGCACTACATACATGTGTTACAAAGTATATATAACCTCATGCAATTCTTTATAAAGAGTTCATAAATGTGGCATAATTGTGTGACATAAACACAAATGTCAAATCTGACATAACCCACTATGTCGAATATGATATAAACATGTGCTTTATAAAGGGTGACATGTTGTGCTGAAGGATGTCAATCACTCTAAATTGAAGTCATGTTAGTCACATTACACCTAATCCCGTTCCCAGACACTTTCGCCAAAAGGCTCGGAAGGTCTAGTGGACCAACACATCAAACTTGGCCTTCTAGGTTAGGGTTAGGTGTCACGACCCCGTCCCCGTGAGCCTGTTTTCCTGTCTGTCTGTGTCTGTTTTGTGTGTGTTCTTGAACGTGCCCTGTTCCGGGTTGCTGGGCAACGAGTGTAAGGCGGGAGTTCCAGGATCACCTGAGTCTGCTTTCACCTGTTCCTCGTCAATAATTATCACACCTGGTCCTGATCATCATTACAACACTACTTAAGCCGAGACCTGACATCCAGTCCCTGCCGGATCGTTAGTCACACTCCGTATGTTTGTGCTTGCACATCAGACCATAGTTATTTTACTATCTTCAGTTTGCCTTGTTATTCTCAGTCTGCGTTTGGGTTCAGAACCAGGGATAGCCTGACAGAACGATTCGGCCAACATGAACCCAGCAGACCTGGACACCATACGACACGCTGTGTCGAACCAAGGAGCACTGTTGGTACAATACAGCACAACACTGCAAGTAATCATTACCAACCTTCAGTCACTTTCTGTTAACATCTCTGCCATTCAGAACCAGCTCAGCACCCCAGCTGTTCCACCCCCGCCTGTGTCTCCACCAGCACCTGCCGATGTTGCACCTGCTCTCGTCTCCGTCCGTGAACCTTGGGTTCCCACACCAGAAAGGTATGAGGGGGATTTGGGGAAGTGTCGTTCCTTTCTCATGCAGTGTGGTCTTGTCTTCGATCAACAACCCCACACCTACACCACGGATAAATCCAGGATCGTGTACTTGTTCGGGCTCCTTCGAGTTGAGGCTTTGGAGTGGGCTTCCGCATTGTGGGAACGTCAGGACCCGAGTACCACCTCATACCAGGACTTCACGGCGGAGATGAGGAAACTATTCGACCACTCGGTCCGTGGTAAGGATGCCGCTAAACGTTTGTTTTCCCTGCGTCAGGGAACACGCAGCGTAGCGGAGTCATCAATTTCCGAACATTAGCTGTGGAAAGCGGCTGGAACGAAGAGTCGTTACAAGCCGTCTTTTACCAGGGTCTGTGTGAGCAAGGTAAGGATGAATTGATTTCTTATCCTGAACCGCCGGGCTTAGATTACTTATTAACATTAACTATTCGTGTGGATAACAGATGTCGGGAACAGAGGAGAGGAAGACGGCATGGAGCTTTGAACCCTCCACCTGACACCAGACCACCGAGACCTGTAGGAGGGGCGGAGCACCTCGATCGACCAACTCCAAATGACACCGTGAGAGAGGAAAGGCTTCCTGAACCTGAGCCCATGCAGGTGGGTCGGAATGGTCTCTCCTATGAGGAGCGTCAGACTGGATAGTGACAGCTGCCTCTACTGCGGACGTTCGGGCCACTACCTCTCATCCTGCCCACAGCCATCGGGAAACCGACAGGCTAGCTATATGTGAGGAGAATCCTTGCGAGCCAGACTGCCAAGTTCCCCTCTCCACGTGCTCGAACCCTGTTCCACGCCACCCTCGTCTGGAAAGGTCAGTCAATACAATTACAAGCATTAATTGATTCTGGAGCGGATGATTGTTTTATGGATGTCAGACTGGTGGAACAGCTGGGGCTCTCTAAGGACTTTCTGTCGGAGGCCATTGAAGCGACCACCCTGGATGGCAGTCTGTTGGCCCGGGTCACCGCCAGAACCGAACCCGTACAGATGTTGCTGTCAGGTAATCATTCGGAACTCATCTCATTCCTCATCCTGTCCTCGCCACGCATCCCCCTGGTCCTGGGACACACCTGGCTGGTGAAACACAACCCCACCTTCGACTGGGTGACAGGCAAGGTAACTAACTGGAGTTCAGCTTGCCATGCTAACTGTCTCAGATCTGCCGGTCCCCAGTCTGTTCCCCGCCAGGTGAACCAAACTCCTCCTTCCGATCTGTCACGTGTTCCTCGCGTTTACCACGGCGTTGGCGAGGTCTTCAGAAAGTCTCTTCCCCCTCATCGACCCTACGACTGCTCCATCACCCTGATTCCTGGCACCTCCTACCCCAAGGGGCATCTATATAACATCTCTTGTCCAGAACACGAAGTCATGGAGACCTACATTAAAGACTCCCTGGCCACAGGCATCATTCGTCCGTCTTCTTCCCCACTGGGTGCCGGCTTCTTCTTCGTGGGTAAGAAGGACGGCTCCCTTCGGCCATGTATTGATTATCGAAGGTTGAATGCTATCACTGTCAAGAATAAGTATCCGTTACCATTGATGAACACAGCTTTCGATTCCCTCCAGGGCTCGGCCATATTTACGAAGCTTGACCTGCGTAACGCCTATCACCTGGTGCGGATAAGGGAGGGGGACGAATGGCTGACCGGGTTCAACACTCCCATGGGCCACTTCGAATACCTGGTCATGCCATTCGGTCCCACTAACGCCCCCGCTGTGTTTCAGTGTCTGGTTAATGATGTTCTTAGAGATATGATGTGTCGCTTTGTTTTTGTCTATCTGGACGACATCCTCATATTCTCTAAGAACATCATTGAACACACTCAACATGTCCAGCAGGTCCTCCAACGGCTGTTGGAGAATCGTCTCTTCGTGAAGGCAGAGAAGTACGATTTCCATGCTCGCACCACCTCCTTCCTGGGCTACATCATAGCGGAGGGACAGGTGAAGATGGATCCTGAAAAAAGTGAGGGCAGTGTTGGATTGGCCAAGGCCTGACACTAGACAACAGATACAGTGGTTCCTAGGGTTCGCAAATTTCTACCGTCGGTTCATCCGGGACTACAGCCGGGTGGCTGCGCCATTGACCGCTCTGACGTCTAGTGCCAGGCCGTTCAGTTGGAATCCAGGGGCGGCGTTTCTAGACCTGAAGACCCGTTTCACCTCGGCACCCATCCTCACTCAACCGGACCCATCCCTGCAGTTTGTGGTGGAGGTGGATGCGTCGGACATGGGGGCCGGCGCCATCTTGTCTCAACGCTCCGCCAAAGACGGTAAGCTCCATCTGTGCGCTTTCCTCTCTCGTCGTCTGTCCCCAGCTGAGGAGAACTATGACGTGGGAAACCTGGAGTTACTAGCCATCAAGCTCGCCTTGGAGGAGTGGCGCCACTGGCTGGAGGGAGCAGAACATCCGTTTGTGGTTTGGACCGACCACAATAATCTGGAATACGTGCAGTCGGCAAGACGCCTCAACTCCCGACAAGCCAGGTGGGCCTTGTTCTATGGCCGTTTTAACTTCTCCCTTACTTACAGGCCGGGTTCTCGGAACTGCAAGCCTGATGCTCTGTCCCGCGTGCACTCCAGGGAGGAGGAGACGGAATCTGAGTCTATCTTACCCCGGGGCCGGATCATCGGAGCGATCCTTTGGAAAATCGAGGAGGAAGTGAAGACGGCCCTTCAGACCCATCCTGGTCCAGGTAACGGTCCACCGGGCCGCTTGTTCATACCTGAATCTGTCTGTTCCGCTGTGCTACAGTGGGCACACGAGGGGAGCCGGCACGGGACGTACCAGACAGGAGAGGCGCACTGGAGGTCTGGTGCGTGGAGCCTGCACAGGTGGCACCGGACTGGTGACAAGCACTTCAGGGCGAGTGCGAGGAGCCGGCACGGGACGTACCGAACTCGGCACCGGTGGAGCGGACTGCTCTGGCACTGGAGGGGAGCAGACGGCCGGACCCGGACTGGGCACCTTTGGAGCGGATTGCTCTGGCACTGGAGTGGAGCAGAGGGACGGACCCGGACTAGGCACCGGTGGAGCGGACTGCTCTGGCACTGGAGCGGAGCAGACGGCTGGACCCGGCCTAGGCACCGGTGGAGCGGACTGCTCTTGCACTGGAGCGAAGCAGACGGCCGGACCCGGACTAGGCACCGGTGGAGCGTACTGCTCTGGCACTGGAGTGGAGCAGACGGACGGACCCGGACTGGGCACCGGTGGAGCGGACTGCTCTGGGACTGGAATGGAGCAGACGGCCGGACCCGGACTAGGCACCGGTGGAGCGGACTGCTCTGGCACTGGAGTGAAGCAGACGGCCGGACCCGGACTGGGTACCGGTGGAGCGGACTGCTCTGGCACTGGCGTGGAGCAGATGGCCGGACCCGGACTAGGCACCGGTGGAGCGGACTGCTCTGGCACTGGAGTGGAGCAGACAGCCGGACCCGGACTAGGCACCGGTGGAGCGGACTGCTCTGGCACTGGAGCGAAGCAGACGGCTGGACCCGGACTGGGTACCGGTGGAGCGGACTGCTCTGGCACTGGAGTGGAGCAGACGGCCGGACCCGGACTTGGCACCGGTGGAGCGGACTGCTCTTTCACGGGAGTGGAGTAGGCGACCGGACCCGGACTGATCCACTCCGACATTTCCTTTTCAACCTCTTCCTCTATCTATCCTCATTTCCTCCAGAATCTCTCCAAAATATGCCTCCAGCTCTTCCTCTTCCTCCTTACTCCTCGCCCCCCAATTGTACTGCGGCTTAATTGTAGTCCACATGGGAAGTGGTGCTGGCGCGTCATCCTCGCGGCCAAACCACCCCCATAGCACCCCCCCCCACCCCCCCCGCCCCAAAATTTTCTTGGGGTTGCTTACGGGCTCCATTTCCTCCTGCTCCCCTCTCTTTCTCTCCTTCTCTCCCGAATTGCGCTGCTTGGTCTTTTGGTGGTTCATTCTGTCACGCTCGGGTGTAGAGAGACCAAGGCGCAGCGCAGTGATAGTTCGACATCATAGACAATGCATAGCAGCTGCATCTAATTAGGGATCCAACACAAAACACAGCACAGAAATAGAACACATAGAACTGTCAGACTCTGACCATATATATATAGAGAAGCCAAGTCAGGTCTTTGACACATTCACCCACCCCCCCTGCTGAAAGATCAGCCACAAAATGTTTCCACCATTGTAACAGATATTAATCAAGCTCTGGTCTCCAGTATGAGAACAGAAGAGGAATACTTTGTTCGGTAGTCACACACCAAGCTTTGCAGGTCCATCAACCTATTTAAATACTAAATCAGCATAACGCTAGTAACCTATTAATTGAAACTTCATGTATTGTCCTGTAATACTTAATTCATAACACATTCATAAAGACTATCGCATGATGCTGTACATACTATAAAGTCAGACACCTTTGGTCATTTATAACACAAAGGCTCAATGATGTAAACACAAATGTATTATCACTAACAGCTAAAATAAATAAACATTAAACCATACATTCCCTTTCATTTTTACATTTTTAAAACAATACAAATACATTAAGTTTAAAACCTCAAGCAATGCAATTACATTGAACGTTACACAGTGCTGTGAACAGTGTAGCTTGTTCCTGAGTTGGCGGACGAATGGTTCTTGCCTCTCTGCCTGCTGGAGGTACTGCTTGTTGGTTCCAACCTTAAAGTAACAACAAAGAAAGTTAGCGGTTCTGTTAGGAAATGCCTTTGTCACACCATCTGGATGAGGGCATTTCTGTGCTGCTCCAGAAATACTCTAAATGAGGAGATGGGAAACTCCTTTCTATTCCTATTATTATATTCCTCTTTCATGTACAAATCTCATGACGTGACTATGAGACGTGACTGTATCTAGGGGGATTTCTTTTACATTTCTGACAAAATCGATTACAACAGATTTTTAAAAGGCCTTCCAATGTTGGGAAAGTTGAGGTCAGGTCCAGTATTGGCTATGCACCCAAGAGGGAAAGACGTTGGGCCAGCCTAGAAATGTTTTAGAGTAATATAATATATACAATTTAGCAGACGCTTTTAGCCAAAGCAACTTTTTTATTTATTTTATTTCACCTTTATTTAACCAGGTAGGTCAGTTGAGAACAAGTTCTCATTTGCAACTGCGACCTGGCCAAGACAAAGCAAAGCAGTGCGACAAAAACAACACAGAGTTACACAGTAAACAAACATAGTCAAAAACACAATAGAAAATCTATATACAGAGTGCAAAATGTAGTGCAAAATGCAGTAAGGTTAGGAGGTAGGACAATAAATAGACCACAGTGGTGAAATAAATTACAGATTATCATTAACACAGGAATGAAGGATGTGCAAATTATGATGTGCAAATAGAGATACTGGAGTGCAAGATTAGTGAAAATAACAAAAATAAATATGGGGATGAGGTAGTAGTGTGGGCTATTTACAGAAGGGCTATATACAGGTGCAGTGATCGATAAGCAGCTTTGACAGCTGATGCTTAAAGTTAGTGAGGGAGATAGGAACCTCTAGCTTCAATGATTTTTGCAATTCGTTCCAGTCATTGGCAGCAGCGAACTGGAAGGAATGGCGGCCAAAGGAGGTGTTGGCTTTGGGGGTGACCAGTGAGATATACCTGCTGGAGCGCATGCTACGGGTGGGTGTTGCTATGGTGACCAATGAGCTGAGATAGGGCGGGGATTTACCTAATAAAGACTTATAGATGACCTGGAGCCAGTGGGTTTGGCGACGAATATATAATGAAGGCCAGCCAACGAGAGCATACAGGTCGCAGTGATGGGTAGTGTATGGGGCTTTGGTAACAAAACGGATGGCACTGTGATAGACTACATCCAATTTGCTAAGTAGAGTTTTGGAGGCTAGTTTGTAAATGACATCGCCGAAATCAAGGATCGGTAGGATAGTCAGTTTTACAAGGGCATGTTTGGCAGCATGAGTGAAGGAGGCTTTGTTGCGAAATAGGAAGCCAATTCTGGATTTAATTTTGGATTGGAGATGGTTGATGTGAGTCTGGAAGTTGAGTTTACAGTCTAACCAGATGCCTAGGTATTTGTAGGTGTCCACGTATTCTAATTCGGACCCGTCGAGAGTAGTGATGATAGTCCGGTGAGCGGGTGCTGGCAGCGTTCGATAGAAAAGCATGCACTTCGTTTTACTAGCGTTTAAGAGCAGTTGGAGGCCACGGAAGGAGTGTTGTATGGCATTGAAGCTTGTTTGAAGGTTAGTAAACACAGTGTCCAAAGAGGGGCCAGATGTATACAGAATGGTGTCATCTGCGTAGAGGTGGATCAGAGAGTCACCAGCAGCGAGAGCGACATCATTGATGTATATAGAGAAAAGGGTTGGCCCAAGAATTGAACCCTGTGGCACCCCCATAGAGACTGCCAGAGGATCGGACAATAGGCCCTCCGATTTGACACACTGAACTCTGTCTGCAAAGTAGTTAGAGAACCAGGCAAGGCAGTCACTTGAGAAACCAAGGCTGTTGAGTCTGCCAATAAGAATGCAGTGATTGACAGAGTCGAAAGCCTTGGCCAGGTCGATGAAGACGGCTGCACAGTACTGTCTTTTATTGGCGGTTATGATATCGTTCAGTACCTTGAGCGTAGCTGAGGTGCACCCATGACCAGCTCGGAAACCAGATTGCATAGCAGAGAAGGTACGGTGGGATTCGAAGTGGTCAGTTATCTGTTTGTTAACTTGGCTTTCGAAGACTTTAGAAAGGCAGGGCAGGATGGATATTGGTCTATAACAGTTTGGGTCTAGAGTGTCTCCTCCTTTGAAGAGGGGGATGACCGCGGCAGCTTTCCAATCTCTAGGGATCTCAGACGATACGAAAGAGAGGTTGAACAGGCTAGTGATAGGTGTTGAAACAATTTTGGCTGATAATTTCAGAAAGAGAGGGTCCAGATTGTCTAGCCCAGCAGATTTGTAGGGGTCCAGACTTAGCAGCTCTTTCAGAACATCAGCCGTCTGGATTTGGGTGAAGGAGAAGCGGGCGGGGCTTGGGCAAGTAGCTGCCGGGGGTACAGAGCTGTTGGCCGGGGTAGGGGTAGCCAGGTGGAAAGCATGGCCAGCCGTAGCAAAATGCTTATTGAAATTTTCGATAATCGTGGATTTATCGGTGGTAACAGTGTTTCCGAGCCTCAATGCAGTGGGCAACTGGGAGGAGGTGCTCTTATTCTCCATGGACTTTACAGTGTCCCAGAACTTTTTGGAGTTAGTACTACAGGAAGCAAATTTCTGTTTGAAAAAGCTGGCTTTTGCTTTTCTAACTGACTGTGTGTACTTGTTCCTGACTTCCCTGAATAGCTGCATATCGCGGGGGCTATTCGATGCTAATGCAGTGTGCCACAGGATGTTTTTGTGTTGGTCTAGTGCAGTCAAGTCTGGGGTGAACCAAGGGCTATATCAATTCTTAATTCTACGTTTACAGACGTGCATGCATACATTTTTACTTATATGTGGTCCCAGCAATTGAACCCGCTGCCCTGGCGTTGCAATGCTATACCAAGATGCATGAAAAGATTATAAATGCTTTGTATTATTAAGTGTTGCTTATGCCACCATTTATAACGCACAGGTTTATGTCATATTTGACGTAGTGGGTTATGTCACATTCCACATTGGTGGTTATGTCACACAGTTATGCCACATTTATAAATCCTTTATAGAGCATGACATATGGTTATAGATGATTTGTGACACATTTATGTGGTGTTTATGAAGGCTTTATGAAACCTTTATTAGCTGCACGTAATTTAAAGCGGGACCCAAAGGGTCATAAAGAGTAAAGGGAAGGATTGGAGTGATGCTCTGTGATGTGTGCCACGATCGTGGTGAGAGGCAGACCAAAACACAGTGGTAGTTCCAAATGTATTTTATTAATGCAAACTTTAACACGAAAAACAACAACGAGAAAGACGCAAACGGACCCGCAGGTTGGCACACAGGCACTAAACACAAAACAATGATCCATAAGGCACAGGTGGAAAACATTAACTTAAATATGGCCCCCAATTAGAACAATGCAAAGCAGCTGCCTCTAATTGGGGACCAACACGAAACCAACATAGAGACACATAGAAAACCTCCAACATACCAACATAGAGAATGCCAGAGGCCTCCCTATGGTCAGAGCCTGACAATGTGATGTAGTACAAAATTAGGTGATGTGTCTTATTGCCTTCAGAACCTTTCTCTCTGTAATCTGTTCAGTGTTTTTGAACAAGGTCAGGGATGGTGGGTTGTGGTTTACTTTGCTAAACAGAATGCAGACACAGGGATGTACACAGATGGCTATACGCATGCATATGCACTAACGTACACAAGCGCATACACACACTTGCACACACACACACACAAATGACAGGGAGGTTGTTGTTAGGAAGAGACACAGATGTTGTCTTTGTTCAGTGTGGGTAAAGAGATGTACATCTGATTGTTTTTAATTTCTTTATATTTTCACGTTGAGGTTCCACAATTTCACGGGCTAGGGTCTTCAGACATGCTGAGAATCCATTAAAAAAATCTATTAGTCTCTCTTTGTCTGTATATAACTTAGAACATTTCTTGAACTCAATTATAAATTAACCAAATGTTACCAACTTATTTTCCAATGGCCATTTGGGATGGAGCCATGGTGTATTACTGCCAGTGGCGATGTAAATCTTGGTGGGGCAAAATAAACTAAATGTACACAACACTAAACAATACATTAATTGCACTATAACGGTGACAACCTGTGCTCACAAACTGTTAGGGCCAACATAAAGCTGTCCCAACAGCAGAGTCCCAACAGCAATCCCAACACCTTACCACTGCTACACCTGGCTATCAGCTGAGCCTTGTCTGGCAGCAAAACAGTTAATTCAGCTTAATTTACTGCCTTTAAAAAAAACATTGCTGATATGGGTGACTTGCTTAAACAAATGTGGTTTCTACTGACAATTTAGATGTACAAACTATGGCATAAGGGGACAACAAGCGGATAAGATGCAATCCATAATTTTAGACATTCATGAGGGAGCTAGGACGGATGTAGTCAATATAACTATTTGTTCAGCACTTTTGAAATGTACAGCAACAGAATTCAGAACATGGCCGTTCTTACAGTATTCTCCCTGTACATCAAGTTAGAACCGTAGGATAAATAAAGGGGGCATATAAGCAGACAATGAAATCTCTTACAATATTCAATGATTACATTTCTCTAAAACAGGTTATAGGCTACATGTGCATCACCAAGTTAGAACAGTAGGCGATATTAAGAGGGGAAAATAGACCAAATTATTAGGGTGAGGCACATGGCCTACAAACAGCTTACTACACAACATACACTTAGTATTACTTTCTTAGCTACAGTATACATATCTCACTGGCATATTACATCATTTATGCAGCAGCATACAAGACATTTTTGGACTGACCTGTGCTAAGCTTACTTGAACAGGAATGTGGCGGGCAGTTCCTACAAACCACTAATTGTTGATTTTGTGATTTTCAACTTGTTGTGTAATGTTTATGTCCAATGACCGATGAACACTGATACGTTTTATCTATAATTTCTCTTCATTATTTCTCTTCATATGACAAGGATTAAAAAGGATTTGCCAGTAGATTGTCCACTTGATACATGATGATGACTAATAGCTAAGATTTTGAAAGTATAATGTTGACATGATCAGTCCAATCAAAGCTATTGTAGATATAACGTGATTTGACATCATTTTATCTATGGCCAATGACCTTGAGCCTTCTTGGATGGGCATTTCTAATGTAACTCTATAAAAGCACCCAAGGGGCTTGAATGTTCGAGCTCTACCCTTATACTTGGCGGTGACGTAGTGTCCCCATGTGTGACAGAACACTGAGCCAATCACGGCGCAACTAGAGAACATTACCAACACCTGCGCTCCGTATATTCCGCTGGCTGCCCCGCCACCACGAAAGCACTGAGCTAGGCTGAAACAACTGCATTTTGGAGCTGCCTTACTCAAGAATACAAAAAAGAGACCATGTTTGTATGCAGCTTTATTAACTCAATTATATATATGTTTTTTCTATTATTTGCAAACTGATATGTGACACATATTAATGCCAAAGTAACATGAATGCCATCAAAGTTCTTGACATTTTCTGGATTGACTGACCTTCATGTCTTAAAGTAATGATGGACTGTCGTTTCTCTTTGCATATTTGAGCTGTTCTTGCCATAGTATGGACTTGGTCTTTTAACAAATAGGGCTATCTTCTGTATACCACCGCTTGTATACCACCGCTACCTATTTCATAGTTTTGATGTCTTTACTATTTTTCTACAATGTAGAAAATAGTAAAAAAAAAAAAAAAACCTTGAATGAGTAGGTGTGTCCAAACTTTTGACTGGTACTATACTTTTATTCCCACATTTTTCTAGCTAAAAATGTGGGAATAAAAACAGGTGTGGCTCTGCCCCACCTACCCTGAATGACGGGTCGCCACTGGCTACTGCCCTGTTGGCCATTCAATGTGACATCTTGTTTTGTCTCGTTTCTCAGAAAACTGATCGATAAGAGACACAGTCAGGCTTTCAAAGCCATGCTGTGATTCTCTGTGGCTCCAAAGTGTGTGTCAGACAGGCATGAGTAGATCTGCGTATCTGTGAGTGTGTGTGTGTGTGTGTGTGTGTGTGTGTGTGTGTGTGTGTGTGTGTGTGTGTGTGTGTGTGTGTGTGTGTGTTGGGATTCATGAAAATGGGACAACTCAGTCAGCCAACCCATAAATAGTTACAAGATAGGTCAAGCCTACACAATGTCCGTGACATTTAAGATGAGGGAGGACATTTAAAAAAAATGTAAGCTTTGCCTTATTTCTATTCTATTACAGCATGTTGGATGACTATCATTCATATTTCATTCACCCAGCTCAATGTAACATCGATAGGTTTAGGCTACTACATGATACTCACATTTTCCCTATACCTATCATGAGGTTGCTACAACCTAGCCTATGAATGAAAGTTTACAACACAGGTTGAGACATTTATTTTAGTAATCAAGGTGACAGACAGTTAGACATTCACAATCTTGCCTGCATCTAGCTGATCTAGGGTGTAATCATTAGCCAAATGTTGCAAACGATAGTTTCTATTGGACAAATTCAGGTATGTTTATCCCTGTTTCATTCCATTTGCTTCCTTTAAAGAATTTTTTTTCTAAAGAATCTGCGGAATGAATACATCCCTGATCACAGTTCACTTTCATAGTAGCCACATACAAACAGCATGATCATTTTGCTTGTTGTAAAATTCCTTCTCGCGTTTACGCACTCTCCTCCTCTCACCTTTTCCCTTCGCTTGTGGACTTCATTGCACAACACATCAGCTGTCTGTGACCAAGTGAAAAAACCTTTCCAAGCTAAAACTTCATATCATAACCGCTAACCAATACACACAGCCCACATTGTTGTCACTATATTAGCTAACGTCATAGCTAGTCAACATAGCTTCTAAAATTAATGTCTTAGTAAACCCGGTGCAAACATGCAGTACAGTGTACAGTCAGCATGCAGTTCAGCAGTTACACCGGCAGGCCCGGTGGCAATAAATTAATAAAACCAAAAGCGTACCTTGACTTGGAAGAGTTCCAGTGCTGGATAGCCATAGCCAGCTAGCTAACATAGCATCCCTCTCTGTTTGAGCCGAGTGTTTGAGTAGGCTAAACTAGCTAGCTGCATTCACTAGCTAAGTAAAAGCGAAAAAGAATTAAACTAAATATAGCTCTCTCTCTCTCTCTCTCTTTCTATTACTTCTCCTTCATTTATAAAGAAATTAATTTGTTAAACTGTTCAACTATTGTCTTTCTCTCTCTCTTTGAGTCAGCTACTCACCACATTTTATGCACTGCAGTGCTAGCTAGCTGTAGCGTATGCTTTCAGTACTAAATTAGTTATCTGATTAGATTAGTGGACAAAATGTCAATTAATGCTGCAAGAGCTCTGATAAGTTGAAGGTGGCCTTCGGAAGTTGTCATAATTACTGTGTAAGTTTATGGAAGGGGGTGAGAACCATGATCGTCCTAGGTTTTGTATTGAAGTCAATGTACCCAGAGGAGGACGGAAATTCTCTTTCCTCCGGCTACATCATGGTGCTACCCTACAGAGGGCTGTTGAGGCTACGGTAGACATTCATTGCAAAACAGTGTGTTTTAATCAATGTTTTGGTGAAGTGAATATATTTAGTATAGTTTTTCTAAAAATTATAACTTTTTTTTTGTTTCACTATTTAAATGTTTATGAAGTTCACTGAGGAGGATGGTCCTCCTCTGAAGAGAATACAGCTTGTTTGTCGAAACATTGGTCATTAGGTTATTTAATTATTGCATCTAAGCTCCTAGAGTGTGCAGCTCTCCTTTTCTTTTTCAAGCTTAGTAAGCTTTATCATATATGGACTGTTGAGAGAGTCTTATGTTTTGATCTGAGGCGTTGTCACACAGGAGATGTACACTGCAGAGTATGTGTTAGAACGACTCAAATGATATGAGAGAACAACTACAACAAACATACTAGTGTCAGGACGTCATGTTGTCTAGAAATTAAAGTTTCTACAAAATGAATTTACAGCCAGCTTTGAAAGCATGTCACAATTATGGTTCTGACAAGAAGGCAGGACACGTTACGTTTGACAAACTCATGTTAGGTCTATGGCATGCTGCTGCTCGCCCTCGATAGCATCCTAGGTGTGAAATACGATGCAATCCCCTCTGTGTAAGATATGCAGTTGCGGCATCAAGACTTACATCCGGGCCTGCTCCTGTAACTCTCAGACATCCTCTCTCTCTCTCGCTCTCGCTATCTTTGTGTGTCTCTCCCTCTGTCTGTGTGCATCTCTCTCTCTCTCTCTCTCTCTCTCTCTCTCTGTGTCTGTCTCTTTCTCTCTCTCTGCATGTCTGTCTTTCTCTCTCTTTGTGTCTGTCTCACTCTCTGTATGTGTCTGTCTCGCTCTCTCTCTGTGTGTCTGTCTCTCTCTCTCTGTGTCTGTCTCTCTCTCTCTTTGTGTCTGTCTCACTCTCTGTATGTGTCTGTCTCACTCTCTCTCTGTGTGTCTGTCTCTCTCTCTCTGTGTGTGTCTGTCTCTCTCTCTCTCTCTGTGTGTCTCTCTCTCTCTCTCTCTCTCTCTGTGTGTCTGTCTGTCTCTCTCTCTCTCTCTCTCTCTCTGTGTGTCTGTCTCTCTGTGTGTCTGTCTCTCTGTGTGTCTTGTCTCTCTCTCTCTCTCTCTCTCTCTCTCTCTCTCTCTCTCTCTCTCTCTCTCTCTGTGTGTCTATCTCTCTCTCTCTCTATCTCTCTCTGCGTGTGTGTGTCTTTCTTTGTGTGTGTGTGTGTGTGTGTGTCTCTCTCTCGGTCCGTCCGTCCAGGGTTTTCTTATCACTATGCATGAAGAGACACTCTGTCCAACCTCAGTGGAGCTGATGACATTCAGTCAATGGCACATTTTTCCCTAATGCACTACATAGGGAATAGGATACCATTTAGGACAGACAAATGTCAGAAAGTTTGATACTGTGGGCGCTGAGAGGAAATATCTATTGGTGTTGTGGTCATTATTTTTCATGGCATCATACAATAACTAATCATTTTGACACATAAACTGTGTTGAACTGTGATACACAGTAGATCACTGGCTAAAAGGGTTAACTTGGAAGTATCCAGACAGATCTTATTGTCATTTTCAGCCCTATAATACCTAAAGTAGAGATATTTATTCATGTAATGGTTACATTGTGTAATCACCACACTGTGTGTTACTGAATATTGAGAACTAATCCAATGACAATATTGTATTACATTCATGACTGTATATCTACAGCATGATCAAACAGATGTGGTCCCCCAGTACACAGTTACTGTTTTAAACAGTGGGTGGCAGCATTGTGGTGCATTGCTACTACTCTATCAACTCACTGTTGAATGGTCTCTTGCTAATTACCTGCTATAGATCAACATTTCCTGTTTAAAAGTGCAGAGTAGCGGAATGCCATTGAGCCCCCATAATGCATTGCTCTTTACAGTACTGTACTGTTATATTCTGCATGTTCCCTGCAGGAATATGCAGAATATCCAGCCACAACATCATCAGTGACCTTATCGTGGGTCTGAAGAGGCACTCACTTAACCCTGTGGTTACGCCTTCTAACTTTTCTCTCTTCTGGAAGAGTGCATCTAGGGTTAATGTTGTGTGGAAAATTATTTTAGCTTGATGATGTGGGAGAAAGTGACAAAAAAGAGTTAGAGAAAGGACTAGATGCTGAATACCAGGAAGAGAGATGGCATTGGGATTTGGGGCTGTTTTTTTAATACGTTTTTTTCTTATACAATTCTCTATGTTTTCATTTTTACATGGTTTTCAGGGACAGTAGTTCCTATATACCAGTGATAATTCAAGTTTATTTTACTGTGAGTGAAGTCATCTCCTCACAGACTATTTTGAGCGAGAGAGCAACTGACAGAGAGAGAGAGAGCGAGCAAGAGAGAGCGAGAGAGAGGTGAGGGTGGTTGGGGGCTTGTAACGGTTTCCCCTCCACTTCAAACACCACCATGAACAGTGGAAACTTCCCCTACGCTAACATCACTCTCAGGGTGGGTGTCTACTGTCAGACTCCTACAAATCAAAATCCAGGAGCTACTGTAAAAAATAAACACTGAGGTTAACACTTTCCAACAGGGCAAATGTTATCTTGCAGCAAAATAAAGAAAATCAACCGAAAAAGTCTTCCATTTTGGAATCATACTATTCTCTCATCTGAATAATGATATTTTATATATGTTTCTAACAGTGTAATCAAATCAAATGTATTGGTCACATACACGTGGTTAGCAGATGTTTTTGCGGGTGTAGCGAAATGCTTGTGCTTCTAGATCTGACAGTGCAGTAATATCTAACAAGTAATATCTAACAGTTTCACAAAATATACCCAAATACACATACTTCTAAGTAAGGAATGGATTAAGAATATATACATATATGTCAGGGTGGCATTGGACTAAGATACAGTGGCATAGTAAGCTTTATAGTATGCAGTATACACATAAGAGATTGGTGCAGTATATAAACATGATTAGGTGACTAAGATACCGAAGAATAGTATAGTGTACAGTTTAAACATATGAGGTGAGTAGTGCAAGATACGTAAACATTACTAAAGTGACTAGTGTTACATTTCCTTAAAGTGGCCGGTGATTTCTAATCTATGATGTCTATAGGCAGTGTTATAACCTACTCTCCAACAAAAACTTTCTGAAATAATAATAATAAACATTTTCAGGACACAATCGATATCACCATGCATTACAAATTATATATGCACATCTGATTGATAACTGAGAAATGCATTTATTTTCATTCATGTTATGCATTATATGAATCCATATAGTTAATAAACATTGAGAAACAAATATAAGCATGTATAATGGCTTAAGTATGTATTAGGGGATTCATTATGCTCATTTCTTTATATCAAAAGTTATGTTTAATATAAATGAAATTTTGTTAGGTATATTTGCTGAAGTGTGTCATTTATGGCTCAAGGTACTTCACATTACCTTATTTTCATTACCAGTAAGTAAGGTATCATATCACATCTGGAGTCTTTTTGGTCTTCAAATCTAAAGAGTGAAACATCTAACAACTTATTGGAAGTGACTAAGATGACCTGAAGTTCCCATATGTGACACAGGAACAAGACAAAACATGAAAACACATTATGAAGGTCACAGCTCTCTCACGTTTTCTTTTTTCGTTTATTTTCACTGTGATTGTACAGCAGCTTTTAGAACGCTTTGACAACCGTCTTCAATACTGTGCTGTACTTCAGTAGATCATTTCAGACAAGTCTCATCTTTGCCACAGGAGGGAGCAGAAGAAGAGAATAATGAATCTACAGTGCATTTCCTGCTTATTCCTCTTCTGGCAAAAACGTATTGGAATAGATAACCAATAAGATATATAATGTATTTGTGTTTGTGTCCATGTTTTAAACTAATTAGACCTCTTAGGCAATGGCCTAAATGCAGGCAAATGTGGCATCACAAATATGTTCAAACAATTGGAATCCCCTAATAATAATAATAATTATTAGTATTAATAGTAATAATAATGTGTTAAATATCAATATATATTTGTATTCATACCCAATGCTTAGTAATACAAGTAATGAGTGCTCTACCGTAGTGTGATTAATAAGCAGTATTAGCTTTATTATTATTATTATTATCCTATTATCATTTATTTATTATCATCCGATTTTATCCTATTCAATAATTGTTTTCACCATTTACTCAAAATCAAAATGCTGTACTGTTATTTTAACCTTTTGTGTCAATGTGTTAAATTCAAAAGCAACAGGCTGTGAAGTCCTGTAATCGATTGCCGAGCACCCACAGCACAGACAGCCAGACAGAGAGAGATCAGTTTCTCTGTGTTAGACCAGGTTCCCAGAACAGACAATCGGCGGCTTGTCTGCTCTGCTTTCGAAGATGGAGGAAGTATCGGCGGATTAATTGTTGCTACCTGCAACAGTGTATTTCAAGAAAGACATCCCAATGGGTGAACATATGTAGTTCTTACCTCACATCATAGGTGATGGGATTATTTAATCTCCTGCGATTATAAGGTAACAAAATAAAGAAAACAAATAGCGAGTATTATATCATTATTTAGCCTACAACGGTGACAGTTTGTGTGCTACGATGATGATCTAAAATATGGCCGTGGATAAACGGTCAACATCCGACCATTGATCCAGAATCCAGACAATTCAGATCGTGCTGCAATCTACACAGACACGGCATCCAGTGAGACAGGTGCATCTCATTAATAAAAGTCAGACGTCTCCGGACTGCACAATGATCCGATACCTGTTGATGCAGCAGTGGGGGCATCTGCAAAGTCTTTCAATTACATGATTCGAAATTATTTTAACCCAAACTGCAGTGTCAAGAGAGATACTCTCCTATTTTATGTAGTTGAATTATGCTATAGAATGGGCACAGTAGTTGAGGAGACGTTCTGTTTCTGTTGAAATGTCTTTCTACCTGCACCTGCATGTGAATACTTTGACAGGTTACTATGAGACAGCATGGACTATCCGTCTGTCATATCTCTCTTTGACTGCCTACTGACACACTCACTCTTAGACATCATCCAATACCTTTTGAATACCGATGGTTTTCCGATTCCTGAAAATAGGCTGCTCCCTACTCCTTTTATTTGGCTAAATCCCTAGGAACCGGTGGATCCAGTTATATCCCCCTCTTTTTTCTGTTTGTTTCTTTGTCCATTTCTTTAATTTAGCAAATTGAGTCTTCTCCGACCTCATTGTTGCTGTAGTAAACACAAAATCCAGTAATACACAGTCTATAAGTGTTGAAGTGCCCATATTTTGACTAATCAAGGTGTACTTCAGAATATGATAGGATACATACAGGGAAGGTGCGTGCGGGTGGAGGTGGAAAAGTTGACGGGCTAGTTCAGCACAGAGGAAGTAACTACCAAAGCTACTTCTTGAGGAGTGTGCTGCTCTGTTCCTAAACATTATTCCGTTTGTATGCAGGACAGGAACGTGTTATATGCAACTGAAGTTTTTCTTTTTGCTATCCCATGTTTTTAAAAGAGGAAGTAGACCCTACATTATTCATTGTTATTGTCTATCATATACATATTAGGCTACTGTGGATTTTTTTTGCATTTTAGAACGAGGTGCAACTTCCACTGACGAAGATCACTGACTTACACAGGGGAGACACCGAAAGGTAATAATCAATTTAACATTTTGTCAATTTATCAAGTCTGGTTATCTGCACCTTACCAATTATTATGCACATGATTAGGCTACCATTCTTACAGGAATACATTGAGTGCTAACTTTGTGATACATGTATAATAACTTATCATCGTTGTTTTTATCTAGTCGCAACAGATTAACTTTCAACTTCAAAGGTCCTCATTCTGCTTACTCTTTCTGAGCGATTGATCGATAAATTGATGGGGCTACCCATTCGATTGCTCAAGTTATACAATAACAGGTGACGGCTGATTCTGTTAATATATGGCTTTATTCCGATCATATAATGGAAATAATCAACCCATATATTGTTTTAAACTGAAGTGAGATCCTGGGCTGTCAGATAAGCCTACACACGTGCACGGCTGTGCGCCTAGAGACAGGTGTCCAACGCGGAGGCGCGGATAGTTGGTGCAAATTATTCTTATGGGCTTTCCATTTATTGCTGACGACGCACTTCTAATCTCAATTAATAAACGTATAAAATTAAAATATATTGACTGAATGTAATAACTTGTATACTTAGGCTGCTAATCACTCTAAAGTTTAGAGTATAAACAACTATTTCGTATTTATGTATTTATTTAACTAGCCTAGTCTACCACATAGGACTTTTAATTCAGCATATAGTTTTCAAAAATGTTCCATAGAAAATACTGTTAAAAACATAAATATTTCTCCTAGCCTTATGTCAAAAAAATATTTGCATTGTAATATGTTTCCCAATTATTGAAGTGTCAATTATGAAGGAAAATGTAGTCTACGTGCATGACATTTTGTATTGTGTGATTATTATTGTATTGTATGTAGAGAAAAGTGTCAATCATACACAAGCCATTTGCCAAAATGTTGACATCTGTATGTTTTGCTTGGTCTGACCTCAAGATTGGGCCTTAATGTGTTTTATTTTTACACCTGAACTATGAGGACATTGTCCTCTTGTGAGTCATACAGTACCCTCAGAAAGTATTCATACCCCTTGACTTATTGCACATTTTATTGCGTTACAGCCTGAATTCAAAATGGATTAAATATATTGTTTTTCTCACCCATCTACACACAATACCGCATAATGACAGTGAAAACATGTTTTTAGGAATATTTGCACATTTATTGAAATTTAAATACAAAAATAATTAATTTATATAACTATTCACACCCCTGAGTCAATACATGTTAGAATCACCTTTGGAAGCGATGATAGCTGTGAGTCTTTCTGGGTAAGTCTCTAAGAGCTTTGCATACCTGGATTGTACAACATTATTATTTTTAAAATTCTTCAAGCTCTGTCATGTTGGTTGCTGATCATTGCTAGACAGCCATTTTCCAGCCAAGTCTTGCCATTGATTTTCAAGCAGATTTACCTCAAAACTGTACCTAGGCCACTCAGGAACATTCAACATTGTCTTGGTAAGCAACTCCAGTGGTATATTTGGCCTTGTGCTTTAGGTTATTGTCCTGCTGAAATGTGAATTTGTCTCCCAGTGTCTATTGGAAAGCAGACTGAACCAGCTTTTCCTCTTAAGATTTGGCAGTGCTTAGCTCTATTCCATTTCTTTTTATCCCCCCAAAAACTTGCTATAACATGATGCAGCCACCACCATGCTTGAAAATATGATGCGTGGTACTCAGAGATGTGTTGTGTTGGATTTGCCCCAAACATAACACTTTGTATTCAGGACATTAAGTTAATTTCTTTGCCTAATTTTTTTTACTTTAGTGCCTTATTGAAAACAGGATGCATGTTTTGGAATATTTTTATTCTGTACAGGCTTATTTTCACTCTGTCATTTAGGTTAGTATTGTGGAGTAACTACAATGTTGTTGATCCATCCTCAGTTTACAGCCATTAAACTGTTTTAAAGTCACCATTGGCCTCATGGTGAAATCCCTGAGAGGTTTCCATCCTCTCCGGCAACTGAGTTTGGAAAGACGCCTGTATTTTTGTAGTGACTGGGTGTATTGATACACCATCCAAAGTGTAATTAATAACTTCACCATGCTCAAAGGGATGTTAAATGTCCGCAAGGATTATTACTTATTGACTCAAGACATTTCAGCTTTTCATTTTTAGTAAATTTGTAAAAATGTCAAAGAACATCATGCCACTAATGGCATTATGGGGTATTGCTTGTTGGCCAGTGACACAAAATCTAAATGTAATCAATTTTAAATTCAGGCTGTAACACAACAACATGTGGGAATAGTCAAGGGGTGTGAATAATTGCTGACGGCACTCCACTTATTTAATCTCAGGTGACCTGACCAGACATAACAAAAACATCTAGGAAAGCAAACCTGGAAGCTGATAGGTTTATTACCCTGACTGTTCAGTTTAGCAGTGACATATTCAGTATATCAGACGTTCAGGATTATTTTCACATGCACACACACACACACACACACACATACACACAAACACACACAATGAACATACACTGAGCTTACAAAACATTAAGAAAGCCTTCCTAATATTGAATTGCACCCCATTTTGCTCTCAGAACAGCCTCAATTCGTCAGGGCATGGACTCTACAAGGTGTCGAAAGCATTTTACAGGGATGCCGGCCCATGTTGACTCCAATGCTTCCCACAGTTGTGTTAAGTTGGCTGGACGTCCTTTGGGTGGTGGACCATTCTTGATACACACGGAAACTGTTGAGTGTGAAAACCACAGCAGCGTTGCAGTTCTTGACACACTCAAACCGGTGCGCCTAGCACCTACTACTATACCCCATTCAAAGGCACTTAAATATTTTGTCTTGCCCATTCACCCTCTGAATGGCAAACATACACAATCCATATCTCAATTGTTTCAAGGCTTAAAAATCTCCTCCCCCTCATCTACATTGATTGAAGTGGATTCAACAAGTGACATCAATAAGGGATCATAGCTTTCACCTGGTCAGTATATGTCATGGACACAGCAGGTGTTCCTAATATTTTGTACACTCAGTGTAATGATCTTGTGTATTAAACATCAATTGTATACAATCTCACCTGAATCGCCAACAGATAATAAAAATGTCCCCTGATGGCAGACATGAGGTTAGGTTGGCCAGTGACGGTTTGCACAGTACTACTGTTCTCTCAGATTTATTTAATTTGAGTTTAAGGCCTTTTTTCAGACGGTCTGAAACTACTAGAACTGGGAACATTTTTGTTCTCACTCTATGAACATGTATAACCAACAGTATAGTTTTAGCTTGATGTATTTGTTACGTCTCTAACAGCGCAACTTTCAATGAACCCCTGCATTATATTCAGAGGCTAAACTTTAGAATCCACCAACACTTCAGCAGCATTTTGAGAAGTTGAACCATAGAGTTTAATGTTGCAGGGATGCTAGACTAAAGTCTTGCGGAACCTCAGAAGCCAAAACTTAAAACACATGCATCTCTGTCTTCATATTTAACTCTGTATAATGTTTGTACATTCTCAAATTTGAACAGTAATACATGTCATGTATTTAATTTCACTCAACTTTCATTGTAATATATTTGTGAAATATACAATATTAAACATGCCTGTTTCAAAATCAATGTATCCTCTAATTCAGCATTTATAAATAGTTTGGCTCATTCATAAATAATGGCTCATTCATTAAATATATTACAAAGTGTAACCTAAAATAATGTACAAATAAATCACTCCAACCAAACAGTATAATCTGTTTTATTCCATTAGGATTTAAAAGAGGTTAGGAGGAGAGTAAGCACTGTGGTACAGCTATAGTGTTCTAATTTACTGTTTCTTTTTGATACCTACAGCTCTCCCCCAACTATGGAAACAGAGGCAACTGATGCATACTCTGCAAGTAGGTCAACTCTCTAACCAAAATAATATTGACATAACTCTTAAAAGTCTTAAAAAGGTTTGTGACACGTGTTTTAAGTTGCAGATGCTGGATGTGTCTCTTATTCACCATTTTATGTTATAGATTGTTTTTTATTGTCTTTCTAATCCATTTTCCAAATGTTGAGGCCCTTTTGTCATCCTTTTGGTTATAATCCAACTGGAACTAGTATTTAGTCCAGTCTCCTCTCTCCTTTGTTGTTGTTTCTGAGAGTTATTGATTCCTGATTGGATTTTATACTAAAGCAATCAGACATTTGAGAATGTCACGATGTTGTCATGTTTTGCACAGCTGTGTTATGGTCAAAGGTACGGGGCAAGGCTGAGGCCACACGTTTTTTTAAAAACTAATACTGTTGACTGTCATACAGATATGGAAGTGTATGCAAGGATAGGGGAACGTGTTCCACGCAGCTGAGATGAGGAAGCCATTCTGCTTTACTAATCCGATAAAAGGAGAGAGACACGAGCTGCATGTGTTCTGATCCTGTAAAAGGGCCAACTACTTCTTGGCTCCCCTAGAGGTGTCTTATCAGTAGGGTGGTGCTGTACCAGGTACAGTGGTACTTCCCTCCACAGATTCCCTCTGATAGAAAACACTGATAATCTGGAGTTTGACAAGTCCTTGATGCAGGTGTTGAAAATAGTTTGGGGTATAATAGTATAGAGTGAAGGAGGATATAGTGTGAAGGAAAAAGTTGGATGAAGTACGATAAAAGTAGGAAAAGTAGGAGTTTGCCATTATAGCGCCCTCTGCTTTTATTTACATCTTTGATACATATCTGTTTTGATTCATGTTTGAAGCATACTGCCATAACACCTCTAAAATGTTAAAGGAAAGCTGATGAATGAGATCTCTGTCTCTTACAGTGTGGAGGGATGGTTTTGAGGTTGAGGGTTTGACTGGAAAAACCAGATCCTTGCTACTGCCTGTGCTGCCTTTGTGTTTCCAACAAGCCACAACAGCGATATTCTCAGGGAAATAACCATGCACAGTTCCAAACCTCTTGTTTAAGTCATTCCAGTTTCTGTGGCTCATTAAAGTGCTTCACACTTGTAAAGTACAGTCTATATTTAACCAGCCAAACACATGTTGCTGTTAATTTGATGCAACACGTTCTTAACTAACTTCATAAAACGGCCTACAGAAGCAAACATGTATATCATGATTTGTTCTCTCTTTGCCATTTTCATAAATGTTATTTTTCTTTTGGCCACGCCGCCTACACATGGAACGATCCATATCGGATGCGTTACACACATAGTCTTCCTCGAGTTAAGCCTCCCCTGTCTTTACAAGTCATCTGGGTCTTGGCCTGATGCACAGAAATGTTGTGGCGCTTCATACAGGATTGAGTCAGCTAATGAATGGTGCCAATCAAAGCTCTGATTTTGACTCAGCAGACTTTGTGTGTGTTTTGTGTGTGTTGTCAGCCCCAGTCACTCCTCAATCAGGCCCACGGGTTCCAGCATGCATCACTTCGAAGCAGCAAGCGGCAATTTTAAGTATTGTATGAGGAATAGCAGATGATGAACAAGTTTGAACTAAATGCCATTAAGGTTTTCAATAATAATTACAAGTACATGAAACATAGGACCATCAACAAGTACATGAAACATAGGACCATCAACAAGTACATGAAATATAGGACCATCAACAAGTACATGAAACATAGGACCATCAACAAGTACATGAAACATAGGACCATCAACAAGTACATGAAACATAGGATCATCAACAAGTACATGAAACATAGGACCATCAACAAGTACATGAAACATAGGACCATCAACAAGTATATGAAACATAGGACCATCAACAAGTATATGAAACATAGGACCATCAACAAGTACATGAAACATAGGACCATCAACATTCAGGTGCTACTAGTACACACCATCAGCCCCAGTCACTCCTCAATCAGGCCCACGGGTTCCAGCATGCATCACTTCGAAGCAGCAAGCGGCAATTTTAAGTATTGTATGAGGAATAGCAGATGATGAACAAGTTTGAACTAAATGCCATTAAGGTTTTCAATAATAATTACAAGTACATGAAACATAGGACCATCAACAAGTACATGAAACATAGGACCATCAACAAGTACATGAAATAAAGGACCATCAACAAGTACATGAAACATAGGACCATCAACAAGTACATGAAACATAGGACCATCAACAAGTACATGAAACATAGGATCATCAACAAGTACATGAAACATAGGACCATCAACAAGTACATGAAACATAGGACCATCAACAAGTATATGAAACATAGGACCATCAACAAGTACATGAAACATAGGACCATCAACATTCAGGTACTACTAGTACACATCATCTTTGAGCCACACTATTGTGCCTTTACCTTAACTGATCGACCACACAGAGCCGTCAAGGCATCAACACTTAGCACAGTAATGGAAAACCCTGTCGTATCCTGTCATAGAGCGATTCCTGTCTCTGTGACAGACAGCACTGCCGAGGGATAGCCGCCTGTCGGTCACCTGAGATTTCCTCCAACCCCAGTGTGGCGTGCAACCTGAGACCAGACCCAGGGATTGTGTTATCATGGTCATGGACCGCGACTCCCAGAGTGCCTCTAGTCTACCACATAAAATACTAGCATTTTGTTTTAGTCTCCATGGGGGAAGCATTGACGAAGCTTAACTGTTGGACTGAGGTGGCCATTCTCTCCATGACATCTCCGGTACTTTCCTGTAAAATGTGCTAGCTGGTAAAGTGTTGTCTTTGCTGTGGTCTGGCTCCTGTGGGATTTGACACCTGGGTCAGTGGAGGTGCTGTGGTGTTGCTGCTGTTTTGGCTGAGAGGCTACCCTGGGGTCAGGCTGTATTAGGGATTGGACAGCTCTCCCTTTGAGTGGACAGGACAGCTATCTTATAGCCTTGCCTGTGTGTCAGGGAGGGTGCTGAGAGGATGTAATCTGATCTGTATGGATAGGTCATGAGGCTGACAGACGCAGTAGCCACTAGCCAGACATGTTCCATCCTGCACTCCTGTAGTGGCCTGGCTAGTTCCTAAACTTAAGTGATGGGCCTGGTTGGGACTTAGATGGCAGACCACCCAGGGAAAATATCTTTGCTACTGTAAGTGTTGAGGAACTAGCAATGGGTTGCAAAGATGAGTGTGGCATTGTGTTAGATTAGGGACTTACAACACCCAGTGGTCTAAAAGAACCCCAAATCTGAGTGTGAAGGTGTGATTGTGTCAGTTTTACTATGTGGAAAGTAAAACATTCCCATCAAAACCATTCAGAGGTGGCACAACAGGTATCAGAGTGGTGTGGCAAAAGAAAATCTGTTGTAAAAAGGTTTATTATGGGCTATGATGGGACCAGAGTCTTTCTAATCAGGTCACTGCTGGAAAAACTCCTGTCCTTGGGGAGTAGGAAAACCCTGTCAAACTGCAGCAACCTTGTACTTATTCATATTAATTATATTTAAAAAAAGGTTTGAATATAAACCAAATTTGATCCCATTCACATTTTTTCACAAACAAATGGGCTATAAACACACAACGTTATCGCTTCGTTTACCCTGGCCAGTGGCACAGGGCACATAGTAGGCTAGACTATGCAGCTGCTGTTGTTAGTAGCCTACAGTTGATCAGATGCAATCTGATCAATGCAATACAGCATGTCAGATCGCTAATGTTTAGCTGTATAGGCTGCAATATATATGCATGGGTTTTTGCTTGTGTCTGTCCATTTTCATGATATCCAATTGGTAGTTATAACCTTGTTTCATTGCTGAAACGCCTAAAGGCTCGGGAGATGCGAATGTAGAAACATGCATCCACCGAAACATGACCTGCCAAACCACACTCCTTCTTAAAGGTCCCAAACAGTCATTCTGATTCTCATGTAAAACTGCATCAGAGTTTTGAACAACCCTTACCCCCTTTTGGTCCATGCTGGCTGAAGACCTAGCTAGCCAGTAACTAGCTATCACCAGACACACATGAAAGAGGAGGCATATACAGTGAGCTCCAAAAGTATTGGGATAGTGACATTTTTGTTGTTGTTTTGGCTCTGTACTCCAGCACAAATTATACAATAATGATGAGGTTAAAGTTCAGACTGTCAGCTTTAATCTGATGGGTGAACCGTTTAGAAATTACAGCACTTTTTGTACAAAGTCCCCCCATTTTTGGGGACCAATAGTATTGGGACGAATTTGTTTACTGTATATGTATATTAAAGTAGTAAAAAGTTAAGTATTTGTCCCAGTAAAAAAAATACATATATATATTTTTCATACTTTGATCTGGATTCATCATAATTTGATCTGGTTTCATCCAAATATCATAGAATTTCAGGAAAACATGATTTTGGCTGTTCATGACCTTTAACACAATGCTCACCTAACCCATAAGTCAGAGAAAATACAGTTCTATTGACAAGTGAAGTCAGCTTGCAGGCACCCGGCCCGCCACAAGGAGTCGCTAGATGAGCCAAGGAAAACCCCCTGACCAAACCCGGATGGCGCAGGGCCAGTTGTGTGCTACTCGAACCCCAGGCTGTAGGTGCGGATCGAACCCCAGGCTGTAGTGCCGCCCATAAATTTGCCTCAACCAGGTGCTCCTCGCAAGATTTCTGACAGAGGAGTGAAAAGAATAATCAGAAGAGTTGTCCAAGAGCCCACTTGTGGAGAGCTTCAAAAATACCTGCAATTAGCAGGTACTGTTGTCTCAAAGAAAACATTAAGTAATGCACTCCACCGCCATGGCCTGTATGCACGCTCACCACGCAAGACTCCATTGCTGAAAAAGCTTGTTTAAAGTTTGTGCACAACATCTGGAAAAGCCAGTGAAATACTGGGAGAATATAGTGTGGTCAGATGAGAGCAAAATTGAACTGTTTGGATGTCATAATACACACCATGTTTGGCACTGCACATCACCCTAAAAACACCATACCAACAGTGAAGTTTGGAGGTGGGAACATCATGGTGTGGGGCTGCTTTTCAGCAAATGGTACTGGCAAACTTCACATAATTGAAGGAAGGATGAATGGCCAAATTTACGAGGAGCACCTGGTCGAGGCAAATTTATGGTGAAATGATTGTCTTTCCATTTCCGTATTATGGCCCCAACAGTGCTCACTGGAACATTCAGAAGCTTAGAAATGTGCCTATAACCAATGCCATCATTATGTTTTGCAACAATTAGGTTGCGAATGTCTTGAGACAGCTCTTTGCTTTTACTCATCATGAGATGTGTCTTGTGTGACACCTTGGCAATGAGACCTTTTTGTAGGCCACCAGTTGGGACTGAACCAGCTGATATTAATTTGCACTGACAGGGGGCTGGATTGCTTTTTAATTACTGATAGTTTTCAGCTGTTGTCTTGGCTTTCCATGCCCTTTCTTCATGTGTTCAATACTTTTTCCCTGTGTCATTTCACATTATTACACATAACTTAATTTCTGAACTTATTTGTTTTGGTTTCTTTGTATGTATGGATTACTTGGGTTGTTACCAACATCTGGTGAAAATGTCATATCAATAGCACCTTTGGAAATATATTTACTGAGAAAAATGGTGACGTGTTCAATACTTATTTCACCCGCTGTATGTGTGCTGTGCTGTGCTGTGCAGTGCAATGCAATGCAATGCAATGCAGAGCGATGTTCCCAGCTCTCTTGTTGTCTGTCTGTCTTCCAGGTAACGGAGACTGCTCTCCCAGGAAGACAGAGAACTCTAGAATGTTGGTGGACCTGTCGGCAAACACACCCAAAGGACAGCAGATCCAGCGTCCTAATTCACCCACTGGTGAGGGGTTACTGAAAATATGCGCGCACACAAACACACACACATATGCATGGACATATGTACGCACAGAGGAACACACACACACCCAAGAGGATTATGTGTGTTAAGAGAAACTGTTTATTTTATCAACTCATGTCTTATCTGAAGGGTCTTGCATAGTTCCCTTCCCCTAAATAATCAGAAACAGGAAGAGCTGAGGGTGCTATTCTTCTGATTGGCTTTAGACATGTCACCATGAGGTAGCTGAAGCAGAAAAGGGAAGCTGTTTCCTGCAGCATCCCCCAGTATTAGTACTCTGGTCCCAGATCTGTTTATGCTGTCTTGCCAACTCCTATGGTAATTCATAGTTAATCGGAGTCGGCAAGACCACACAAACAGATCTGGGGTTCAGGCTACAGTGTTAAAGAGGGAGAGAGTCTCAGAAGGAGATAGTTCTCACACTCTACAGTGTTAAAGAGGGGAATAGTCTCAGAAGGAGATTGTTCTCACACTCTACAGTGTTAAAGAGGGGGATAGTCTCAGAAGGAGATAGTTCTCACAGATACAGTCTGTGTCATCCTGACCCGGAAGTTGCCTAACACCACTCCACTTCAACACTGTTGTTGTAACATAACACTGACTGACGCTGAATTTCTCTTGAAATGGACCAGTTGTGTTACTGTAAGCTTTGTAGTCCTGTGGGGCTCAGTTGGTAGAGCATGACGATTGCAACGCCAGGGTTGTGAGTTTGTTTCCAATGGGGGACCGATACGAAAAAAGTATGAAAATGTATGCACTCACTACTGTAAGTCGCTCCGGATAAAAGTTTTAGCTAAATTTCCAACCCTAAATGTAAAAAAATTAAATGGCTACAGTATATGTTTACAGTCAAACTATTAGGAAGGTAGAGCATTTTAAATGCTTTTTTCGTTCACGTCAGCTAAATACCTATACAGTGCCATTAGCAAAACTATGAGGGTAATGTAAAATATATGGGTAATGTAAACTATGAGGGTAATGTAAACTACTGTATGAGGGTAATGTAAACTATGAGATGTTCAATACACAGCCAGGTATGGGTGGGACAGGCATCAGAGCTCAGATTTGCTTATGATGGAACTTTTCTATTAGCTTGGATAGCTAGTTTCTCCTCCTTGGTAACATGCCCATGTTTCTCCTCCTTGGTTTCATGACCCTAGTGTTTCCTCCTTGGTAACATGACCCTAGTTTATCCTCCTTGCTAACATGACCCTAGTTTCTCCTCCTTGATAACATGACCCTAGTTTCTCCTCCTTGGTAACATGACCCATGTTTCTCCTCCTTGGTAACATGACACATGTTTCTCCTCCTTGGTAACATGACCCATGTTTCTCCTTCTTGGTAACATGACCCTAGTTTATCCTCCTTGGTAACATGACCTATGTTTCTCCTCCTTGGTAACATGACCTATGTTTCTCCTCCTTGGTAACATGACCCATGTTTCTCCTCCTTGGTAACATGACCCATGCTTTGGGAGTTTCTTTCTTTATATTTTATTCATCTGGGTTCAATAATACACTGTTGTCGTAGCAACCATCTCAAGTTCATTCAGCTGCGACAGCAGAGAGCAGAGCAGAGAGCTCGTCATTTGTATATCTCACCTCCCATACCCTTCGTCTGGGAGGACAATATGAAAACCAATAGAGCTTGTCTCAATCTGGTAGTTCCATGTTGCCAGGATACAGTTCTGGATGATAACCTCAATGTCATGATGTTAGTAAAAGAGGGGCTCCTTTAGTTCAGACAGGGATATTGATAGAAGGGGGAATATTGCTAACGGAAAGATTGCCTTGTTGTTGCAGAGATTGCCATGTCATTGCTGACAATAGCAGGAGTTCTGAATTCTATTTGTCCTATGTTGTGAGACAGATGGATGTTCAACCTTAAAGGTCCCTGTAGCCTATGTTCAACCTTAAAGGTCCCTGGAGAGCACAATCTCTGAATATTATTCTATGGCTATGTGTGTGTTTGTGTTGTCAGTCACAGAAACTAACCCCCCAGCAACACCTGTTAAGGCTGGGACACTCCCCTACACCCTTCCTCTTTCATCTCCTTCCTCCCTTATTCCTCTCCTCCCCAGGGACTGACTGGAACTAGACAAGCCTGTTTCTCATCTCTCCCTCCACTAATGTTCAGAGCATGTCACGTCACTACACACAGTCCATTTCTGGGAGTAACCAAGTGTATCTCTACATAACATGTTTACTGTGTGCATTCCAGGAGTTTCAGGTTTAAAAATAGAAGTTACAGTTACAGGTTACAATTAAAATAGTGTAATCAGATGTGGATAGTTCCTGTCTCAGGGGGTTTAGCATGAACTTTGCTAATACTGTGAGTATCATTATATCACTTGTTTCTCCAGGGGAAAGACATGCAGATTGTATGACCTTATTCCTATCAATGGCGGTAGTCAAAGGGAAACATATTTACAAGATGTACAATCCCAACCTACAGTTCCCACACCTATTGAGAAAAAAGGATCACCCACAAAAATAATCTCATGTAATTGGCAAAAAACCATCAAACAATAATTTGATTGGTCTTACCTGTCTCTTCTAGAAAACACAATCAAACAGGAAGATGAGACAGAAGATGAAGGGGACAGGAGGACCACAGCAGAAGACATGGGCCAAAGTGGGGAAGAGGGATCGGGATTGGAGGAGCCCATGATTGACAGCCCAAACAACCTACAGGATGGTGTCCCCGGGTCAGAAGGGTCATGTGACCCAGGAACTCGGCTGCCCAATGGTAAATGCCCAAACCTCATGTATGTTATATTGAACACCAATGATGCAATACTCTCTGATGTATCTAAGGATTGTCAATGTTTTACCATTAACATCTAACAACCTGCAAAAACCTGTTAGTTATATGTTAATATAGAACGGATAATGGATACTTCACGTTGTTGCTCTCTATGAGATGTATTTTACAGACTAAAGCAATTGCACGTCTCTTATGCTACGATTTAAAAAAATAATAATGTGTGAGTCAGAAATTGCTTATTTTTGTGTCATTGGGCGTGGAGGTGGAAAGCTTTGCTGTGTTCTAGAATACAATAGTTGAGCCTTAGAATCATTCACAGGGAAAACATCCCAGGAATCCTCCTCAACCTGTTCCCTAGCACTTAGCTGACGTTATTACTGTGCCTCGTCGTCACAGATTTAGGATCAGATTTTCAAATGTTGGGCTGCAGATCAAGAGATGATCATCATTATGATGATGATGATTTACATAGATACATACAAACAAACACTCACAATTGGTAAAGCTGGGCACTAAACGTCAGTGGTGTAAAGTACATGTAAAATACTTTAAACTAAACATCAGTGGTGTAAATACTTTAAAGTACTACTTATGTAGTTTTTTGGGGTATCTGTACTTCACTTTACTATTTATATTTTTGACAAATGTTACTTTTACTTCACTACATTCCTAAAGAAAATTATGTACTTTTTACTCCATATATATTCCCTGACACCCAAAAGTACTCATTACATTTTGAATGCTTAGCAGGTCAGGGAAATTGTCTAATTCACACACTTATTAAGAGAACATCCCTGGTCATCCCTTCTGCCTCTGATCTGGCAGACTCACTAAACACAAATGCTTAGTTTGTAAATTATGTGTGACGGTTGAAATGTGCACCTGGCTATCCGTAAATTTAAAAAAAATGGGTTGCTTAATATAAGGAATTAGAAATTATTTATACTTTTACTTTTACTTTTGATACTTAAGTATATTTTAGCAACTACATTTACTTTTGATACTTAAGTATATTTAAAACCAAATACTTTTAGACTTGGGTGACTTTCACTTTTACTTCAGTCATTTTGTTTTGAGGTATCTTTACTTTTACTCAAGTATGACAATTGGGTTCTTTATCTACCACGTGCAATGCAAGACTCTCTAAACCGTCTTCCGTCTGACAGCAACGCTTAAAAATAATACTTGAACTTATAGATATGGTGGTGTGTGTGTGTGTGTGTGTGTGTGTGTGTGTGTGTGTGTGTGTGTGTGTGTGTGTGTGTGTGTGTGTGTGTTTGTACCACCTATAACCATACATCGGGCCTGGTTAGGGATGGAAACATTGTATTTATGGGCCTACTGTACTATGTGGTAGAGACTCAGAGCGAATAGGAGCAGCTTTACTAGGGTTGAGCTCAACACCTCATCTCACCACAATCTAGAGACTATTTCTGGAGATATAAATATCTCTGTAGTTACAACAGTAGGGTCTAGTTCAAATGAATCAATAGTACACAGTGCACATTAGAAACCACACGGTAGTGTTTTTCTCTGCACTGAAAATCCTCCGTTGAATAAAATTGGCAACATTTCTAAGTTTCAGCTTGGGTTTGTTTAATTGAGCCTGAGGACGAGGTTAGCAATTGACGAGGTTAGGGTTGTGGGTTTGATTCCCGTGGGGGACCGGTAAGAAAATTATGAAAATGTATGCACTCACTACTGAAAGTTGCTCTGGATAAGAGTGTCTGCTAAATTATGTAAATGTTTTACCATTGATTGTTGTTGGGTAGCTGTGAACCTCAATTTCTGTCTTAAGTTTGTTTGGTCCAATATCCCAGTGAAAACGAGACTTGGAAGTGTGGCAACTCAAGACTAGGTAGCTGGGTCTCTGTGGTTATTGTTTGTAGCTGATCTGGCTCTATGTAAAAGGGGGACCGTGAGTGATGAGAGCCGAAACTTCCTGTGCCCCTTCAAGTGATAGGCCATTCCAGTGTAACACTTCCTATTCCCCTCTCAGGTGATAGGCCGTTCCAGTGTAACACTTCCTATGCCCCTCTCAGGTGATAGGCCGTTCCAGTGTAACCAGTGTGGCGTGTCGTTCACTCAGAAGGGCAACCTGTTGAGACACATTAAGCTGCACACAGGGGAGAAGCCCTTCAAATGCCCCTTCTGCAGCTACGCCTGCCGCCGTCGTGACGCACTCACAGGCCACCTACGCACACACTCAGGTCAGCCACTCTGCCCCCTTCTTCTTCTTCTCCTTTACTCACCTATTCCCAACTTTTGTATTCCTGTGGTTACTCCTGAGTATTAAATCCTGGTTGCAATAACTTCTCAACTTCTCAAATAGTCAGACTATGTTGATGCTGTAGAACAGGCATGTCTCAATGTAACTAAAAGCATGATGCGGTCTGACCTGTGTCTAAGTTTGTGTGAGAAAGATTAGAATCAGTCCCCACAAATATCTAACCCTGACTTACAGGGTTTCTCATTGTCGCCAAAGCTTTTTTTGCAGACAGACGAGGGCTGTGGTTAGGCACCCAGGACATGCTGTTCCTTTCATTCCTCCTCTCGTCTCCTCAGAAAGGAACTATCTGTTCTCTGTAGATATATGGGGAGACCAGAGAAACACTGTGCTGTGGTGCTCTAACTGTAACCCACTTATCTCTCTCTCTCTGATTATGATGATGATACAGGACAGACAACAGTACACCGTCATCTCTAGTGTTGTCCTCCTAGAAGTACTCACATGCAGCTACCTAGCACCAAGGGTCTTTCTCTTATTCTTATTCTCTTTGACCTTTTTCTCATTTTCACTTCCTGTTTTTTTAGGTTAAATTAATTCTTCACTCTCTTCCAGTCAGTGTAGGCAGCAAATGAAGGTGTAGTATGTAGTAGTGCTGTATGAAACCCTACTGCCCCTCAGCCTACCTACTGTATGAGTCCTCTCTGCCCCTCAGCCTACCTACTGTATGAGTCCTCTCTGCCCCTCAGCCTACCTACTGTATGAGTCCTCTCTGCCCCTCCTCTCTGCCCCTCAGCCTACCTACTGTATGAGTCCCCTCTGCCCCTCAGCCTACCTACTGTATGAGTCCTCTCTGCCCCTCAGCCTACCTACTGTATGAGTCCTCTCTGCCCCTCCTTTCTGCCCCTCAGCCTACCTAATGTATGAGTCCTCTCTGACCCTCAGCCTACCTACTGTATGAGTCCTCTCTGACCCTCAGCCTACCTACTGTATGAGTCCTCTCTGCCCCTCAGCCTACCTACTGTATGAGTCCTCTCTGCCCCTCAGCCTACCTACTGTATGAGTCCTCTCTGCCCCTCCTCTCTGCCCCTCAGCCTACCTACTGTATGAGTCCTCTCTGCCCCTCAGCCTACCTACTGTATGAGTCCTCTCTGCCCCTCAGCCTACCTACTGTATGAGTCCTCTCTGCCCCTCCTTTCTGCCCCTCAGCCTACCTACTGTATGAGTCCTCTCTGACCCTCAGCCTACCTACTGTATGAGTCCTCTCTGACCCTCAGCCTACCTACTGTATGAGTCCTCTCTGCCCCTCAGCCTACCTACTGTATGAGTCCTCTCTGCCCCTCAGCCTACCTACTGTATGAGTCCTCTCTGCCCCTCAGCCTACCTACTGTATGAGTCCTCTCTTCCCCTCAGCCTACCTACTGTATGAGTCCTCTCTGCCCCTCAGCCTACCTACTGTATGAGTCCTCTCTGCCCCTCAGCCTACCTACTGTATGAGTCCTCTCTTCCCCTCAGCCTACCTACTGTATGAGTCCTCTCTGCCCCTCAGCCTACCTACTGTATGAGTCCTCTCTGCCCCTCAGCCTACCTACTGTATGAGTCCTCTCTGACCCTCAGCCTACCCACTGTATGAGTCCTCTCTGACCCTCAGCCTACACATGACACAATGCCAGGAAACAGGGGAAGAGATTGAAAGGGGGGAGATTGAGAGAAACAGAGAGAGATACAGTGACAGGTGAATGCTTTGATGTATTGTACATTCCGAAGGGTAAGACAAGAGTCTACTTTCCCCTGTCACAGTAAAGTCACAGTGAAGTCACAGTGAAGTCACAGATTGGCATTGCATGGATTGTGCTGTGCAGTATCTAAACCAATCACAAACACATTGTTAAAGGTCGATATCAAATAATTCCTAGAATTGCTGTGCAAATGTGTCGTTTTTGGTTGTTCTTGGTGTTTTAGATGCTACATTGAGAGCTATGGGGTCACTCATTTTTGACAGTACTTGAGACAATAAAAGGTTTCTGAGACAAGAAACAGTAGGTTCCTGTTTGTCACCCAAATAGATGCAGCCAACTGAGTCTAAAGGCTGAGAGGGTTGAGGCTATTTGCATGTTCAAGAATAGCTGCTGAAAGCGGGATTTTGGTGATACATCCAACATCTGCAAAAGGCCATGTGGGGGAGGTTTTGTAAATGAGTATTGTGTGTGTGTGTGTGTGTGTATGTTGCTTATTCCAATATGAAAGTGTGACTGCCCATTGCGGCTGGCTACATTTAGCAGGTGCTTTGGCCTAGATCATTGGAGCAGACAGACAGTGCATTGTGTTTTTTCCATTACAGTGACATTATATTTCTCTAGATGTAGAGAGACTCATACGTAGAATATACCAAGCATACTGTAATGATGATCATGACCTGTAAACTACTTGATGCCATTGCTAGTATTCCACTTTAGTGTTGAAACTGTCATTGTCTTGTCATTGTGTGTTACTCAACGGTAACCCATACACTAAACCAATTGGCATTCACAGACCACAAAATCAGGTTTTTTAGATCTGCTTGAATAAAGGTAAGCCAGCTCCCTCTCACACACGTCAGTATTTGCAAATATCAATAAATTCTCATAGACTTTGTGAAATGTTACCCAAGTGTGTCTTCCTTTGTAGCTCAGTTGGTAGAGTATGGTACTTGTAATGCCAGGATAGTGGGTTTGATTCCCACGACCACCCATATGTAAAATGTATGCGCGCATGACTGGAAGTCACTTTAGATAAAAATGCCTGCTAAATAGTATCAGACTGAAACATGTGATTCACCCAGTAACAGATCAGGTAGTTTCTAGTAATGGGTGTCACCTCTGCTATACATTTTATCATGTGAACTGCTCCTATTTTGGGCCAGTGTCTGGGTCACTGTTGGTTGTCATCTGGACCGCCATGGTCATCTGGACCGCCATGGTCATCTGGACCGCCATGGTCATGGTGAATTATTTAATTAATTCATGAGTGAATGAATGAATGAAGTAGAATTTATAAATGAATGAAGAAAGATTGGAAGGAAGGGAGATAGGAAGGGTCTAGTAGTAGTAAGCTAGGTGAGATGTTGTAGTAGTAGTAAAGATAGATAGATAGATAGATAGATAGATAGATAGATAGATAGATAGATAGATAGATAGATAGATAGATAGATAGATAGATAGATAGATAGATAGATAGATAGATAGATAGATAGATAGATAGATAGATAGATAGATAGATAGATAGATAGATAGATAGATAGATAGATAGATAGATAGATAGATAGATAGATAGATAGATAGATAGATAGATAGATAGATAGATAGATAGATAGATAGATAGATAGATAGATAGATAGATAGGTACTTTATTGATCTCCCGGGGGGGAAATTTCATTTTTACTGTAAACTAGTAGGTGGCGCCTGGAAGAGTTGTAACAGTTGTTCCATGGCGTATGAAAGGGAAACGTCTGTATTTGAGTGTCTGGTTTGTGTGAGGGATCCCACTAGTTGTGGAGCAACATTACTCCATAGCTCATCATAGCCTTCCTCTATGCTCTGTCTTCTCCGTGGGTTCTGTGTGTTTACTACAACCTCCTACAGCGGTGTTTCCCAACTCCAGTCCTCCAGTACCCCCAACAGCACACATTTTTACTGTAGCCCTGGACCTACTCACCTGATTCAAATGTATGAGGGCTTGATGATTAGTTGACAAGTTGAATCAGGTGTGCTTGTCCGGGGCTACAACCAAAAGGTGTACTCTTGGGCGTACTTGAGTTTGGAAACACTGTCCTAGAGAGTTCACTAACCTCCACAGGTTCTATGCGTTTACTAGAACCTCCTAGAGAGTTCACATACTGTAGATTTGTGTCACCACAAAAATGCTTTGGACTATGCCCACTCTCTCTTTGTCCGTCCATCTGTCTATTAAATTAATATTTTGTTATTTTTATGTAATTTCTTTCGTTTAGTGGGCAAACCACACAAGTGCAACTACTGTGGGCGGAGCTATAAACAGAGGATTTCATTGGAGGAACATAAAGAGCGTTGCCATAACTACCTTCAGAGGGTTGCCATGGATCCCACCTCCAACACCGGGCCTTATCCAGGTAAGTTTAAATGTCCTGCTCTGGTACAGAGATATGCTATATTGTATAGCACTGTTGATGGCATAGATGCGGAAACCTCTGCTTTCTGTTTGCCACTTTTCCACACCTTGCACTTGCTCTTTTTATAATTGATCATTCAAGCATGAAGTTCAATTGAAGACCATTTTTGTGTCTCTGCCTCCTTGTTGTGGAGTAAGTGTTGTTGTGGAGTACCCTGCAAACTCTACTTAGTTATTTTACATTTGTACACCAGCCACCTACTACCAACAAGCCTTGGTGCAGACTTTCATTCTGCTTTTCCACACACACACACTCACACACACACACACACACTCACACTCACACTCACACTCACACTCACACACACACACACACACACACACACACACACACACACACACACACACACACACACACACACACACACTCCTCTGACCTCTGACCTCCTAGGTGAGGTCCCTAAAGAGCAGAGGGCCCTAACAGATGATGTTGCCTCCGAACGCCCACCCGTCATTGAGAGACTGCAGAGTAACATGGGGAAGAGGAAGAGCACCACCCCACAGAAGTTTGTGGGTAAGCATCATCACATAACTTCCTGTGGTGGGGGGCACAATAGTGTGTTGACCCCAAGGTTATTCATAGAAGCTTATAAAGTTATAAGTTGCCACGAGCAGCACCAGAGATATTGAGATGAATGAGATGCAACACTTATACAGTCACACACAGTATCTGCGCATGCGCACGGGCGCTTCATGCTGTTCACAGCGTGGTAGCCAGGGCACCAAAACAGCTGAGAAGATGAGCCTCGCACTTCGATGCTCTTAGTTGTTACGGAAATTGAACCACCATGCAGTTTACTTCCTTCATCTACCTCATATCACTGAGTATTTAGTGGGTTATTTAGTTAATCCCAGTTCATGATTTAATTTAACCTAATCTGTTAGGTTAAATACAGTTTTGATTGTTTATGTTTTATGTTCAGTTTGACCGAACTGCAACAAGATGAGTGTATGCATGCAAAAAAGGGAATTGAATTGCGTGCCTGGCCAGAGGTTTAGCATCAAAAAGATTACCTTGATTTAACGGTAGAAATTAACACACTATTCACAGATTTCAGCCCTGTTAGATTGTTTTAGATTTCAGATCCATTGGTCTTATCCACTGTATTTCTCCATTCAATTAAAATAATCAGCCATCAAAAACATTTGTTTTGTGTTACAAAACAGTTGTTACAGTGTTGTAAACATTTTGTTGGCACCTAACTGGCAAGAATTTTTGCATATTAGCGCTGAACACAATTATTTTCTTTGTGATATTTAATTCACTGCACTATTAGATAGAGAAGATGAGATAGACTGAGACACAGAGAGCGGATGAAAGAGACGAGTGCATGTTTTTCACTCTGTGGTTTGTTACACCTGTATCTCTGCCAAAGCTCTTATCGAGAGAGGGGCGAATCAGCTCACCGCATCCCTGTTCTGGAGGGGTTAAACAGTGTATTCAGATAGATGGGGATTTCCACTATTAAACAGAAAACCTCTGAGATAGTACAATAAGAAAAACAAGAAAGTAATGCTTAGCTTCTCAAAAGTGAAAAGGTTCAACTGTGACAGGCACTCAAATTCATATACTATATATTAACACTTGTATGTATTGCATACTATCTAGTTGTCGCTAAACATGTTTTCAAGAGGTGTCATTCAACCAGACACTTTCTCTTAGTTTGAACCCATACGTGTGTGAGTTTCATTGTGGTAATATGCTTGCTGTGCTCTATGCAGGTGAGAAGATGATACGCTACAGTTACCCAGAGCTGAGCTATGAGATGAGTCTGAAGTATGAGAAGGAGGCAGAGCTGATGCAGGCTCACATGATGGACCAGGCTATCAACAACGCCATCTCTTACCTGGGATCTGACTCCCTGAGACCCCTGGTCCACCACCCTCACCCCCACCCGCACGGTCCACACCCGTCCCTCTCAATGGCTGAGGTGGTACCCATGGGCAACCCCCTCTTCCACCACGTCTACCCTCTGGAACCAGGGCACCGTATAGACCGACCAGGCAGCCGGGATGCCCCACCTTATCCTTCACCTCTGCCCCCTCCTCTTCCTGACTTTCCTCCCTCCTCCAACGGGCCCATCGCCCTCACCAGACCCAAGCAGCACCAGCCCCAGGGTACCAGAGAGGAGAGAGAGTGTCCTAGCAACAGTGGGCTAGACTCGGCCGAATCCGCCCAGAGCAGCCCACAGGAGAGGCTGGGTTACCACAGGAACTACAGGAACAACCCCCACCCCCACCCCCACCCCCGACCCATGTCCAGACCCAGCCCAGCCAATGGTGGCAGAGAGGAGGGGCGAGGCGGGGCTGAGGTGGGCGGGGTGGGGTTGACAGCGGAGGTGGCCCGGGGAGAAGCGGCAGAGACGCCTATGAGTCGGGACGGAGTGCGTGTGTTTGGGCGAGGGGGGCGGGAGGTGAGGGTGTTTCAGTGTGAGCACTGCTGTGTTCTCTTCCTGGACCACGTTATGTACACAATCCACATGGGCTGTCATGGTTACAGGGACCCGCTGGAGTGCAATATCTGTGGCCACCGCAGTAAGGACCGCTACGAGTTCTCATCTCACATCGTCCGCGGTGAACACAGGTTCCAGTAGAGGGCTGAACAAGACAGGATCCGTCCCTGGTCCCTCCACATCCCCACCCCCACCCCAGGACGGTGATGTTGAACCAACCTAGACAGAGAAAAAGAACCAACATTTGCTGCAGCATAATGATACTAATTATATAATTCCAAACAAATTTATGAAGGTCTGGGCGAAATACACATTTACATTTTTCAAGGTGTTTTGAAGATTTTGAGGTTGAGAAATGCATCTCAAGTGAGGGATTTGTTGTGTGTGGAAAAGAAGACAAAGCATGAGTACACCTATTCAGTTTTGTCGTGGTCTGTCTCTGAGATTGTCAAAGAGCAACTAATACTGTGAGTAGTTATATTATAGTTTTATAAGTCTTATCACTGTCCCTGTCTTGCATACTGTATTGTTCCACTTGTTTGCTGCAACACAGGCTGCCATGTAAGGGCTCAACTTATCAAGGGGGATTTCCCTGACTCCACCACCCAAACCATTTCATGCAACATACCTTCTCTGTCTTATGTCAAAAGCCTTGCTAACTGCGCAGACGTGTTGTCACACCAGCCACATTAGATAATTAGATAATTATCTCTCTCCCTTTTCTGCAGAGAGAGATAGAGAAGAGAGAGGGAGAGAGAGAGAAGAGTGAGCGAGAGCGTGAGAGAGACAGAGAGAGACTGAGAGAGACAGAGAGAGACAGAGAGAGAGAGAGAGAGAGACTTACTCAGACATTGATTTACTTTTTCAGACATTGTCTATAGATTTGTTATAGTTTTGTTCATTAGCTAACTATCTGCTTTCCTTAGAACAGTTCCTTTAACCTTATCAGTTTCACAACACTTCACAGAGGAAAGGAGAAGCACTGCATTGCAACCCGCCTCCCTAAACCTGTTCTTGCACTAGCAGCCTGATGCCTTCAGGGATGAAGAGGACGGGAAAGGATGAGGCACTCCCTGGTTCAATAGCAATCTTTCTCGCAGCTTGCCTTTGCCCCACTCATGTGTCTTTAGTGAACAAGCTGCTTTCTGCAGATTACGTCAGTGCATGTACTCTACTGTACTGCAGGGTTGGGATCAATGCCATTTCAATTCAGTCAATGAAAAAAAAGCAATGAGGAAAATTGGAATTTGGAATTGCAATTTACTTTTTTAATTGATAGAATTGATCCCAACGCTGCTGTACAGTGCATATGAAATATGTGGAAAGGATTTAGCCCAGTACAAATGGCAATGCACTTTAAACTGATACACTGGTACTGTTAAGTAGACAGAAAGCAGTGTGGTTTAGAGTTTACTAAGAGTCTTTTTAGAAGGAGAATGCCAATGAAGAGAGATGGCACTGATTTGGATCAAATATGATAATCTAGGTGCACTTGGACAAATGCGTAAGACAATGTACATGCTGCTCTTTAGATAACTCATATTTTGCTGGCAAGGTATGTAATGTCGCTGTGGGTCTGTTTATTATGCAGCTGTCTTGATAGTCTTTGGCCATTGGAATGGCCCTATGTAAATGGCCAGGATCAGTTCACTGTTCAGTTCAAACTTCTCCGCTCCTTCCTGGTCTGTGTAACCATCCTGGTTAAAGTAACAGCTTATTTCTGTTTACATGACAGCGACATAAACAAATGATATATCTACTGTACTTATAGTGCAACAGACATACAGAACTTCTGTTGCAATAGCTTATTGTTACTGTAAAGTATTGGCAATAGTATCTGTTTACACTTTTTAGCTCTTGTAGTATCTCATATACTATTGTACATTCGACATTCTCAAAATGCATTATTATTTTTAAATAAGGACCCATTTTTTTGTATTTAATCACACCTTTATCTTTGATAAGAGATATTTCTATAGATGTTCTAATGCACCGGTATAGGCCTAATCTATGTTATAATTGTCTTAAATTTACTGTATATCTACATATTGTTTTGTCTAAGCAAATCCACAAACATAACATTTCTTTATGAAGCATGATACAAATAAATCGTTTTTAGAATATATGAAAAGCATGTCATCCCACCTGTAGTACAATGCACACAATGGCTTTACTATCTGTTACAAAAGCATTGCTGCAGAGGCATTACATGTTATATTTGTCACTGTAGATCATCTTTTTGAATTCTGTTTTATTCTCTCCTTCCAAAAGCATCCTTGTTGCTTTGGCAACTCCCCCATTGAGGAAGACCGTGTGAGCACCAAGATTAGACTTTTGAAGAATTATCTACATAACAAAAAGTCACTGGGAAGAAAAAAAGACAGATTATTGTCTATGAACGTGAAATCGAGTGTATAGTTAAATGTTTTTTTTGTTCACTGGCAGCTTTTACTATGTGTATATGTGGAGGCCTTAGCTCAAAGTACTTTGTTGTTGGATCTATCGCGGTTGTATGAGCCGTCTTACCTCTGTTAGTACAACCTTGTTAAAGAGGGATAAATATAAAGTTGAAGCACCATGTGTAAATATATCTGTAGGCTGTAGCCTATATATGAACTTATATGAGCCTATATGAACACAAAGAAGTGATATTATTGACAGACTCCACATTCCTAGATGAAGAGCATACTTGAAGTGAATTAGTTTCGCTCTCGATTGTGGTGCATTTTAATACCTACAAAAAACGGCGCTAGATTTCTATTTTTCTTGGTATGTGTAAAATATGAATAGTTTTGTGAAAACGACATGCTTTTTTATTATTCTTATCTGCTAACCAACCAATCTCGTAAAAGAGAGGGTTGCTGTGTATTTTTGTATACATATTATACATGGTGTTTATTTTGGCACTATATTAAAATGGATTGTGCACTTATATACAGTATACTGTATGTTGTAATGATTATCATGTGGGGGACTCAGGTATTTGTCTTCTATGTACTTCTACTTTTGTATTTCTTAAAATACATCATGAAATACATAATTTCTTTATAAACAAAATAAAAAAAATGGTACTTTGGGATATTGCTTTCATTGATAGGTTAATCTCTCTCTAAAATAGGTGAATTTTGTGATGTTACAAAATTTAAATACCTGAAGAGAATATTGAGGTATTACCAAAACTAATGTTGCTACTGAAGTCTGTTTCCAATATCCTTGACATGAAATGAAGATACTGTGCTGTAAATAGCAAATTAAATGTTTATAGCATGAGCTTTCCACTATTAAAGTATTGATATTTTTTAAAAATATGGATATCAAGTGTGATGAAACAAGTTATTTCCATGGTATGGTGAAAGATACATACAATCTATGTATCATAGCACCTCATCCCATAAGAGTCAAAGGACCACTTGAAGTATCAAAAATATATATAAACAAATTATTTGATGAACACATTTTTTTGGCCTTACTGCTATTAGCCCGTACAAATGCACTGAATAACAGATTTACAACATGGAATAACAGATATCTTTGAGATATAAGAAAGATAAGTAAACATTTATACATATCTTTTACATGTATTTAGCCCCTTCTTTTTGGCACTAAACAGTCTCCTCATATACAGTCGTATGAAAACGTTTGGGCACCCCTGACAATTTCCATGATTTCCATTTATAAATAATTGGGTGTTTGGATCAGCAATTACATTTTGATCTATCAAATAACTGATGGACACAGTAATATTTCAGTAGTGAAATGAGGTTTATTGGATTAACAAAAAATGTGCAATATGCATCAAAACGAAATTAGACAGGTGCAAAAATTTGGGCACCCCAACAGAAAAATCACATCAATATTTAGTAGAGCCTCCTTTTGCTAAAATAACAGCCTCTAGACGCTTCCTATAGCCTCTAATGAGTGTCTGGATTCTGGATGAAGGTATTTTGGACCATTCCTCCTTACAAAACATCTCCAGTTCAGTTAGGTTTGATGGTTGCCGAGCATGGACAGCCCGCTTCAAATCATCCCACAGATTCTAAATGATATTCAGGTCTGGGGACTGGGATAGCCATTCCAGAACATTGTACTTGTTCTTCTGCATAAATGCCCGGGTAGATTTTGAGCAGTGTTTTGGGTCGTTGTCTTGTTGAAATATCCAGCCCCGGCGTAACTTCAACTTTGTGACTGATTCTTCAACATTATTCCCAAGAATCTGCTGATATTGAGTGGAATCCATGCGACCCTCAACTTTAACAAGATTCCCAGTACCCCTTGTTATGACCAAATAACTCAATCTTTGTTTCATCAGTCCACAGCACCTTATTCCAAAATGAAGCTGGCTTGTCCAAATGTGCGTTTGCATACCTCAAGCGACTCTGTTTGTGGCGTGTGTGCAGAAAAGGCTTCTTCCGCATCACTCTCCCGTACAGCTTCTCCTTGTGCAAAGTGCGCTGAATTGTTGAGCGATGCACAGTGACACCATCTGCAGCAAGATGATGTTGAAGGTCTTTGGAGGTGGTCTGTGGGCTGTTTTTGACCGTTCTCACCATCCTTCGCCTTTGCCTCTCCGATATTTTACTTAACAAGAACTGTGCCTGTGGTCTTCCATTTCCTCACTATGTTCCTCACAGTGGACACTGACAGCTTACATCTCTGTGATAGCTTTTTGCAGCCTTCCCCTAAACCATAATGTTGAACAATCTTTGTTTTGAGGTTTTGAGAGTTGTTTTGAGGCCCCCATGTTGCCACTCTTCAGAGGAGAGTCAAAGAGAACAACAACTTGCAATTGGCCACCTTAAATACATTTTCTCATGATTGGATGCACTTGTCTATGAAGTTCAAGGCTTAATGAGCTCACCAAACCAATTGTGTGTTCCAATTAATCAGTGCTAAGTAGTTACAGGTATTCAAATCAACAGAATGACAAGGGTGGCCAAATTTTTGCATAGCCTATTTTTCACATCTGATTTAATTTCATACAACTTAATATTGCTACACTAAAAAGCTTTGTCTGAACAATACCCCAGTACTCAGCTTTTATTAGAAAATGAATGGCATGCCACTGTGATAATTTTCTGTGACGACAGAGTAAATTATTATTCAGCCTCAGAGCATTGCCCAAACTTTTTCATACAACTGTACTTTCATGAATTTTTTCAACTGGTACCGGGGGATTTTCAGACGAGTCTTGTGCCTGTGGGAGTCCTAGAGCAAAACAACCGACATGTACGACCGACATGCCTCACCTTTGCACAGATGAGTCATATTAGTGTATAGCCCAAACTGTTAGGACGCTACAGACAGAAGATGGCTGTACTAACTTCGGACGAGTCACAAGAGGGTCGTCGAGCAAAAGGGCGAACACAATCTTGTTTGTGAGAGTCATCTTTCTATAGAGGGGTCATAATAGTTTGTAGGCAATACCGTTCGGAAGCTACAGACGATTTTGTCTGACAAACACCGCTCTAGCTCCATCAAATAATCAAATAATTGGCATAAATAAAACAAATCAAATCTAATTTAATTGGTCACATATACATATTCAGCAGATGTTATTGCGGGTGTAGTGAAATGCTTGTGTTCCTAGCTCCAACAGCGCAATACACAACAATATACACAAATCTTAAAGTTAAATAATGGAATTAAGAAATATATAAATATTAGGACGAGCAATATCGGAGTGTCATAGACTAAAGTAGAATGCCGTATATAAACATGAAATGAGCAAAGCAGTATTATGAGTAAACATTATTAAAGTTACTAGCGTTCCATTATTAAAGTGACCAATGATTTCATGTCTATGTAGATAGGGCAGCAGCATATATCTAAAAGAAATAGAAAGACTAACAATACTGTACAGATAGATAGCAATAAAAACTTTACCATAGAGGCACAGAATAAGTGGGAGGAAAAACAAAACTAATTGGATGTCAGGCTCTGGCCATAGAGAAACCTATTTGCTTCTCTATGTAGCCATGGTCAGAGTCTGACAGTTATTTTCTTTCTGTTTCTGGTGGTGGTTTGTGTTGGATCCCTAATTAGAGGCAGCTGTAGTGCATCCTCTCTAATTAGGGATCCTACATAGGTTTGTATGTTCCACACTGGGGATGTGGGTCGTTGTCGTATATTTCGCAGTCACGATGACAGTAAGTGTGCCTCTTTTGTTACGTCCGTTCATTCGTGTGTGTTTTTGTAAACGTGACGTTTGTACATCGTGTGTTTGTTTGTTTTGTTAGTTCGTACATTTGAGTTGGTTTATACATAGTATGAATAAAATGTCGAACTACTATCCCTGCGCTGCGTCTTGGTCTATGCTTGCACCCACTCATGACAGAATGACCCACCAGTACGCGACCAAGCAGCGTAACTGGGGAGAGACGGAGAGAGAGGAAGTGCCGCGTTATAGACGGGGTGCGAGACGGAGAAGAGCCCGAAAGCAACCCCAAGGTGATTTTGGGGAGGGGCTATGGGGGTGGTCTGGTGTAGAGGAAGAGGCACCAGTCCCACTTTCCAGGTGGTATTCGCCGAGTCCGGAAACTAAGTGCGTGGTGAAATACCGGAGGGAGGAGTATGAGAGGATAATGGAGCTACAGTGGGGAGAACAAGTATTTGATACACTGCCGATTTTGCAGGTTTTCCCACTTACAAAGCATGTAGAAGTCTGTAATTTTTATCATAGGTACACTTCAACTGTGAGTGACGGGATCTAAAACAAAAATCCAGAAAATCACATTGTATGATTTTTAAGTAATTAATTTGCATTTTATTGCATGACATAAGTATTTGATACATCAGAAAAGCAGAACTTAATATTTGGTACAGAAACCTTTGTTTGCAATTACAGAGATCATACGTTTCCTGTAGTTCTTGACCAGGTTTGCACACACTGCAGCAGGGATTTTGGCCCACTCCTCCATCCAGCTCCTTCAGGTTTCGGGGCTGTCGCTGGGCAATACGGACTTTCAGCTCCCTCCAAAGATTTTCTATTGGGTTCAGGTCTGGAGACTGGCTAGGCCACTCCAGGACCTTGAGATGCTTCTTACGGAGCCACTCCTTAGTTGCCCTGGCTGTGTGTTGCGGGTCGTTTTCATGCTGGAAGACCCAGCCACGACCCATCTTCAATGCCCTTACTGAGGGAAGGAGGTTGTTGGCCAAGATCTCGCGATACATGGCCCCATCCATCCTCCCCTCAATACGGTGCAGTCATCCTGTCCCCTTTGCAGAAAAGCATCCCCAAAGATTGATGTTTCCACCTCCATGCTTCACGGTTGGGATGGTGTTCTTGGGGTTGTACTCATCCTTCTTCTTCCTCCAAACACGGCGAGTGGAGTTTAGACCAAAAAGCTCTATTTTTGTCTCATCAGACCACATGACCTTCTCCCATTCCTCCTCTGGATCATCCAGATGGTCATTGGCAAACTTCAGACGGGCCTGGACATGCGCTGGCTTGAGCAGGGGGACCTTGCGTGCGCTGCAGGATTTTAATCCATGACGGCGTAGTGTGTTACTAATGGTTTTCTTTGAGACTGTGGTCCCAGCTCTCTTCAGGTCATTGACCAGGCCCTGCCGTGTAGTTCTGGGCTGATCCCTCACCTTCCTCATGATCATTGATGCCCCACGAGGTGAGATCTTGCATGGTGCCCCAGACCGAGGGAGATTGACCATCATCTTGAACTTCTTCCATTTTCTAATAATTGCGCCAACAGTTGTTGCCTTCTCACCAAGCTGCTTGCCTATTGTCCTGCAGCCCATCCCAGCCTTGTGCAGGTCTACAATTTTATCTCTGATGTCCTTACACAGCTCTCTGGTCTTGGCCATTGTGGAGAGGTTGGAGTCTGTTTGATTGAGTGTGTGGACAGGTGTCTTTTATACAGGTAACGAGTTCAAACAGGTGCAGTTAATACAGGTAATGAGTGGAGAACAGGAGGGCTTCTTAATGAAAAACTAACAGGTCTGTGAGAGCCGGAATTCTTACTGGTTGGTTGGTAGGTGATCAAATACTTATGTCATGCAATAAAATGCAAATTAATTATAAAAAAATCATACAATGTGTTTTTCTGGATTTTTGTTTTAGATTCCGTCTCTCACAGTTGAAGTGTACCTATGATAACAATTACAGACCTCTACATGCTTTGTAAGTAGGAAAACCTGCAAAATCGGCAGTGTATCAAATACCTGTTCTCCCCACTGTATGTTGGCGAATTATGGAGGAGTGTGAGAGCGAGAGGAGGGAGCTGGAGTTAAAGGTGCTCAAGGTGAGCATCCCCAGTCCGGGTCCGGTCGTCTACTCCACCCCCATGCCAGAGCAGTCCGCTCCACCCAGAGCAGTCCGCTCCACCGGTGCCCAGTCTGGGTCCGGTTGTCGGCTCCACTCCCATGCCAGAGCAGTCCGCTTCATAGATGTCCAGTCCGGGTCCGGACCTCTGCTCTACTCCCCGCATCCGACCTCCAGTGAGTGCACCCAGCCAGGTGCTTCCAGTGCCGGCTCCACGCACCCGACCTCCGGTCCGCCTTCCCAGTCCAGTACCTCCCATGCCAGAGCAGTCCGCTTCACCGATGTCCAGTCCGGGTCCGGACCTCTGCTCTACTCCCCGCACCCGACCTTCAGTGCGTGCGCCCAGCCAGGTGCTTCCAGTGCCGGCTCCACGCATCTGACCTCCGGTGCGCCTCCCCAGTCCGGTACGACCCGGGCCGTCTCCCCACACCCGACCTCCAGTGCGTGTGCCCAGCCAGGTGCTTCCTGTGCCAGCTCCACGCACCCGACATCCGGTGCGCCTCCCCAGTCCGGTACATCCCGTGCCGGCCCTCCGCAGCCCGGAACCTCCAGCGAAGGTCCGCAGCCCGGAACCTCCAGCGAAGGTCCGCAGCCCGGAACCTCCAGCGAAGTCTGCTCCGCTCCAGTGCCTGAGCAGTCCGCTCCACCGGTGCCCATTCCGGGCCCAGCCGTCTGCTCCGCTCCTGAGCCAGAGCAGTCCGCTCCACCAGTGCCCAGTCCGGGTCCAGCCGTCTGCTCCGCTCCAGTGCCTGAGCAGTCCACTCCACCGGTGCCCAATCCGGGTCCAGCCGTCTGCTCCGCTCCAGTGCCAGAGCAGTCCGCTCCACCGGTGCCCAATCCGGGTCCAGCCATCTGCTCCGCTCCTGAGCCAGAGCAGTCCGCTCCACCGGTGCCCAATCCGGGTCCGGCCGCCTGCTCCGCTGCAGTGCCAGAGCAGTCCGCTCCACCGGTGCCCAGTCCTGGTCCGGTGGTCTGCTCCACTCCATGGCCGGAGTCGTTTACCCCACCGGTGCCCAGTCCGGGCCCGGTTTTTTTTGCCCCGCTCCATGGCCGGAGCCGTTTACCCCACCGGTGCCCAGTCCGGGCCCGGTTATTTGCCCAGCTCCATGGCCGGAGTTGTTTGCCCCACCGGTGCCCAGTCCGGGTCCGGTTAATTGCCCAGCTCCATGGCCGGAGCCGTTTACTCCACCGGTACCCAGTCCGGGCCCGGTCATAAGGAGGGGGCACGGGAGAAAACATAGGTTTGTATGTTCCACACCGGGGATGTGGGTCGTTGTCGTATATTTCGCAGTCACGGTGACAGTAAGTGTACCTCTTTTGTTACGTCCGTTCATTCGTGTGTGTTTTTGTAAACGTGACGTTTGTACATCGTGTCTTTGTTTGTTTTGTTAGTTTGTACATTTGAGTTGGTTTATACATAGTATAAATAAAATGTTGAAGTACTATCCCTGCGCTGCGTCTTGGTCTATGCTTGCACCCACTCGTGACATTGGAGGAACTTATTCAAGAAAGATCAAGTGTAATATATTATAAAATAAAGCAAACTGTGTGGAATAAGGGGAATATTTTACCAAATAATAACATAGAAATGCTACCAAAACAAACTTGTTACAAATGACAAACGCAAATGTTCTCACCCATCTAGACGCAAAAACCCATAATGACACATTGTAAACATGTTTTACCATTTTTGCAAATGTATTGAAAATGAAATACAGAAATATCTAATACAAATAAGTATTCACACCCCTGAGTCAATAGTAACTTTTCTGTAATGACCTTATCACTGTTTAACAGCCTGTGTTCGTAATGGCTGCTCAGTGAAATGACCTGTCCTGATTTGTCATAGACGCTTGCTAAAAACTTTTAAAGAGCAAGCCTTCCTTCATGAACTGTCTTCGGTAAAATGGAAAATAATCAGCTGATCCCCTCTGTCGAAGACGCTTGGACCTTCTTTTTTGGATATTTTCAGTGGTATTGTTAACAAACACGCCCCCATAAAGAACATCTGAATTAAAAACAGGTTCAGCCCCTAGTTCGACCTTGATCTTGAAGAGTTACTCCACCTCAAGAATTTAATTTGGCGAAATGCCCGGCACACGCTTATTCAGGCTGACTGGCTCTCGTTCAGGCAAATTAGAAATAAGTGCACTCAGGCTATCCTGAAGGTTCCTTACTTTAAGGAAAAGTTCTCTCTGTGGGACTAACCCCAATAAATTCTGGAAAACGGTTAAAGACCTGGAGAATAAACCCTCCTCCTCACAGCTGCCCATGTCCCTTAAAGTTGATGATGTGGTTGTTACTGACAAGAAGCACATGGCTGAGCTCTTTAATCAACACTTCATTAAGTCAGGATTCCTATTTGACTCAGCCATGCCTCCTTACCCGTCCAACATTTCCTCATCTGCCACCCCTTCTAATGCAACTCTCCCCGATGCTTCTCCCTCTTTTTCCCCTGGAGGCAGTTACTGAGTCCGAGGTACTAAAGGAGCTCCTCAAACTTGACCCCCAAAAAACATCTGGGTCAGATGGTTTAGACCAGGGGTCACCAACCTTTTTGAAACTGAGAGCTACTTCATGGGTACTGAGTCATATGAAGTCATATCAGTTTGATACGCTCTTCTGAAATAACAAATTTGCTCAGTTTGCCTTTAGTTATACATTATGAATAATACTAATCTATGTGAAGACACTAATCACGTAAATGATTTCTCACAATAATTAGCAACAATGACAATAAGGAGGGAAACAGATATCAATATTCAGCACTTTAATCTCAGTAATTGTTACATTTTTAGATGATCACTTACATCACTACATTTCATAGGAAAAATGTCCCATTTTCACTAGCCACTGACAAACCCTTTTAACAAATCATGAACTATGTTGTTTCAAAAAGTAATAAATTATGTAATGTTCATCAACTTACATATTTTTAAATAAATCTTGTCACATTTTGAACTAATGACCAAATCTGTGGCATTTTTTAAAACATTTTTTTTTTTAAATTGAACACAATTCTTCATTGTTTTAATTCAACTTCGCCATGGCACTGCCATGTTGCCACTGACAACATCTGGTATCTGTTTCTTTTTTAGTGGGAAGACTGGCATTGCATGCTGTTCACCAGTGTATTGCAATCTGGTGTGTAACTTGACACTGCAACTGTGAGTGAGTCTTTCAGATGTGCATCAGTGAGGCGTGTTCTGTGTTTGTTCTTGATGAAGTTCATGTCAGAAAATGCTGATTCACAGAGATAGGTTGAACCAAACAGGCTAGCAACCTTCATAGCTGCTGTGCATACTCCACTGTACTTCTCTGTGTCAACAAGGGACCAAAAGTTTGGTGCAGCCTGGTAGGCTTTGAGGTGGAGGTCATTTTGCAATGTTATTTCAATCTCCACCTGTCCAGCATCCAAGTTGAACGTTGCACTTAGTTCCTCAGCAAACCATGTTGTGTCCACATTCATGAAAGGATTGGAAATGAACGACACACATGGCTCAAGCTGATGAAGGTCACAAAACCTATCCTCAAACTCTTGCCCAAGTCTGTTTATGACTTCACAGTACTTTTCTGCAACTTTGTCAAATGTCTCAGATGCAGAAGCGTTGTCTTTCAGCACCGACTGCACAGAGGGAAAGTGCAGCACCTTTTTTCTCTGTAATGCATTTAAAGCACTTATCATATCAACAACAGTCTTACCTTTGCCTTGCATGGTAGCTTTTGTGACACGTAGTGAAGTGTCTCTCCACATTGTGCCGCTTTGCCGTCGCCCCGCAAATGAGACACACGCAGGTTTCTTTCACAGTCGTAAAAAACAATTCCTCCTCCCATTCGTTGTGAAAGTGATACGTTTTCTTCCTTTTTTCTGCCATGTTTTTGGGTTAAGAAACTGCATTCAGCTACCATCTTCGTTGCGCGCGCCCGCTAACTTACTCTCCACGAGCACTGGTTTTGTCTCACGCAAAATACTTTTGAACTAGAGTAGGTCAGAGTTCACCTAAACTTATCTAAACTCATGTATAATGAACATATGTTTAAGATATTGTCATTTTTAAATATATATAAATGCAAGTGTGACTAAAAAAGAATAGCAACAGAATAAAATGTAATTTCAGACGCAGCTCACAAGTGCTATTTTTAGAACAGGCCTGCGGGCGACTCGTGTGGTCCTTGGGGGCGACCTGGTGCCCGCGGGCACCGTGTTGGTGACCCCTTGTTTAGACCCTTTCTTCTTTAAGGTTGCAACCCCTATCATCGCCAAGCCAATCTCCAACCTTTTTAACCTGTCTCTCTGTTCTGGGGAGGTTCCCATTGCTTGGAAGGCAGCCACGGTTAGTCCTATATTTAAAGGGGGAGATCAAGCTGATTCTAACTGTTATAGGCTTATTTCTATTTTGCCCTGTTCATCTGTCTGTAGTATTCTCTCTAGTATGCAATCTGGTTTCCGCTCAAGTTATGGATGTGCCACTGCAACCTTAAAGGTACTCAATGATGTCACCACTGCCCTTGATTCTAAGCAATGTTGTGCTGCTATTTTTATTGACTTGTCCAAAGTTTTTGATACGGTAGACCATTCCATTCTTTTGGACCGGCTAAGGAGTGTTGGTGTCTCTGAGAGGTCTTTGGTCTGGTTTGCTAACTACCTCTCTCAAAGAGTGCAGTGAAGTCAGACAATCTGCTGTCTCAGCCACTGCCTGTCACCAAGGGAGTACCCCAAGGCTCGATCCTAGGCCGCACGCTCTTCTCAATTTACATCAACAACATAGCTCGGGCAGCAGGAAGCTCTCTCATTCATTTATATACAGTCTTATACTCAGCTGGCCCCTCCCCAGATTTTGTGTTAAATGCTTAGCAGCAGAGCCTTCTTAGTGTCCAACAAGCTTTCTGTACCCTTAACCTTGTTCTGAACACCTCCAAAACAAAGGTCATGTGGTTTGGTAAGAAGAATGCCCCTCTCCCCACAGGTGTGATCACTACCTCTGAGGGTTTAGAGCTTGAGGTAGTCACCTCATACAAGTACTTGGGAGTATGGCTAGACAGTACACTCTCCTTCTCTCAGCACATATCAAAGCTGCAGGCTAAAGTTAAATCTAGACTTGGTTTCCTCTATCGTCATCACTCCTCTTTTACCCCAGCTGCCAAACTAACCCTAAATCAGATGACCATCCTACCCATGCTAGATTACAGAGACATCATTTATTGATCGTCAGGTAAGGATGCTCTTGAGCGGCTAGATATTCTTTACCATTCAGCCATAAGATTTGCCACCAATGCTCCTTATAGGACACATCACTGCACTCTATACTCCTCTGCACTCTATACTCCTCTGTAAACTGGTCATCTCTGTATACCCGTCACAAGACCCATTGGTTGATGCTTATTCATAAAACCCTCTTAGGCCTCACTCCCCCCTATCTGAGATATCTACTGCAGCCCTCATCCTCCACATACAACATCCGTTCTGCCAGTCACATTCTGTTAAAGGTCCCCAAAGCACACACATCCCTGGGTCGCTCATCTGTTCAGTTCGCTGCAGCTAGCGACTGGGACGAGCTACAACAAATACTCAAACTGGACAGTTTTATCTCAATCTCTTAATTCAAAGACTCAATCATGGACACTCTTACTGACAGTTGTGGCTGCTTTGCGTGATGTATTGTCATCTCTACCTTCTTGCCCTTTGTGTTGTTGTCTGTGCCCAATAATGTTTGTACCATGTTTTGTGCTGCTACCGTGTTGGGTTGCCACCATTTTGTTGACATGTTGCGATGCTATCATGCTGAGTTGTCATGTGTTGCTGCCTTGCTATGTTGTTGTGTTAGGTATCTCTTTTGGTAGTGTTGTTTTGTCTCTCTTGTCATGATGTGTGTTTGGTCCTATATTTACATTAGATTTATTTTAATTTTTAATCCCAGCCCCCGTCCCCGCAGGAGGCCTTTTGCCTTTTGGTAGGCCGTCATTGTAAATAAGAATTTGTTCTTAACTGACTTGCCTAGCTAAATAAAGCTTAAATAAAATAAAATAAATAAAAAATAAAAACTTTGGCAGTGATTACATCTGCGAGTCTTTCTGGGTAGGTCTCTAAGAGAAGTCTTGCATAGATTTTTAAGACAATTAAATTAAAAACTGTAACTAGGCCTCTCAGGAACTTTCAATGTAGTTTTGGTGAGCATCTCAAGTCTAAATTTGGCCTTGTGTTTTAGGTTATTGTCCTGCTGAAAGGTGCATTTGTCTCCCAGTGTCTATTGGAAGGCAGACTGAACCAGGTTTTCCTTTAGGATTTTGCCTCTGCTTAGCTTTATTACATGTATTTTTATCCTAAAAAAACTCCCTAGTCCTTTTCAATGATAAGCATGCCAAAAACATGATACAGCCACAACCATGCTTGAAAATATGAAGAGTGGTACTCAGTGATTTATTGTATTGGATTTGCCCCAAACACAACGCTTTGTATTTATTTTTTACTTTAGTGCCTTATTGAAAACAGGGATATTTGTAATTTGTACAGTCTTCCTTCTTTTCACCTATGTTAGTATTGTGGAGTAACTACAATGTTGTTGATCCATCTTCAGTTTTCTCCTATCACAGCCATTAAACTCTGTAACCATTTGGCCTCATAGTGAAATCTCTGAGCGGTTGCCTTCCTCTCCAGCAACTGAGTTAGGAAGGATGCCTGTGTCTTTGTAGTGACTGGGTGTATTGATACACTGTTGAAAGTGTAATTAATAACTTTACCATGCTCAAAGGGATATTCAATGTCTGCTTTTTTATTTTTACCCATCTACCAATAGGTGCCCTTCTTTGCGAGGCACTGGAAAACATCCCTGGTCTTTTTGGTTAAAACTCTGTTTGAAATTCACTGCTCGACTGAGGGACCTTACATATTATTGTATGTGTGGGGTACAGAGATGAGGTCGTCATTCAAAACTCATTTTATATAATATAATTGCACAAAGTGTGAGTCTGTGCAACTTATTATGTGACTTGCTAAGCACATTTGTGAAAATGTCTAAAAATGTAATTCTCCTTTGACATTATAGGGTATTGTGTACAATCCAGTGACACAAAATCTAAATTTAATCAATTAAAAATTTCAGGCTGAAGGCATTGTAAATTAGGACACTGGATGGTAAAATGATGTGACACATTGTTGGCCCTGATGCAAGGCCGGTTCCAGGCATAAGAGACATATCAAACTCAGTTGGGTTCTCAACTTACTATTTGGTATTTGGTATTTTATTAGGATCCCCATTAGCTGTTGTGAAAGCAGCAGCTTCTCTTCCTGGGGTCCACACAAAACATGAAACATGACATAATACAGAACATGAATAGACAAGAACAGCTCAAAGACAGAACTACATAAATTTAAAAAGGGCACATGTAGCCTACACATCAATACATACACACAAACTATCTATGTCAAATAGGGGAAAGACGTTGTGCTGTGAGGTGTTGCTTTATCTGTTTTTTGAAACCAGGTTTGAGCAATATGAGATGGAAGGGAGATCCATGCAATAATGGCTCTATATAAGACTGTACACTTGAATTTGTTCTGAATTTGGGGACTGTGAGAAGACCCCTGGTGGCATATCTGGTGGGGTAAGTGTGTGTGTGTCAGAACTGTGTGTAAGTTGACTATGCAAACAATTTTCAACACACATAATGTGATGCAGTCAGTCTCTCCTCAAGTCTTAGCCAAGATATACTAGCATGCATAGTATTTATATTAGCCCTCTGATTAGAATGAAGAGCAGCTTCACTAGGTCCTTCCTTGCAGCAATCGACCACACGACTGGACAATTATCAAGGTAAGACAAAACTAGAGCCTGCTGGACTTGCTTTTTGAAGTGTGGTGCCATAAAAGTAGAGCAGCTGTTTACTTCGGACAGACCTCTCCTCATCTTTACAACCTTTGAATCTATATGTTTTGACCATGACAGTTTATGTTTTGACCAAGGTAACACCAAGTAATTTAGTCTCCTCAACTTGTTCAACAGCCACAACATTAATTACCAGATTCAGCTGAGGTCTGTTTGTATAAAATACAATGCTCTTAGAAACATGATGCAGGATAAGACCCAGATGCAGACACATTAGGCAGACAGTCAGAATCTCAGATGTTTATTACAAAACGGGGCAGGCAAACGGCAGGTCAAGGGCAGGCAGAGGTCAGTAATCCAAGACAGCGTGAATAAGGGCAGAATGGCAGGCAGGCTCAGGGTCAGGGCAGGCAGAATGGTCAGAACCGGGAGGACTAGAAAACAGAAACTAGAGATACTGAAAAACGGGAAAACACGCTGGTAAGACTTGCAAGACAAGACGAACTGGCAACAGACAAACAGAAAACGCAGGTATAAATACACGGGATAATGGGGAAAATGGGAGACACCTGATGGGGGGTGGAGACAAGCACAAGACAGGTCAAATGGATCAGGTGTGACACTTAGTTGAAGATTGCCATGCCGACAGACATGGAAATGCTGCTTCTAGCGCCAAAGCAACTTTGCAGTATTTCGTTTTTTTGTGTGTTATTTCTTACATTATTAGCCCAGAAAGTTTTTGGTGATATTACATACAGCCGGAAATAAATGTTGTATATCAGAAAGGGATATGTTCCGGGTATGTTCCGGTTGCCTCTGAGAATACCATTGACGTATACAAGGACACGGTAACTGAGTTAATCAGGAACTAATTAAACTAAATGACTATCGCCCCGTAGCACTCACTTCTGTCATCATGAAGTGCTTTGAGAGGCTAGTTCATATCACCTCCACCCTACCTGACACCCTAGACCCACTTCAATTTGCATACCGCCCCAATGGATCCGCAGATTATGTAATCGCCATTGCACTGCACACTGACCTATCCCATCTGTACAAGAGGAATACCTATGTAAGAATGCTGTTTATTGACTATAGCTCAGCCTTCAACACCATAGTACCTTCCAAGCTCATCATTAAGCTCGGGGCACTGGGTCTGAACTCATTTCGTATGTATATACTGTATTCTACTGCATCTTAGTCAATGCCGCTCAGACATTGCTCGTCCTAATATTTATATATTTCTTAATTCCATTCTTTTACTTTTAGATTTGTGTATTGTTGTGAATTGTTAGATATTACTGTACTGTCGGAGCTAGGAACATAAGCATTTTGCTACACCCGCAATAACATCTGCTAAATATGTGTATGTGACCAATAACATTTTATTTTATTTTATTTTATTAGTTTAGTTTATTACTGGCCACCCATTCCAAAACAGACTGCAACTCTTTGTGGGTTTCAGTGACTTCATTAGCTATGGTTGCTGATGTGTATATGGTTAAATCATCAGCATACATGGACACACATGCTTTGTTTAATGCTAGTGGCAGGTCATTGGTAAAAATAGAAATGAGTAGACCTAGAGAGCTGCCCTGCGGAACTCCACTCTTTACATGTTTGACATTGTCCATTAAAGAATTACACTGAGTTATATTAGATAGATAGCTCTGAATCCACAATATGGCAGAGGTTGAAAAGCCATATTACATATGTTTTCTCAACAACAGGTTAAGGTCAATAATGTCAAGGCTGCACTGAAACCTAACAGTACATATCCCACTATCTTCTTCTTATAAAATATAAAAAAATGTCAACCAATCATCAGACATTTGTGTCAGTGCAGTACATGTTGAGTGCCCTTCTCTTTTAGCACACTGAACGTCTGTTGTTAATTTGTTTATAGAGAAATAGCATTGCATTTGGTCAACCACTATTTTCTTTCAACAGTTTGCCAAGAGCTAGCAGCAAGCTGGTAGGTCTGCTGTTAGAACCAGTAAATGCCTCTTTATCACTTTTGGTTAGCGGAATGACTTTGGCTTCCCTCCAGGCCTGAGGACAAAGACTTTCCTCTAGGCTCAGATTATAGATATGACAGATAGGACTGGCTATAGAGTCAGCTACCATCCTCAGTAGCTTTCCATCTAAGTTGCCAGGAGGTTTGTCATTATTGATCGATAACAATAATTATTCCACCTCTACTACACTAACTTTACAAAATTCAAACTTGCAAAGCCTTTCTACCCATAATTGCATTTAAAATACTCCAACATTTTTTTTCCCATCCTTCTTCATCTTATATATATATCCTTACAGAGACATATATACATCCTTCTTCATCATCCTGGTAGATGGCAGCAGATTTTTGTCAAGAATGTCTCTGTAAATTTGCCCATTCATCCTTCCTTCAATTATGTGAAGTTTGCCAGTACCATTTGCTGAAAAGCAGCCCCACACCATGATGTTCCCACCACTGTTGGTATGGTGTTTTTAGGGTGATGAGCAGGCCTGTTCTGAGATGTGACCCAGTTGTAAAAGAGACCTTGACTACCTGATAAAATAACAGTGTGGTCTGTATATGATTCAATTCAATCTTTTCAGTTTCTGGCTTTGTCTAAGCTTGGAAAATAACCATCAGTTTGTATGGCAGGGCATTGTCTTGTAAGTTTGACGTTACATTAGGTTCCAAATATCTCAAGCCGAGATATATCCACTCTGTAGTTGTGCAATCACTGCCTGGTGACTCCTATTCCTGTTTTTCCTGCTTGGCCATGAGGATTTTAGTCTCTCTCTCTCTCTCTCTCTCTCTCTCTCTCTCTCTCTCTCTCTCTCTCTCTCTCTCTCTCTCTCTCTGGACACATGTTAAGAACAGAAATTGAGATAAAGAGGCTGCGATACTTGTGCTTGTGTGTGTGCGCGGACGCTCGCAGTGAAGAGATTGACTGATGTGATGTCACAGTTCAGCACAGTGTCAGAGCCATGTCAGTAAGGTTAGGGAGTGGAGGGGGAGGGGCCACCAGACAAGAGTTGTAAGGACTGGGGAGTGTTGGAGTGTTAGGGGAATCCAGCTCCACTGATGTCGGAGGTAGTCTGGCCCTACGCTGTATTACACTGGAAACAGTTCTCATGGCACTGTCATTGTTTAACAAAGAACCAATCACACAGAGGAACAGTGGAATGTGTCAATTTAAGCTGGGTAATGTACTAATAATAGGGTCCAAGTCACCATCTACTCCTGTTGTGCCTTTAAGCAAGGGACTTAACATAAACCATAAACTGCTCCAGGGGAGCTGCACTAGTCTATGGCTCAGCCTGTGCTTTAACCTCTCGGTTGTCTAGGGGTTAAGGTTAGGATAAAGCAAAAAACAAATGTGTATGTCCTGTGACAGTAGACATCAATGTAATGTTCAGGGATTGAGATCTGGTGTCAGTGCAAAGGCTGGTTTGTGGTCAGGCAGCTCAAAGAACAGGTTGAGATGTACATGTGAGGAGGATGTTGGACTGTGGAGGAACTTCCTTCCTTCCTCTCTCTCTCCCTCTCTCTTTCTCTCTCTCTCCCTCTCTCTCTCTCTTTCTCTCTCTCTCCCAAGTTATATAGCAAGTCTTCTCACTGGGGGAACTTTGGGGCAAACAGAGAGAGAGACAGAGAGAGAGGCAGACAGAGAGAGAGAGAGAGAGAGAGAAAGAGAGAGAGAGAGAGATAGAAAGCACGAAAGAAGAGACAGACAGAGAGACAGACAGACAGACAGACAGACAGACAGACAGACAGACAGACAGACAGACAGACAGACAGACAGACAGACAGACAGCAGCAGCAGAGTGATGTGTGCACCTGATCGGAGAGAAAGTGAGAAAATTAGAGGTTTTGTGGAGCAGTGTACAACTGCATGGTTGCTTGGGTTGTGAGTTGGTATTGGGAAGCGAGATAGAGAAAGAGAGGTTGTGATTTGGGTTTAAGGTGGGTGTGTGGATTGGGGATGCAGGGATTCAGAGAGCTGTGGTTTGATATAACTGGGTTCACAGCTGCCATAAACTGAAGTGAAAACAGGAAATATATGTAAATAAAGATAGACTTTCCACAATAGATCAACTGCGTTTAGTCAGATATGTTTTCATCACTTCACTGTACCTTGCTACCCATCTCTCTTTGAGACACCACCCTGAGTAAAAAAAAACAGAGAGAGAGAGAGAAAAGAGAGAAAAGAAAAGTGTCGTTGCTGCAACTCTTGGCACGATTTCCTCCCCTTTTAAATGTCAGCGCTTTAGCTTTGTGGTTGCTGGGCCTGGGTCAGAATTTTTTTTACTTTTAAATTCTGACAAAACAGAGATGCTAGTTCTAGGTCCCAAGAAACAAAGAGATCTGATTTTGGATCTGACAATTAATCTTGATGGTTGTACAGTCGTCTCCCAAAAAACTGTGAAGGACCTTGGCATTACTCTGGACCCTGATCTCTCTTTTAATGAACATATCAAGAATATTTAAAGGATAGCTTTTTTCCATCTTTGTAACATTGCAAAAATCTGACATTTTTTGTCCAAAAATGATGCGGAAAAGCTAATCCATGCTTTTGCCACTTCTAGATTAGATTACTGCAATGCTCTACTCTCCGGCTACCCGGATAAAGCACTAAATAAACTTCAATTAGTGCTAAACACGGCTGCTAGAATCCTGACAAGAACCAAAAAATTTGATCATATTACTCCCGTGCTAGCCTCTCTACACTGGCATCCTGTTAAGGCTAGGGCTGATTTCAAGGTTTTACTGCTAACCTACAAAGCATTACATGGGCTTGCTCCTACTTATCTCTCAGATTTGGTCCTGCCGTACATACCTACACGTACGCTCCTGTCACAAGACCCTTTCTCCTATAGAGCTCCATTTTAATGGAATGGTCTGCCTATCCATGTGAGAGACGCAGACTCCGTCTCAACCTTTAAGTCTTTACTGAAGACTCACCTCTTCAGTATGTCCTATGATTGAGTGTAGTCTGGCCCAGGGGTGCAAGGGTGAACGGCAAGGCTCTGGAGCGACGAACCACCCTTGCTGTCTCTGCCTGGCCGGTTCCCGTCTCTCCATTGGGATTCTCTGCCTCTGACCCTATTACGGGGGCTGAGTCACTGGCTTACTGGTGCTTTCCATGCCATTCCTAGGAGGGGTACGTCACTTCCTGTCCGGTTTGTCGCCCCCTCTGGCTTGTGCAGTGGAGGGGATCTTTCATGGACTATACTCAGACTTGTCTCAGGGTAGTAAGTTGGTGGTTGTTGATATCCCTCTATTGGTGTAGGGGCTGTGCTTGGTAGAGTGGGTGAGGTTATATCCTGCCTGGTTTGGCCCTGTCCGGGGGTATTGTCTGGGTATTGTTGGAGGGGGCCACAGTGTCTCCTGACCCCCCTGTCTCAGCCTCCAGTGTCTATGCTGCAATAGTCTATGTGCCGGGGGGCTAGGGTCAGTTTGTTAAATCTGATGTTATTATCCAGTGTCTTGTGTGAATTTAAGTATGCTCCCTCTAATTCTCTCTCTCTCCCACTCTACCTCCTCTCCCGTAGGACCTGAGCCTACCCGGAGCACCATGCTTCAGGACCACCTGCCCTGATGACTCCTAGCTGTCACCAGTCCACCTGGTCGTGCTGCTGCACCGGTTTCAACTCCTCTGCCTGCGGTTATGGAACCCTGACCTGTTCATTGGATGTGCCACCTTGTCCCAGACCTGCTGTTTTCATCTCGCTCTCGCTCTATTGCACTGAAAAACCAAGTGACATTCACTCCTGATGTATTTACCTGTTGCAACCTCCACAACTACTTTTATTATTATTTGACCCTGCTGGTCATCTATGAACATTTGAACATCTTGGAGAAAGAACTGGCCTTAATGGCCATAAATTGTTATAATCTCCACCCGGCACAGCCAGAAGAGGACTGGCCACCGATCAGAGCCTGGTTCCTCTCTAGGTTTCTTCCTAGGTTTTGCCTTTCTAGGGAGTTTTTCCTAGCCACCGTGCTTCTACATCTGCATTGCTTGCTGTTTGGGGTTTTAGGCTGGGTTTCTGTATAGCACTTTGTGACATCGGCTGATGTAAAAAGCGTTTTATAAATACATTTGATTTGATTTGATTTGGTTTGGTCAAGAGAGGACTGAACAACTTACAACTTTAGCTTTGTGGTTGCTGGGCCTGGGTCAAGAGAGGACTGAACAACTTACAACTTTAGCTTTGTGGTTGCTAGGCCTGGGTCAAGTGAGGACTGAACAACTTACAACTTTAGCTTTGTGGTTGCTGGGCCTGGGTCAAGAGAGGACTGAATGACTTACAACTTTAGCTTTGTGGTTGCTGGGCCTGGGTCAAGAGAGGACTGAACGACTTACAACTTTAGCTTTGTGGTTGCTGGGCCTGGGTCAAGAGAGGACTGAATGACTTAAAACTTTAGCTTTGTGGTTGCAGGGCCTGGGTCAAGAGAGGACTGAACAACTTACAACTTTAGCTTTGTGGTTGCTAGGCCTGGGTCAAGAGAGGACTGAACAACTTACAACTTTAGCTTTGTGGTTGCTGGGCCTGGGTCAAGAGAGGACTGAATGACTTACAACTTTAGCTTTGTGGTTGCTGGGCCTGGGTCAAGAGAGGACTGAACGACTTACAACTTTAGCTTTGTGGTTGCTGGGCCTGGGTCAAGAGAGGACTGAATGGCTTAAAACTTTAGCTTTGTGGTTGCTGGGCCTGGGTCAAGAAAGGACTGAACGACTTAAAACTTTAGCTTTGTGGTTGCTGGGCCTGGGTCAAGAGAGGACTGAACGACTTACAACTTTAGCTTTGTAGTTACTGGGCCTGGGTCAAGAGAGGACTGAATGACTTAAAACTTTAGCTTTGTGGTTGCTGGGCCTGGGTCAAGAGAGGACTGAATGACTTACACACAACACTTAGAGAAAGATTAAAAAACTCTGTGCCATAGGGCCCCCTACACTTTCTATAAATATACAAATTCAATGCATGCACACAGACCAGATCTGCAGCAACATACAGGGCAGAGATGTGTGGACAGGGAGCCATCTGGGGCAACATCTGTAGAAATATCACTAGAAAGCCACTCACTGCTTCTCTCTGGTGTAGTCTGGTGTCCTGTGGTGTTCTAGTATGAGTGCTGTAATCCTTTAAAACATGCTTGTATTGGTGGGTTACTAACTCAAACATTATCTGGTTTATGGCCTCTAGTTTTGATAATGTGTTATATGACCATATTCAAACCGTCATTGTTTATAGTATTCGAAGCCCATTGTTTGCCTAAATGTATCCCTATAAGGTGGCAGATAGTACTGATGAGTCAATGTGATCAATTTAATATTATTTAACGGTAAGTTGCGATAGTCTGCCCAAGTCCCAGTCCCCACACTGACATCAAGGGGAGAGGGGTATGATGCTATTCTCACAGTGTTGCTCAGATGAAACCAGTCATTCAGTCTTGTTTTCACACTGATGGTTAACTGTGAGGGCGGACATCAACACAAACTGTCAAGTCCTGCCAAGGTGTGTGTTGACGCGGGCGCGCACACACACACAATCATGTAGTTAGTGAGTTACCACTGCTCCTGTAAAAAGGGAACTCCTTCTCACTCTTGTGCTGCCCTCCAGTGGTACTACACTGAGATAAAACGCTTCACATAAAACAGGACAACATATCGATAAAGATGTGATTAATACAACATCTGGATAGACAGACAGACAGACAGACAGACAGACAGACAGACAGACAGACAGACAGACAGACAGACAGACAGACAGACAGACAGACAGACAGACAGACAGACAGACAGACAGACAGACAGACAGACAGATATCTATCTATCTATCTATCTATCTATCTATCGATAGATAGATAGATAGATAGATAGATAGATAGATAGATAGATAGATAGATAGATAGATAGATAGATAGATAGATAGATAGATAGATAGATAGATAGATAGATAGATAGATAGATAGATAGATAGATAGATAGATAGATAGATAGATAGATAGATAGATACTTTATTGATCCCCGAAGGGGGAAATATCTTTACACTATACATTGGTGGATGTTGGATGGTTAACTGTACTATACAGGTCGATGGCAGAGAAATACTTCAGTAGCTAAAAATGCATATGATATGAGCGAGGGTAATAATAGTTTACTTAATAGACAGACTGGCTAAATGAACAGGTAAGTGAATATTTTGCATGGTTAAATTAGATGTACAGGTAAATGACAGGTAAATGACAGGAAGAGATACTTAAATAGCTAAATGTGTGTATGATATAATTTGGGGTAATAATAGTAATTCCCTTAAAATACAGTCCTTACTGCGCAGGGTTTAATTACAGACAACTGCACGTATTGCACATTCGATATACTAAAAGCAATGAGAAAAGGTGCAACTGACAGGATACTAATATGCATTCCTGAGTGAATGCCTACGTAAGTTAGGTCCAAGAATGACTTGCAATATTGCACGTGATATGATATAACAACTGTACATGAGTATGTATATACAGACCTGCATGAATAAATAAGTCCTGAGTGAATGAGTGATTACGGACCAGAGTTACTCACGGATGGATGCATAATTGTTAAACTAGGGCTTAGCACCCCAACCCCATTAAATTACAATAAAGCAGTAAGAGGATCAGACTCCTTAAGCAATTGTCAAACCCACTGGGATGATCATGAGTTCTTTCGCCATACATTTACTATTGTCGTAACTCTATCATTAAAATGGTGACTACTATTTATTGAATAATTACCTACGTCTAATTATGGGATTTAAATGAATCCTGCAATAATTAGTTCGTTAGGATTCCAGGGGCACCAGGGAGAGAAATTTATTCCACTGAGTTGCTACTCTCCGAATTTAACTCAAATGTTTGTTCTATCTTCCGATATATAACAGCCCTTATTTAATGAATGTTGCCTCATCAGTCTCGTCCTAGAACGGTCATGAGTCCGTTAATCTGCACAAACCCCAGCACAAACGGATCCTTCCATATACACAAATTGGTTCAAATGATTGATTTACTAACTAAATGATAATACAGGATACACAGTAATGGTTATAGAAAAATGGTTATAATACAATGCACTTAATAGGATGCAGCTGCAGCACGAATGTCCTTGAGTCAAGCAAGTTTATTAGCGTCTCAAAGGTGTTATACCTTTTCGGGCAGGAGAGGGCGTTTCTGTCATTTATGACCCCCTTATCTGATTTGCCTGAGCGTAGCTGGTGCAAGCAAGGCATTAGAATTATTTATGATCTTGTGTAAACAGCTACAACCACAGTTTTATCGTCACAAAAACATTCTCTTTAATCTGGATATTTCTGGAAACCCTTAAAGTTACAATGTTTTCATAATCACACCTTCATTTAAACTTGAATTACATCAAAGAATCGACATTCATATCCATATGCCAAGAGTCCTCATTTTCAACACACATAATACAATTAATCATGTTCCCAATGTCTTGTTTCATGGGCATAACGTTTTGGCTCCATTGAGTCTAAGGACTCATAAAAGGGTCATAAACTGGGCATTTTCCGTCCTCTCTTTTCCTGTGAGAGAGAAAGTGAGAGAAGGTCTGGTCGTGTCAAAGCTCTCCCTTTCACCCCTCCAAACCACTCAACCCCCCCCCCTCCCTCCTTTGGCAGAAATGTATCCATCAAATGACCTGTAACCTCAAGTCATGAAAATATAGTTGAAGTTCCTACATATGCCCAGTATATTTCAAACAGTAACACACCAGAGACAATAGTTTATTTTATCCACTGGATGGCAGCAGTGTACAGCATACAAACTCTTCTTCCAATATCCCTGAACATCATTAAACCACAACTCAGAGATGGAGAGAGGGAAAGAGAGAGAGGGAGGAGGTTAAGGGGGGGAGAGATAGTGAGTAAGGAGGAGAGGGAGAGTAAGGGAGAGAGGGGGAGAGAGAGAGAGAGAGAGAGAGAGAGAGAGAGAGAGAGAGAGAGAGAGAGAGAGAGAGAGAGAGAGAGAGAGACAAAGCACACCATTAATAACTTGAGCAAAGTCCTCTCAGCCTCATCCAGGAGTCTCACTTGACACTGCTAAACCCTGTCTGAATGTGTGATCAGCTAATCATTTGCAATGTAAGCTATCCAATTTACAACATCTTCACAAGGTGCATGCTAACGATTATTCATTACTGACTGCGATGCAGGCAGCCCTCAGAGAGCTCAACGGAGGTAGCACACACAAACATACACACATACAGTCTATGAATATGTCATTGATGCTGGTGATAATGATGTGGATGATGACGATGGATTGTGACATCACTGAAGTGACACCCGTCTCACCTAAGTGTACAGCCAACCACCACTACAACAATCTCATCTCAGAATGTCCTTTAGGCTTTTGAGGTCATGAGCAAGTCAACCAACACAATCTAGATCTCCCTATACAATAAGCCTGCAACCCACTGGCCCTTATGCATTGAATCAACAACCACACTGGCCTTTAGACAGACTGAATCAACAACCCCACTGGCCCCCTAAATACAGACTGAATCAACAACCCCACTGGCCCCCTAAATACAGACTGAATCAACAACCCCACTGGCCCCCTAAATACAGACTGAATAAACAACCCTACTGGCCCCCTAAATACAGACTGAATCAACAACCCTACTGAACCCCTAAATACAGACTGAATCAACAACCCTACTGGCCCTTATACAGACTGAATCAACAACCCTACTGGCCCCCTAAATACAGACTGAATCAACAACCCTACTGGCCCCCTAAATACAGACTGAATCAACAACCCTACTGGCCCCCTAAATACAGACTGAATCAACAACCCTACTGGCCCTTATACAGACTGAATCAACAACCCTACTGGCCCCCTAAATACAGACTGAATCAACAACCCTACTGGCCCTTATACAGACTGAATAAACAACCTCAATGAAAATAAGAACTGAAAGATTTACTGCACAACAAACATAAGAGGATAAAAAAACTAAATAATTACAATAAAAACAGAATGACTAAAAAGCACGCTAAAGAAAGCTAGAAAGGTGTGCTTGAAGATCCTTTTTAAATATGTCCCCAGTTTCAGTTCCCCCCTCAGGTTATCTGGCAGGATATTCCAGGGACTGGCTGCCTCTCCATTCCTCTTGGTCCTAGGCTTTGGGATAGTTAAAAGGCCAGTGCCAGAGGACCTGAGGGACCTACTGGGTACATGACTTAAAAGCATGTCTGACAACCCTGCATGTACTGTCCCCCGATATACAGACTGAATGAACAACCCCACTGTCCCCCTATATACAGACTGAATCAACAACCCCACTGTCCCCCTATATACAGACTGAATCAACAACCCCAATGTCCCCCTATATACAGACTGAATGAACAACCCCACTGTCCCCCTATATACAGACTGAATGAACAACCCCACTGCCCCCCTATATACAGACTGAATCAACAACCCACTGACCCTTATTCAGACTAAAACTATAACCCCACTAGCCCTTATTCAGACTGAAACTATAACCCCACTGCCCCTATATATAGATAATGATCCTGCCTCACTGACTGGATACTGAGCATCTTAAAACAGAATGGACCACTGTCCCTTATACAGAATAATCTAGACTCACTGCCTGGCTACTGAGCATCATGTATCCATCAGCAGCCACCGATAGGGTGAGATGGGATGGGATGGGATGGGAGTGAACATTTCCCCTAATGGGAAACAATTACACAGTCAGTAGGTTCTTCAGTGACTTCTGATGAGAGTTGTTGGCTGAGGAAGTGGCCATGTAATCATGTGTGTGTAATGTGGTAATGCAGCTTATTGCTCAGTGACTCGCTGTGGATGTGAGCGGAGCCCGTTGAGTTGAGGCAGAGAGAAACAGAGACAGATTCAGAGGGAACTCTTAACCTCTATGAGACAGGAATCATCACTAGTTTTAACCCATCCTAACCTGAAGATTTAACCCCTCCAACCCTACAACTTCTGGGTATAGCCCAAAAAATCCAATCAGTGTTTTTTTAATATGCAGAGGATACAGAGGGGTGTATCAAATACAAATAAAATGTTATCAAATAACGTTGTTTGTCACATGCTTCGTAACGAACAGGTGTAGAAATGCTTCATTTTCCAACAATACAGAGTTAAGTAAAAAAAATCTAATTCAAAAAATGGAAATAGTGACACAAGGAATAAATACACAATGAATAACGAATAACAATAATGAGTAAAGAAAATAACATGTCTATATACAGGGAGCACCAGTACCAAGTCGATGTGCAGGGGTCCAAAGTAATTGAGATAGGCTGGTGGGTGGAGCTATAGGAGGGTAGGCTCATTGTAATGGCTGGAATGGAATTCATGGAATGGTAAAAAACACATTAAACACATAGAAACCACATGTTTGACTGTACCATGTATTCTAAGCACACACCCTGTGGTGCCTGTGTTGATGGTCAGAATGGCGGATGTGTTGTTGCCTACCCTCACTGCCTGGTCCGGCCCGTCAGAAAGTCCAGGTTCCAGTTGCAGAGGGAGGTGTTTAGTCCCAGGGTCTTTAGTCCCAGCATAGTGATGAGCTTGGGGGAGACTAATGATGTTGAATGCTGAGCTGTAGTCGATGAACAACATTCATACATAGGTATCCCTCTTGTCCAGTTGGGTGAGGGCAGTGTGGAGTACAATAGAGATTGTGTCATCTGGGGATCTGCTGGAGCGGTATGTGGATTGAGTGGGTCCAGGGTGTCTGGGATGATGGCGTTGATGTGAGCCATGACCAGCCTTTCAAAGCCTCTTGTAATTTACGGTACAATGAAATGTCTTCTGGCGACAATTCACCTTACAGTCACACACATTGACATTTGATGTAATTATTTAGCGTTTTAGGTAAAGCAAGCTGAGACTTATACTGTGATCCGACACACTCCTACTGTACATGGTTGGTTTGCTTGATCCACTACACACTTTAATGAAGCCAGTGTACACAACTGTACAGTAAAGTTTGTAATTGAATGCGTTTGCCTTTCTGGGAACAGAAAATCTATTTGTGAAAAGGACATGTAAAACCTTGAATTCATTCTTCATCTATTCACTGGAAAGTTGAGCTCTGACAATAATACATGTATGAACTGCAGCTTCTCCACAGTCACAGTCAGTGGCTGCGTCCCAAATGGAACCCTAGTCCCTATGTAATGGACTAATTTTGACCAGAGCCTTCTGAGTGCCATTTGGGACATTGGACATGAATCACTCTTTGAATGAAATATAAATGTATTTTATTTTCTCAGACATTGTATTGGAAGGGAAGAGATGCTTAGAAGGAGAGAAACAGACCTGTCTGTCATGTTCTCTGTTAGCTTTAGATTTCCAGATTTTTCTAATTATGTTTTTGACATACATAATTATGTTGTGGAATGGTGTGGAATGATGTGATGCCCACAGTATCCTGCACTTCTTAATATACACTGTAAAACATTTAGTATAACATTTATAGGAAGTTACTTGGCACAATTGGCCTGTAAGTTACTGTAACTTATTTTACAGTCCAGTTAGTGTAATCCATTTTATGGTACCAGAAATATTACTGTAACCTAATTTACAGCATATTACTGGAATTGCCCATGCAGCAACATATTACCCAGTGTTCTTTGCAAGTTTTCATTTTTATATTTACATTTTGGTCATTTTAAAGACGCTCTTGTCCTTACAGTCAGTGCATTCAACCAAAGTTGATTAAAAAAAATGCATATCACAGTCATAGTAAGTCAAACATTTCTGTAACTGTTACTGAAAATGTTGTTGTGGTTCAGGATACATTGGTCTTCAAAATAATTGTAATTACAAAAAGAAAGCATATGATGTATCTCTGACTAACTCTGGATAGTGCCAATACAATACTGAGATATTGATGCTAACTTTGTACCAGAGCAATGAAACACAGTACAATGCAGTAAAAGTGACTATTAAACTATAAGAATATGGTCTCTACAGTATTTTACTGTAATTACAAGGGATTAGAGCAAGCAGGTTAGCTGTGGGCATTTACATATTAATTCATATTAATGAATAATAAGTGTTTTATGTCACTTGCACTTCTAAAGGCCTAAACAAAGGCTTCCAAACTGGCTGTGATCACAGGCAAAAACGGATCAAATGGACATTGGTAAATATTTTACCATTAAAATGTCATTTTATTTGATTATTCCAAAATTCATTACAGTTTAAAATGTTCAACAAGTTCAAATTCAATCCATCATTAATTTACAATTCCAAGTAATAAACAATTCAAATTAGGCAACAAACCGCTCCCCCCTAAAAAAAAACTAATGGTAATCCAATAAAAAAATAATCTGAAAAATATTTCAGTCCATTCAATCAGTAAGTCACTCCACAATAGGTCTGTGTCTTTGTGTTGGGGGAGTGGAAGAGGTCGGGTTCTGTAGTTTGGAGGAAAGACAACCTGAGGAGCAAGCAGACACACAAGGAAGCCCTAGACCAAGAGATCAGTGGTCCTTCCCTGTGGCCTGTTCGCTCCCAGTGAAGGTATGATCTTTGGTCCCTCCTCTGGTGGTCTGATGCTGGCCAATTGGATCTGGATTGTTACTGGTACTGGTGCTGGATCTGCACAGGGGAAGAACAACAACCTGGGGCACAAGCAGACACACAAAGAAGCTAGCAGTCCCCTTGCTTACAATCTGCAACAACTCTGATACGTTTTCTATATAAATGAAAATACTAAAGAACTACTACCCCATATCACTTAAAATTGGTACAGTAGTCTCACTAACGGTTGCAACCAATATAGCAACTTTTAAGACACACCTTCAAATATGTTAATGAGCCAGCGATTCTTTCTCCTCCCACATTATTTCTCAACCATTAAAGGTTTGAGACTTGTTGCCACTCTGGTCTGTCTCCTACATAAATACTATTGTTAGAACACCACTAGCACATATGACTGAAATTGGTAAAGCACTCTCACTAATGGTGCAACAAATATAGCCTCTTACAAGACATGCCTCAAAAAATATGTTAATGAATGAGAAAGAGCAATACCACGCTTCCACTAGTGTTCAAAGGTTTTTGGCGCTCCAAAATACAGTATGGTACAGTATGTATTCTGAATTACTGGAAGCAATTTGCCACTAAGCCACTGTAGAGTTTCAGGACAAGGTTTATAGAATTCATAAAATACAGTATATTACCATATTCTGTGGGGGTACAGCATTCTCACTCATGGGTGAAACAAACATAGCCACTTACAAGTAGCACGATAAAATATGGTAAATAGCCAGAGATTCGTTCTCCGTCCACAACCTTTTCCCACAGTGCACCAAAATTAATACTGTAAAACACATTTACGGTATTTTACTGTGCATTCTACAGTGTTTTACTGTGAAATTACAGAAAGGTCTTACAGTGTGATGTAAAACAAATGTATGGTATTTTACTGTGCAATCTACGGTAATCTACTGTATTCAGTTTATACAGTATCATACTGTTGATTAATACAGTACGTTACTGATAAAATTATAAAAATGGGTAACAGTGTATGCTTTCAGCATTTCAATAAACATGCTGTACATAAGAAAACAAGTACCATGCAGTCAAGGCATACTTTCCAATGGCAAATCCATACATGGTTAGTAATGTGATTATTGGTATTCAATCTGCAGTTAGCTTGTACTATATATTAAATAACCATATACTACCATACATTGAATAACCATATACTACTCTAATTGAATAACCATATTCTACTATACACTAAATAACCATATACTACTATACATTAAATAACTATATACTACTATACATTAAATAACCATATACTACTTTACATTGAATACACTCCGCCTGTTGTCTTCCATTTCTGATTTAATACGTGGTTAATATATTGTGACAGTCAGATAGGCTGTTGAATGAATGCCCACAAGTGCATCTCAAATGGCACCCTATTCCCTATATAGTGCACTACTTCTGGTCATAAATAGTGCACCATATAGGGAATAGGGTTATATTTGGGTTGCAGAGCCTTTGTGACTACCCTTTGCTGCAGGGAGAGAGAATTCCTTGGTTGCAGGGTAGCAGTGAAACAAATAAGCACTGTGATGTGTGAGGAGTATGATAAAGTTGCTTCATAAGTTGCAGCACATTGTGTGTGTGGAATCATTATGAGGTATTAGGCCTCTGGAGGCTGCTATGGTTTTATTGGCTCGCCTTATGCAGCAATGTCTCATCCATTAAACAAATCAGGGACTTATGTATTAGATTAGCTGAACCACTGGCACCAGGGGAGCCCAGGTAGGCAGGCAGGCAGACACACACACACACACACACACACACACACACACACACACACACACACAAACACACAGAACCTCATCGTTTTATGATTCTGTTTCATAATAATCCATAATAAGTTATGTAATTGACAGCATTAAGAAGATACTGTCAGAGGAGCGATCTTTAAAATATATATAATGAAATTGAAGAGAAAAAAAAGCATCATAGAGTGGGCTGAATTGCATTTGAGGTATTAAAATGATAAACGGCAGTCACTGGAGTTGCTTAAAAGCGAGAATAAGCCGCAGCCCCGATTAAAATTGTTATCTAATTTTAATATTTCTTAATCACTTGTCAGTGATATTAAATGCTCATCACACTGAGTCATATTTTAATAACAACGTGTCTAAATGATAAGATGCTCCAATGTATCAAATTAAAAGACACTGAGAGAGTAAACTTGTTGGTACCAGCTTGAGTCATTATCTGTGTCCCAAATGGCACCCTATTCCTATAGGGCTCTGGTCAAAAGTAGTACACTATAAAGGGAATATGGTACCATTTGGGAGGCAAGCATTGAGTCATCCCACCTGCTAGCTTTATGCTAAATGCATCGTGGGGCCATGACCTCTGAGGTTATAGTCTACCTCCCCCTGTGGTGAAAGGTCAGTACTACAGTTGCAGTGCTGAAGTTAGTGTCAGACAGTTCAATGCATCATTATTCATTCTGCACTCAAGCAGAAAACAGTCCTTATAATGACTTTCTGCAAAGTGAACATTGCAAACTTCCAATGTTCAAAGTCTTTGGGGAAGGACTCGAGGATCATTTGAAGAGAACATGATGGAATTACATATTGTGAAATGGGGCTATTTGCTTAATATTTAAACGTATTGGCTAACTTCCAGGAAGGTTAAAAAGACAGGCTGAGGGGACGGAGCTTATATGAATGAGCTTGCCTTGACAGAAAGCTTGTTGACAGGCCTATGTCACTTGGATGCAGTGCCAAAAAAATATTTAAATTGCATCAAATATACAGTTGAAGTCGGAAGTTTACATACACCTTAGCCAAATACATTTAAACTCAGTTTTTCACAATTCCTGACATTTAATCCTAGTAAATATTCCCTGCATTAGGTCAGTTAGGATCACCACTTTATTTTAAGAATGTGAAATGTCAGAATAATAGTAGAGAGAATTATTTATTTAAGCTTTTATTTATTATTTCATCACATTCCCAGTGGGTTACATTCACTCAATTAGTATTTGGTAGCATTGCTTTAAATTGTTTAACTTGGGTCAAACGTTTTGGGTAGCCTCCCACAAGCTTCCCACAATAAGTTAGGTGAATTTTGGCCCATTCCTCCTGACAGAACTGGTGTCACTGAGTCAGGTTTGTAGGCCTCATTGCTCGCACTCGCTTTTTCAGTTATGCCCACAAATTTTCTATAGGATTGAGGTCAGGGCTTTGTGATGGCCACTCCAATACCTTGACTTTGTCGTCCTTAAGCCATTTTGCCACAACTTTGGAAGTATGCTTGGGGTCATTGTCCATTTGGAAGACACTTTTGTACCTGTTTCCTCCAGCATCTTCACAAGGTCCTTTGCTGTTTTTCTGGGATTGATTTGCACTTTTCGCACCAAAGTACGTTCATCTCTAGGAGACAGAACACGTCTTCTTCCTGAGCGGTATGATGACTACGTGGTCCCATGGTGTTTATACTTGCATACTATTGTTTGTACAGATGAACGTGCTACCTTCAGGCGTTTGGAAATTGCTCCCAATGATGAACCAGATTTGTGGAGGTCTTGGCTGATTTCTTTTGATTTTCCCATGATGTCGAGCAAAAAGGCACTGAGTTTGAAGGTAGGCCTGGAAATACATCCACAGGTACACCTCCAATTGACTCAAATGATGTCAATTAGCCTATCAGAAGCTTCTAAAGCCATGACATTATTTTATGGAATTTTCCAAGCTGTTTAAAGGCACAGTCAAATTAGTGCATGTAAACTTCTGATAGTGAATTATACGTTAAATAATTTTACGGAATAATTACTTGTGTCATGCACGAAGTAGATGCCCTAACCAACAACCAAAACTATAGTTTGTTAGCATGACATCTGTGGAATGGTTGAAAAATGAGTTTTAATGACTTCAACCTAAGTGTATGTAAACTTCCGACTTCAACTATATATCTTTTTACATCTCCCGTGTGGCATGTCTATTGTGACACGGTTCACAGCAGCACTGACGGATGTGTTGACTTGACAACTGTGTCAGAGTTTTGAACGACCCTTACTTCCCTTTTGTTCCATGCTGGCAGAAGACCTAGATAGCTAGTAACTAGCTAACACCAGACACACATGAAATGGGAAACATATAAGTATCTTTGCCATAGATGATTAGGGTAAACTTTTAATTATATTTGCTGACACCCTACAGTCAAAGTTTGGCACCAGTAGCGTAGCTATCTAGCTATATAGACCACGCCCCTCTGCAAACACGCCTTCTCCGATGTTGGTTACAATGAGGTACTTATTTAAATTAGCAAAGAGAATAAGCTAAGAGTTAAGGTGATGTCACCTTGTCCCCTTAGTAATGAATCCAAGTGTTTGACATGGGAGAGGGGACCAGTAACTTTATGATCAAACTTTATCAATGTACACTGAACAAATATAATCTTAATATGCAACAATGTCAAAGATTTTACTGAGTTACAGTTCATATAAGTAAAATCTGTCAATTGAAATACATTTATTAGGCCCATCTTTGGATGTCACATGACTGGGAATATAGTTGCTCACAGATACCTTAAAAAAAAGGTAGGGCCGTGGATCAGAAAACCAGTCAGCATCTGGTGTGACCACCATTTGCCTCATGCGCACAACACATCTCCTTCGCATAGAGTTGATTGTGGCCTGTGGAATGTTGTACCACTCCTCTTCAATTGATGTGCGAAGTTGCTGTATATTGAAGGGAACTGGAACACACTGTCGTACATGTCGATCCAGAGCATCCCAAATATGCTCAATGGGTGACAAGTCTGGTGAGTATGCAGGCCATGGAAGAACTGGAACATTTTCCATCTTCCAGGAATTGTGTACAGATCCTTGTGACATGGGGCTGAAACATGAGGTGATGGCGGCGGATGAATCGCATGACAATGGGCCACAAAATCTCGTCACGGTATGTTGGTGCGTTCAAATTGCTATTGATAAAATGCAATTGTGTTCATTGTCCGTAGCTTATGCCAGCCCATACCATAAACCCACCGCCACCATGGGGCACTCAAACCGCTCGCCCACACAACACCATCTGTCCTGTACAGTTGAAACCGGGATTCATCTGTGAAGAGCATGCTTCTCCAGCATGCCTTTGACCATCGAAGGTGATAATTTCAGGTCAAGACCCTTATGAGGACGACGAGCACACAGATTACTTTCCCTGAGACGGTTTCTGACAGTTTGTACAGAAAATCAGCTATCCGGGTGGCTGGTCTCAGATGCTCCCGCAGGTGAAGAATCCAGTTGTGGAGGTCCTCGGCTGGCGTGGTTACACGTGGTCTGCGGTTGTGAGGCTAATTGGACATACTGCCAAATTCCCTAAAATGACATTGGAGGTGGCTTATGGTAGAGAAAAGAACATTAAATTCTCTGGCAACAGCTCTGGTGGACATTCCTGCAGTCAGCATGCCAATTGCACACTCCCTCAAATCTTTAGACATCTATGGCATTGTATTGTGTGACAAAAATGCACATTTTAGTGGCCTTTTAATGTGACCCAGCACCTGTGTAATGATCATGCTAATCAGCTCTTTGATATGCCACACCTGTCAGATGGATGGATTATCTTGGCTAAGGAGAAATGCTCACTAACAGAGATGTAACAGATGTGTGCACAAATGTTAGAGAAATACACTTTTTGTGCATATGGAACATTTCTGGGATATTTTATTTCAGCTCGTGAAAAATGGGACCAACACTTTACATGTTGCGCTTATATTTTTGCTCAGGTAGAAGCAACAGTCATTTTCCATAGTTTCATGATCTGATTTCCTTCAAATATCATAAAATTTCATGAAAAACATAATTTTGACTGTTCATGACCTTTAATCGTACAAGTTTTAAACTGGTGCTCAAAGTCTAATAATTATGCCAGGTGTGCCAAGACTCTTACTGATTCACATTTTCATACCATTATCATTCTATAATTATAAATTCATTATATATTCTCTGAAGCTCTGAATATTTATTTGGATTATTAGGTCTGCCATTCATCATTATAGGCAATACTCAAAAAAATATTCTAGCCACAAAGTGTAATACTTCTGTATAAAATTATAATACAAGCAATAATATAGTATTAGTTTATATAGCATTTTCAATAATTTAACAACACATAACTTACTTTATCCTCTTAGTTCGTATTTAGATCATAAGGCTTCCTTCAATGTGCCACTGCTACTGATCTTCCACCTTTTAGGGGGTGGACAGTCCTTCATCTCCTTCTCCACTGTTCTTCACCAGGTTTCCTAACAAATCAATACATTAATATGTATAAATTCAGTGTACCTTATCGTTTACCTTGCTTCTAACGTTCTCTTTAACATTGTAATATTAATATTCATAATACCGTTTTATTAAGGGCAAAACAACATGCAGAAGGTTTGGTGTTTGTGTATGTATGTGTGTGTGCGCACAGGTGAGTGTGTGTGTCCGTGTACGTCCTATGTGCGCCCAAAATAGAACAATTAGCATTTCAGACCAGCCGTTTTGGCATATTGCAGCTCAGGGGGTGTTCACCCCTCTCTTGAAGTGTGACAGAGAGAGAGGAGTGTTATTGAGAGGTAGGTCCTTCTGATGTTCTGATGTGGACACACAATATTTACATTCTATCCGGTGACTCCGACTTCAGTTGTCATTTGTTTCGTTTTTATTCAAAAGTCAAAGTTGAATCACAAAGAATTCCGTCATATTCTAGACAACACATTATCTAAGATAATACCACTGCCTATTCTACACATAATGTTATTAATTATTCATGACACAGTTAGATATCTCTCTCTAGAAATGTAATCAAAAGACATTTTAAGTGGTAAGAATAAATGCCTGTATATAGTTTATTGTGCTGACATTTTGGTCTCCCAAAACGGGTTATTAGGCATCATTTTGATAAGCAATATGATTTTCTAGACTCTGAAACAGGTGCAAGGGACACGACCGGACCCGACGCAACAAATTCAAGAATTTTGGCAACTTCAAAAAGCCAATGGGAGCCTCCCTGCCGTTCTAGGAGGAGGGCTTCAATAAATCAGCACTACAGTCGACCAATCCTGTTGATTGTGGGAGGAGATAAACATACAAGTGGGTGTGTCTCTTAGACTGCGAGACGTCGCTTCGTACCCAATCCAACTCCGAGAGAGTATTGGCATGATGAGCGTTGCTTTACTATTTTGACAAGCCATGTCACAGCGCTACTTTGGAACCTAAACTGTATCAATCTGCTTGAACTTTTATTCACTAGGCATAAATAAACCAGACGCGGAGAAGAAGTAGTTGGACTAATTAGCCTACTAACCCGAGTCAAATTGACACAACAAGCGTCTACGTTTTCATTATTTTCAAGCCGAAAGGGATTTTGCTTCTGGACATGTGAATCGAAGGAGTTACTGCGAACCCCTGAAAATGAAGATACTAGCATCGGTTCTTTGTTGCTTCGGCTTTCTGCTCACTTCTGCGATGTTTCGGACGAGCTCTTCACAAGCAGGTGAGTGACTGACAGTTCGGTGTCTGCCTGGCTGGTGCGCAGCGCAAGGTGTTTGGCTACACTTGTCACAACTGAGCGCGTTGCGCACGGAACCAAGTGTTATTTTGTGTGCCCCATCCAACAGTTCCCACACACTTGTCCCTTTTGTTAAAAATGTATCCGGGTTGTACTTTAAATTGTCTATACCCTCTATGTTGATTTTCGTTCATATATGCTCTAAAATAACCCTGGCTCTTTTGAAGAACATTGAAGAGTAGCATTAAGTAGCCTATAGCCTGTGCGCCTCTTCTAAGTCAAAGAGGTCGTATTGAGAAATATCATAATCTATTAGGCTACGAGGTTATTCTATTGAAAATTAAACTGTCATTTTGAGAGAGTGAAAATTGTGTTTGGTTCGTTAAGAATATCTGCATTTCCTATGTATTTCTCGCTTAACGACATTTGAGGAATCTCAACCGACAACATGTTTCTGCGCTCATCCTCGCGCACGGGCACAAACAGAGAGCGTCACTGTTGAATTTGAAGCGAATAGGGAGCATTGAGCGTTCGTCACACGTGTCCTTTGGCTTGGACAAACAGTGGGCATCACATCACTGAGAACCAAGTTTACCCTAGCCTCCTGGGTCCTGCTACTGCTTCATTATTATCATGTCGTGTCGTCCTTAGCTCTGTGAGGGTGTTTGGGGGCACATTTTATCTATCTTTATACTCACTGGTAATAACAATTGCATACTATTATTTTTTGTTCTTGTTCTTATTTTTTACAATTATTATTATGAGTTATTTTAGAAGGCTTAGTAGTAGTATATAAATTGTAGTATATAAGTAGTAGCAGTAGTAGTATAGGTTATGGAATAAAAGTAGGTCTATAAAATATCCTATAAACGAGTATAGTAAAGAACTGAACTGAATGTTTAACATCGCGCCCTGCTTGGAACAGTGCAGCTCTCCACACGGTGGTACTATAGTATGAACCGGAGTGAAATGCTCTGGAAATCTTTATCATCAGCTCCGCGCCAGGCAAAGGCACAGAGCGCGCGAAAGGGACAGAGCACGGACCGTAGACACAAACCAATACTTCATTGCTTGTTCTTAGTGCCAAAGCAGCCAATATTTGAGCTTGGTTTTTCCGTCCAGTCTGTAGCATACTCTTAGTTTATAACCAATGTACTTTTTTTCTCAGAAATGTTGTTATATAACAGATTTGGCAGGTATTCTCTTCTAAATATTTAAACATCCTATATAGACCCGTGCACAGCAAGGAATTGACTATAGAGCCACACACTCCTTCCAACCTGCATGCGGTTTATTAAAAGCTAAACATGCAATAAATCGGACCCGCACTTCCCCGGGGCAACAAGAGGTTGATTGAATAGCCTTTAGATAAAAAATAAAAAAATAGGTTGGAAGATAAGGGGACAGGTAAGGGAAGAAATAGGCTACCGGTCCGTGCTGCATTTCTGATTAGACCTTTTTAGTCGATTACCTACATATTTTGTCATCCATATTAGTAATTATTAGAACGTTATTAGAACAATACAGTATTGTTATCAACATTTGTAATAATTGTCTCGTTTTTTTCGATTCCAGACTTCAAGGCAATTTCTTATGAATATGTATTCTCTTTCTATTCTGTGTATATCAGAAAGCGGTTGTATGGCATATAGATGCTTCATCTGCTGCAGTTTGCTGCTTGCGTGTGTTTATGTATAGGTGTATGTGCAGCCTTGTGCTTGCGTGTATATGATCCCCAACATCAGCTGGACAGGATGTCAAGCAGAGGTGTTGTGAGGCAGAGAGGCTTGCCTCAGCACTTCAACCTTGCCATGTGTACCACTAGGTGTCTCACAGCTGCACCTCTGATATAACGCACCAGTTCCAAATTCCTCTCTGGAGTTATGTTGCTTACTGACAGAAGCTCTATATGACCTTTACAGACGGGTTCGACCCAATGCCATATATAAACCCTGGATTGCGAATGCTATGTATTCTCCATATAAGTTAATTAAATTATACACTATTTCAATTATGTTTCAAGGACAAAATTATACAGAACAAAAATATATACGCAACATGTAAAGTGTTGGTCCCCATGTTTCATGAGCTGAAATAGAATATCCCATAAATGTTCCATACACACAAAAAGCTTATTTCTCTCAAATTCTGTGGACAAATTTGTTTACATCCCTGTGAGTGAGCATTTCTCCTTTGCCAAGATAATCAATCTACCTGACAGGCGTGGAAGATCAAGAAGCTGATTAATTAGCGTGCTCATTACACAGGTGCACCTTGTGCTGGGGACATTAAAAGGCCACTAAAATATGCAGTTTTATCACACAACACAATGCCACATATCTCTAGGTTTGAGGGAGTTGTTGCCAGAAAATGTAATGTTAATTTCTCTACCATTAGCCACCTTCTACGTTGTTTTAGAGAATTTGGCAGAACGTTTGTTTAACCACGCCAGCCCAGGACCTCCACATCCGGTATCTTCAGCTGCAGGATCATCTGAGGGGGAAGGGTTGCTGTGGAGTATTTCTGTCTGTAATGATGCCCTTTTGTGGGGAAAACCTCTTTCTGATTGGCTGGGCCTGGCTCCCCAGTGGGTGGGCCTATGGCTGCAACTCTGCCCATTCATGTGAAATCTATAGATTAGGCTTTATCTATAGATTAGGCTAATGTATTATTTAAATTGACTTATATTTTTGTTAAATGGGTACATGTATTTAAGCATTTTTGTTGTTGGAGTGGGGACATTAACATTAGTAATCTATCCAAAGTTATACTTTTAGGAATTTAAAAAAAAAAAATTGTTATGTTTAGCTCACATAATATAATTTAAAAGTATGAATTAAGGTGTCTGTAATAGAATACATTTGGCAAAAACAAATGAAGGCATTAATAAACACATTTCTTTAGCTTCCATAATATATTTTTTTACAATGGTGGGGAGTGTCAAGATGGAGGCAAGGTGAATTCAACACAGCGTCCCCTTTCAGTCATCTAGTGTATAAATAAATCATTGGTTCGACCCCTACTAGGGCTGTGGAGGTCATTACATTTTTTCAGCTGGAGATTGTCTAGTAAATAACTGCCGGTCTCTAAAAAAAATTAATCCATGCTGCCCCCTAAAAAAATCCATGCCTCTTTGTGCCTTTAGGCTGAATATAATAACTATAATTCCCTTCTCCCGGCTGGGCGCACTGAAGCACCTGGCTCTCCGTCGTGTGATCAGGCTTTTCTCACAGGCTACAAGTGAAGACAGACACATCAGGGTCGCAACTGTGTGAGTCCTTATCCAATTCCGAGGCGCATACTGAAGATATTAGAAGAACTGTCCATATTTCATTTTTGTCAGCCAACAAGATGAGTAGGCCTAATGAACAGCATAATCACTAGCCTATGTCAATCTTCTATCCCCCATAGTACAAAAGTTGACCTATTCTATTCTGTGCAAGAAATAAATATTCCAAACATAGTCTGGGACAATTGTGGGATACGATAGGTCCCAAATTAATACATTAATGAACTGCCTTAATTTTCCTGGACCCCAGGAAGAGTAATGGGGATCCATAATAAATAGAATACAATACAATACAATAAAAAAAAAAACTATGTTTAAGTAATGAGGCTGACGCAACAGATCAGAATGTTTAGCTTAAAATGTTGATAAACTATTAGGCTATTTCTTTACATTATAAGTGCAGCAATGCGCACACAGCAGTAGGCTATAAGCAGGAATGTTCCATTAGCAGGAAAACTCCATTCTCAAAAGTGACTGCAAAAGCAATCATGCATGTAATGCGTTTATTATAAAGGTGCATTTTTATGGTGAAAGTTACCTTCCCGTAAACTTGGAACTCATGCACTGCATATGTATGCCAGTTAGGCTCTACACCTGTTGTAAAGCGGATGAATGTGCTTAAATTTAAGAAGACATTTGGCCACATTAGTTGTGATTCAAACATTGGGCTATGTGTTTAGATTTGTTATATATTCTAAGACTGTATGATGCAACTCTAATGATGATTTTAAAAAAGTTGCATGAAAGGCATGAGCTCTGCTTTGTTTTGTTTTTTTGCGCAACCTGTACACACTTCATCAGTCTCTCATTCACAATTTGACAAGCACTTGATAATGGCTCGAATTTCCCGGCTGCAAATATATCCTTCACAAGTGATAGGCTAATATTGTCACCCATCAGACTATTCTTGATTTAATCTTGTCTTTACATATACTAAATAATATATCTGTGAAATTTGTTTTGATTTAGAATTTACCATTATCATGCACCTGTCTTGAATCAGGGGCAGGGGAAATAAAGACATGTCATCTATACACTTAAATGGAGGACGCTATTCCCGTGGTTCATTTTCATGCCATCCTGTTGTAAAGAGAAGCAATGTGCTTAATCAGTGACGGCTGGTGATAATTATTTTTGGGGGGCGCATGCAGTACCAAAAAGCATGTTGACTACTTTTTTTTTTTTTTAATAACACATTTTTATTATACAGACAAATAAAAGTATAAATTCAAGCATTAAAGAGAAAACAGTGTCTGCACTTTTATCTTTTTACACATTCCTTTCCCACATATAACTGAATGAGGAAAAAAATACAAACAGCAACAACAGAGTAGCATGTTGACTACTTGAACATACATTTTGCTCTCCTTTCTTTCTGGCCAGCAAATTTCTCAATGACTCTCTGATTAAAGTCAGTCATCTCAGTAACAAGTCTCTTTTCCATGGACAGCAATGCCAGTGCATTCAGCCTCTCCTGGGTCATGGTGTTTCTGAGAAAAGTTTTTATTATTTTCAAGGTTGAGAAGCACCTCTCAGCTTCAGCTGTGGTCATGGGTGTGGTAATGAGAACTTTTTGTCACCTCTTCGTTGTGCCTTCTAATGCCAATCCTGTAGCCTTCATCTAGTTGTTCAGCAATGCTAACTCTGCCCAAAAACGTTAGTTTCATGCTATTATCAAGATGGCTGCGGCTACTGTCATGACGTTTGCATTTTTCAGATAGATGTTTGAGGTCTCTTACCCCGTGTTGGTCCGGTCCGAGATCCTTTATCCTTTTTTTTTTCTTCCAGCGAACGCCTTGTGAAATGATTTTTTTGTAAATGAATTACAGAATTTGGTTTAACTGCTGCCATTTATCTCTACGAAAGTGATCAGCCTAGAAAGGTTTTGGCGGACTCGGAGTGTCGGTGTCGCCGCGCACTCGCAGTAGTGGCCAAGAGCGTAAAGTTGAATGACAGGTGACGAGAACCAATCAGATTGGATAAAATAACATGTATCCAATTCTGATTCGCCAGGGACGCAGCGACCAGCGCCCGGAGGAGGATCTTTAAGAAACCAATTAGAGACCAGCTTCAGGTCACATGCTGCCCGAAGATTTATGGACTCAGATAGACATCCATTTGTCCGGCGTCCCTCGCCCATAAATAGTTAACCGATTAAAGACAGTTTTTATTAAATGCTGAGGCTCTTACTACCAGCCGGCACATCGTATGAGTAATCTGTTTTATTTTTATTTCATTTTTATATAATTTTTGTATACATGTACATTTCTGGAATTTTGATGGGGGCGGCGCCACAGCGCCCTCTATTGACAAGCCGCTACTGTGCTTAATATTAGGAAAGTTGAGAAATAAATATTGTAGGCGTATCCTATAGAAAGCTGATTGGATCCTCCTCTTTTTTTAAATGTATTTTTTTAATTTTTATTGAACCCTTATTTTACTACGCAAGTTAGTTAAGAACAAATTCTTATTTACAATGACGACCTACGGCGACCTCACTTAACAAGGAACAACGCTGGGCTAATTGTGCGCCGCCCTATGGGACTCCCGATCACGGCCGGTTGTGATACAGCCGGGATCAATCCAGGGTCTGTAGTGATGCCTCTAGCACATTTTTAATAGAGACCATCACTCTGTTCGATCCCATTTGCATTGATGTCAGAGTGATTAGAGGGACAATAGAGTGTTGAGTACCAGGCAGTTAGCACATTTGGTAGGCTACTGATGACCATGAGCAGCATCAGAGCTTGAAAAAGCCTAATTACCATGACTAAACGGTCATGTGGAATTTGACTGCCATTATGACTCGTGACCCGGTATGGCGGTAATACGGTCACCACAACAGCCCTAGCCCCTACAGAGTTGCGTTTTACATCCAAAACAGCACTCTATTCCCTATTTAGTGCACTACTTTTGACCAGAACTAGGCCTATTGTAGGGATGTAAAGTAGGTCGTGGTAGGCCATCGCAAGGGCTTTTATTTGCAAGGTGAGAATAAATAGGTGCCAAATGTAGGCTATTTACAAAACAATAAACAGGACTAAGAGCAAATACATACCTACCTCCCTCTTGACCCAGGCTCTAAATATGCCAACCTGTCCCCCGTTCTGGCCAAACTGCTACAACATGAAATACCCATAATGAATTTCCTCACAAACATCAACCAATCAACAGGTGGGCAAGCGCCATGACACAGTTTAAACATGGTGCTCTCAAACTTGCCTCAATTGGCATGTCACAATGAGGGGATTTGATTAATCTGTAACGGGTAGGCGTGTTTTGCGCCGGGTGAAAGTTAATTGCATTCGTTTTGGAACCGGGCTGCCTCCTGGCATGAGTCAGCTGCCCTGTTCAAGCCCACGGCGAATTCGCCTCAACAAAAGTGACGTAATTAATGATTATGATTCTGTGTTTTCACATGCAAAAGTGATTAATTTTGATAAAATACGCTTTATCTGCCTTCCCAATGAAAACTATTTAGAAAATTCTAACATACCTTATATTTAATGTGAAATAGATGTTGTATGTTTCTGGAAGATGCACCATGCAGCCTTGTTGATGACATGACCGGGCGGCGCAGATTACTGTTTGATTTGAGAAGAGCGCTCCTCCCCCACCACTTTCGCCCGTTTGCGTCACGGTCATAGACCGACGCCCTGCGGCTCAGCATAATCGAATCCCCCAATCTCCACCGTGAAACACGAAGATTGCCTCTACTATTACGAGAATAAACAAAATAAGCATTTTCATTTCTTTAGCCTATTCGTTATTCTTAAACGTGATCACTTTGTATTGAAACGTGATCACTTTGTATTGATACGTTTAAAGTTTTAATCAACAAATGCATGCATTGAAAGAGTAATTAATGTGAAGCCAAACATAATGTTTGACGCCAAAACCAAATGAATGGACGTGCAACCACAAAAACCTACAAGCCCTACATTTATTTAACTTTTCACACTTGATCAGCAATCAAATAGAGGAGAACCATTTGATATAATCATATTGTTGGCGTTGTATGCCTAATCATGGCAATAAGTAACATGATGGGAACATAGAGCGCCATCTCAGACGCCACTTGTGTTTTCCCACCTTTAGACAACGTTCGTGATCTGAAGGAAGTGCAATTGCCATGAAAGAAGGGAAAAATGTGTCTCATTAATATTTATTGAATGACAAAAAATACTCCAATTTAATTTTGGCATTCATCAAGGGAAATAGAATGTAGTCTCTGCTAGAATGTTTTGATCCTTTTTCATCATGAATCCTATTTAATGTTTGCCTAAGGCTATATCCTCCTGGTATTTAAGGTGGCACTATGTTTGAAATGTTACAGTTTATCAATCTAATTAATGTACATGAAGGATACTTCATGATTAAGGCAATTTCAGATTTTAATGTAAAGTTTATATATTTTTATTTCACCTTTATTTAACCAGGTAGGTTAGTTGAGAACAAGTTCTCATTTACAACTGCGACCTGGCCTAGATAAAGCAGAGCAGTGCGACAAAAACAACAACGACACAGAGTTACACATGGGATAAACAATGAATGTGACGAATGAATGAATAAAATGTTATTTTTGTGTCCAATCGCCAGTTGGCAACCCATCCCTTATGGGATTAATTGACACATAAACAAACATTACAATAATTCACTGTGATAATTCAATTATACTTCTTCTTCTGGTGTTCTCTGCATTAAAGATGGCTTTGGTTCATGCAGTGTCAATATTCTGAATTATTACCCTAAGTATATCCATCTACAGAGCAGAGGCTACAGAAGCTGAAATGACATGGACAAGTTGTTTGGTTGACATTTGATTGTTTCTATAATTATTCCCATCTTGAGTTCATAGCACATTGAAATGTTTACATGGCCTCACTGACTCAGACAGGGAGGCTGGAGTACCAAGAAAGGGAATGTGTTATGGCGTGTCAACATTTCTGAACCACGTCACTTGTCTTCCTTTCTGTCCAGCAAAAAACAATGGTGGCATTTTCTTCCCACACAGCAATACACCACAATCACACACACCCTCTTATTAATTTCTCTCCCATCTTTGTCTATGGAAGAAGATGTGACCTCTTTGTCACTGCCACTCAGCTGGAAGAACAGCAAGCGTTGATTCAGAGGCGATCCCCTCCGTAGCCAAGTGGAGGCAGACTAGCGAGTCTCACTCAGATGCAGAACATGCGCTACACACAGCAACAATGTCCCACTCTGCTGAGGAGAGCAGCGAAAGCAGTGACACCAGGAGATGTGTGTGTGTGTGTGAGTACTGTGGCTTTCAAAAGGGGGGAGTAATAGGGCATCTGTATTATGTTTTGAGTTGATTTTTTTTTCTTCTGTTCGGCAGTATTAGATTCAGTCAGTGTTGATAAAAGAGAGAGTAGCCTACCTGACCTTTGCATCACCCTCATATGTCACGTGTGCAGCAGCTATACAGCGCACAAGGATAGGCAGTAGAGCACATGTGTTTTGCCAGCGTCATTGTCATCCATCAAAATGTCCCCCGCTTGAGAATATCTTAATTGAATTCTGAGCACCGTCCTAGCCCGCAATTCATCACATGTAACCTAGTCCTACTGCTGCACATGAGATGGCAAGTCAGGTATGTGTGATTAAGGATACATCAGCTACGTGAGACAATTAAACCACTTTGCTTTCGGATTAGGCCATGTGAGTGTCCCTCTTTCTTCCACTGTCTCTCTCTCACTTTCTCTCCCCTCTTCATTTTCATGCTTTATTAAAAACATCCAATCAAATCAAATGTTTATTGGTCACATACACGTGTTTAGCAGATGTTATTGCGGGTGTAGCGAAATGCTTGTGCTTATAGCTCCAACAGTGCAGAAATATCTAACAAGTTATATCTAACAATTTCACAACATATACCCAGTACACACACATCCAAGTAAGGAATGGAATTAGGAATATATACATATATGGACGAGCGATGTCAGAGCCAAATGGACTAAGATACAGTAGAATAGTATATGGTCTCAGTAGCTCCACTCTCCTCTCTGAATGTCAATCTTCTTTTTATTATTGTTTTTCTTCATTATTTAAAGCGGTATATCTGACTTGATGAAGATACATGTTGGAATGAAACGTTGTCAATAAAGGTGTCAATATTCAGTGTACGGGCTTTTCTGTTCTTTTCCAAGTTTACTTCTTTAGCCCAGCACCTAAGTTTTTAACGATGTGCATATGACCACAAACATTCCTCTACATGAGTACATCCCCATAACATGGCCAGTAGTCTAAAGGTGATGGCTAGCATTGTGTAGCTATTACAACTAACACTAACTGTCTTGAGTATAAAGGCTGAGAGCCAAGAATACTGGCCAATGATATCATGGGATGTCCTTTTCCCTTCTCTCTCTCTCTCCTCTCTCTCTCCTCTCTGTCTCTGTCTCTGTCTCTGTGTGTGCGTCCCTCAAGTCAAGTTTCATGAACTTCTCTTTAGAGAAAAAGTAATAACCCCTCAAATGTAAATTACATCAGGCACTGTTTGCTGGGTCTCGGTTAAGGAATCGATTCTGCTTGTTTTATTTAGGATGTCTAATGTATTACTGGGGAAGTCCTGCCACGGAGAGAAGCCAACACTACTGTCACTTCCTACATCCTACAACACTGAGACTACATCCCAAATGGCACCCTGTTCTCTATATAGTGCACTACTTTTGTTAAGAGCCCTATGGAGACTATATAGGGAATAGGGTGCCATTTGGGACACACCACTGATACATCATATATCCTACAGGCTTTCCTCCATGTACAGTTTACGACAGCTGTGATATAGCACACTTGCTTACATAGGGTTGCAAAATTACGTAAACTTCAAGAAATTATTCCATCAATCCAGGAATCTTCCAACTTTGAATTTTGAGAAACATGGGAATTTTGTGAAAATTACTTGAGTTTTACAACCATAGGCTTGCATTAAGAATACAGTGAGAGGTAGCTGAATAAACCAGATGTCTTGTACAATACAGCTACTGTCAATTAGAGCTAAGCCCATACTGCTAGCTAGCAGGCCTGCATTGGACCACACTGAATAAACTGTAAATCTATAAAGTGCTCCAAAATCCTGCATTGCAGTTCATTACGAGGGCCCTTATTAACAACATTAGGCTACATTTCCAAGATAACATTGAAAGAACACGTGAACATCATTGTCTTTTCCCTGTCTCTGTGTGTCTATGACATATTCATATGTAGTGTTATGATCCATCCTTCAAATGAGCGTGAACAATACAGATGTCTAAGTCACTGCAAGTGTGTCTGTCTATCTGGAGATCCTATTGTGTCGGTCTATCTGGAGTTCCTATTGTGTCTGTCTATCTGGAGTTCCTATTGTGTCTGTCTATCTGGAGTTCCTATTGTGTCTGTCTATCTGGCATTCCTATTGTGTCTGTCTATCTGGAGATCCTATTGTGTCTGTCTATCTGGAGTTCCTATTGTGTCTGTCTATCTGGAGATCCTATTGTGTCTGTCTATCTGGAGTTCCTTTTGTGTCTGTCTATCTAGATTTCCTATTGTGTCTGTCTATCTGGAGTTCCAATTGTGTCTGTCTATCTGGAGATCCTATTGTGTCTGTCTATCTGGAGATCCTATTGTGTCTGTCTGTCTGGAGTTCCTATTGTGTCTGTCTATCTGGAGTTCCTATTGTGCCACTCTCACAAATATGCACAGTACACTTCCTAACTACCCCTCATCTCTTGGCAGGCCTGTTTGTGTGTGTGTGTGTGTGTGTGCGTGTGTGTGTGTGCGTGTGTGTGTGTGTGTATAACCCAGAGGCTGAGAGACTGTCTGTCAGGCTGCAGTTAGGAGGGTTGGTGGATTGAAGGGCCTTTTGACAAGTGTGTGTTCTAAAGGTTTAAACTGACAGGGGGGTTGGAAGAAGGGAGGACGGAAGGGGGAGAAGAGGGAAGGAGGCGGGGGAGGAGGAGGGATGAAGCATCAACTCTGGTAATTCACTGTCTTTCTCCATCTTTCTCTGACTGCTGCACTCGTCTATACATTACTTCCCCCGCGCTTTCATCCCTCGTTTTCTTTGTGCGCTCCACAAAAGAGGAGAGAATTAGAATTAAATATGGCTAATCACACTCATTACCACAATGTATAGAATTAAATGTTCAGATAATTGTTAATTGTGGCCTTTATAGTTTCTGGTCTCTCTCAGCCTTATTAGCCTCTCCCTCACTTGTTGCCTTTATAATTCCTGGTCTCTCTCAGCCTTGTTAGTTCCTCTCTCTCCCCAACTCTCCTCTCCCCTGGCTCCTGAATAACAATGGGGAACAAATAAAATAATAATAGGTTGGCAAACTTGAAAGCAGCTTGGGCTCCGCTCCACCTTCTGAATAGCGTTTAATGTGTTGCGGGGGCGCTAAAGGCCTAATTTCACACTTGTTTTCTTAGTTATCCCCTTTTAAAATATTAATAGTTATCTGCATTTACAGTGTAATTACAGAAGGGTTTTGAGTGATATCAACTGCTTCAGGACAGTTGGAACGCTTGCTCAAAGCTTAATCTTGAAATGGGTCAGTTAAGATAAAGCTGTTTTAAATGCATGAACAGCTAAACAGAGAGAGCCTAACATAGGAACCAGTGTTTTGTCTCTCTCTCTCCTCTCTCCTCTCTCCTCTCTGACTGAGACTGACTGAGAGACTGACTAACTGAGAGACAGAGGCTGTGATAGAATAGCATGCATGGTCCATTGTTCAGCACCTCCCATGGCCCAGAGTGTAGATGGCTGTGAACTCTGTGCCAGAACTGTCAGCCTCTTGTGCACACACTCACTAGCACACACACTCACTAGCACACACACTCACTAGCACACACACACTCACTAGCACACACACACTCACTAGCACACACACACTCACTAGCACACACACACTCACTAGCACACACACACTCGTTAGCACACACACACTCGTTAGCACACACACACTCGTTAGCACACACACACTCGCTATCACACACACATGTTAGCACACACACACTCGCTAGCACACACACACTCGCTAGCACACACACACTCACTAGCACACATACTCGTTTGTACACACACACTCGCTAGCACACACACACTCGTTAGCACACACAAACTCACTAGCACAAACACACTCTTTGTGCCAGCCCCTGCAGCTAGCAGAGCCCCTGATACCTGTGAAAAGCCTGTCACTCCCGCCCCAGCTCCAGCCTGTTTGTGTGTGTGTGTGTGTGTGCACCTAGCAGTCACCTTGCAGCAGAGCAGAAATAGCGCAGCCCTCTTTCCCTGCCTCGGTGTAAAGGTACATAAAGCATAGAATGACAGGTGGAAATGCAATTGACCTTGGCTGGATGGCTGGGCTGGCTGCTGAGGGCTGGGCTGGCTGGGGTTTGGGTGGAGGGGGGTGGAGGATGAGGATGCAGGTTTCAGAGCGAAGACAGGCTATGTTCACACTGCCCACAAAACGAGATGGAAACTGAGCTGCACTTCCTAACCTGCCAAATGTATGACCATATTAGAGACACTTATTTCCCTCAGACCCACTCCCATATCTATTGGGTGAAATACCACAGTGTGCCATCCCAGCAGCAAGATTTGTGACCCACAAGAAAAGGGCAACCAGTGAAGAACAAACACCATTGTAAATACAACCCATATTTGTGACCGACCGGCTCAAATTAGTCTTATGTAGCAACATTTTAAAAGTAGAGACTCAGTTTTTGAGGAACAATGGGAAAGTAATTCTGCTTTGAAAGTTGATAAACTTGTAAACTCACTTTTGAGAAAATGGCCTTTGAATGTTTTGGTAGCTAGTGAAGAACTATTCTTTGTCTACACCCATTCAGCATCGTTCACACCCTCTTAAGCTTTAGCCCCACCCATCTCGTTTCGCTCTCAGAGCGTTCGTAGCGCACAGGGATGTCTAAAAAGTGCAGTCTTTTCTTTAACACTGTTTGGAAGCTTTGCCTGTATTTTGCCAAATAACTCAAAATGTATGTATTTGGATGTTTTGAAGTTCTACACACTTTCATTCAGAATCATCTATTCTTTCTAATGATGTACATGTGGGTAGCATAGTATGCTGTGATCAATTGCTGGTAGTTAAAACTTCCAAATTATATTTTTACTCATGGAACTCTGAGGTCGTTCCATTGTTTCCTATAGGGGGAATAGGGGTGTGACTGTCTATTTCGCTAAATATCTCAGTGTATATTTTGATTTTTTTTCAAGTCGGACACCATTTAAATCAGGAGAATGTCCTCTTTGTAGTGATGTAAGGTATATTTTTCCTTTTGTAGTTTAACTATTTAACTATATGACATTTTTCTGTTAATTTTGAATAGTTTATTTCACTTTTGTTTATTATCTATTTCACTTGCTATGACAATGTAAACATATGTTTCCCATACCAATAAAGCCCCTGAGAGAGAGAGAGACTGAGTTAGTGAGGTAGTGAGAGAGAGATAGTGAGTTAGTGAGAGAGAGATAGTGAGTTAGTGAGAGAGATAGTGAGTTAGTGAGAGAGATAGTGAGTTATTGAGAGAGAGATAGTGAGTTAGTGAGAGATAGTGAGATAGTGAGAAATATAGAGACAGACTGAGTTAGTGAGTGTGATAGGGGGAAAGATAGTGAGAGTGAGTTAGTGAGTGTGATAGGAGGAAAGATAGTGAGAGACTGAGTTAGTGAGTGTGATAGGAGGAAAGATAGTGAGACTGAATTAGTGAGTGTGATAGGAGGAAAGATAGTGAGAGACTGAATTAGTGAGTGTGATAGGAGGAAAGATAGTGAGAGACTGAATTAGTGAGTGTGATAGGGGGAAAGATAGTGAGAGACTGAGTTAGTGAGTGTGATAGGGGGAAAGATAGTGAGAGACTGAGTTAGTGAGTGTGATAGGGGGAAAGATAGTGAGAGACTGAGTTAGTGAGTGTGATAGGGGGAAAGATAGAGACAGACTGAGTTAGTTAGAGAGAGTGAGAGAGACTGAGTTAGTGAGAGAGTGAGAGTGAGAGAGAGATAGTGAGAGACTGAGTTAGTGAGTGTGATAGGGGGAAAGATAGTGAGAGACTGAGTTAGTGAGTGTGATAGGAGGAAAGATAGTGAGAGACTGAATTAGTGAGTGTGATAGGAGGAAAGATAGTGAGAGACTGAGTTAGTGAGTGTGATAGGAGGAAAGATAGTGAGAGACTGAATTAGTGAGTGTGATAGGAGGAAAGATAGTGAGAGACTGAATTAGTGAGAGAGAGTGAGAGACTGAGTTAGTGAGAGAGTGAGATAGTGAGAGAGAGAGAGATAGTGAGAGACTGAGTTAGTGAGTGTGATAGGGGGAAAGATAGAGAGAGACTGAGTTAGTGAGTGTGAGGGTGACAGAGGCACCACCGGCCCAAAGTCAACTGTATCTCGTCCCCTGCTGTTACTGGTCATTTACCTGAGACACTGGTGCTTTATCACACACACTGCTGCAGCTGCCCTCAGTGGCCATGGACACGCCCACTCCCACTCCCACTCCCATGCAAACAGACAGGAGTATCACGCTGAGGTTCAAGCTGTTTACATGCCCCCATCCTTTGTTCTATCGCTCTCCTAAGAGACATTATCCCCCCGGCAAGGTGAACATGATGCTGATGTAAGAATGTTTGTAACAGGGAGTGAGAAAAATAGAGAGTGAGAGAGGGGAGAGATAGAGAGGGGGAGAATAGAATGGGGGAGAGAAAGTGTCTCATTTTAGCCTCATGGAGAGGGGAGACTAGGGCTGATGCGGTCACTATATTACCGCCACACCGGCAGTCATGAGTCATGATCGCACTAAAATTGTCACGGTAATCTCCTGTAATGCACTCTGGGCACACGGTACCCAACTCGCTAATCATCATCAGGTCACTAATGGCCTGGTACTAAGCACTCTATTGTCCCTCTGACCACTCTGACATCAATGCAAATGCAATTGAAAATAACATCAAACACTTATCATCAAAACAGTATCCTGCTTTTAAAACTCACCTCACTGTGATGATCAATGAAGAAGTTCAACAACAGGTCCTTGTGGATGTTGTTTAAAAGCCTAACACAATGACATGGACAGCTATTTCTAAAGTGTTGATTCATTCAAACACCCATAGACATGCATAAGCATAGGCCTATATATGAGCCCAAACCCAAAATAATGATGATCTTAACTGACCCATATGATAATGATTGTGCCATTATACAATACATAGTCTACACATATTACTCACAGCAGAAAAAAAACATTAAAAAATATATATGATTAATACCTTTTAGTACATAATTGGTAGCCTAAATTAAACAAATTCAGAGTTAGCCTACAATTATAGTGAATTTATATTTGATTTTGAATAGCCTAGTAATAGGGCATTTTTTATATTTTCATAATTAATAGGCTGACTCATTGCCTACAGAATATCTTACGACTGCACATTTCCATCTCCTCCTCCCCTCTCTCATTCATTCCATTCTCAAGCACACATGTGAAAACATGTTACTATCGATGTTCCCGGACAGATTTCACTTGGTTTTCCAAATTAAGCACTGGGTAGCTGCAGAAACAGGGTTGGGGACCCATGGCATACAGAGTTTGGGCGGAATATCACCTGCTGCACGGCAAGAGGCTGCAAGCTCCTCAAACAGTGGTTGATGCATGGAGTGAAATAACCAGAATAGCCTACCCGACATGAGTGAAAAATGAACCTGTGGGAAAGTGGCCTCCATTTGCTATTCGAGTGCATACGGATGACATGTCTTATTTCCTATTTCTATTATTATTATTTTTTAAATTATAATTGTATTTTTACTGTCACTTTTCAGTTTTTTATTTATTTACCTCTCTATTGTTTACATAATACTTATTTTCTACTTAAACTGCACTGTTGGTTAGGGCTTATAAGTAAGCATTTCACTGTAAGGTCTACACCTGTTGTATTCGGCGCACCTGATGAATAAACTTTGATTTGATTTGATTCTCCTGCCTCTGTCAAAATTAATTTTACATATTAGTAAAGACAAAATAAAATTGAGAACAGTCTGATGGGTGAAAATATGATCACTTGAAGAGAGAACAGGGTGTGCAACCTGAGGCAAGGAACAAAGTGCAAGTTTAAAAAAAAGTTAATAGCCTAGAGTCGCATCACTCAGCCTATATATTGTTTGATTTCTAAGGCATTCTAAGGTTTGTATCATTCACAACTAAAGTTGCCAAATAACTCTAAATCTAGCATATAGAACCTGTTTCAAATTATCACTTTTATGCTCAACATAGCCACTTCAAATGCACACTCGCTCCGGAATGGGATAATTATCCTTTCTATTGCATTCAATTATACTTCTTACTATAAAAATCATATAACATAAAATAATGCCACGGGACTTACAGCGGGTGAAATAAGTATTGAACACGTCACCATTTTTCTCAGTAAATATATTTCCAAAGGTGCTATTGACATTACATTTTCACCAGATGTTGGTAACAACCCAAGTAATCCATACATACAAAGAAACCAAAACAAATAAGTTCAGAAATTAAGTTATGTGTAATAATGTGAAATGACACAAGGAAAAAGCATTGAACACACTTACTGATATTTATTTAATACTTTGTACAAAAGCCTTTGTTGGTAATGACAGCTTCAAGACGCCTCCTGTATGGAGAAACTAGTCGCATGCATTGCTCTGGTGTGATTTTGGCCCATTCTTCCACACAAACAGTCTTCAAATCTTGAAGGTTCTGTGGGCCTCTTCTATGAATCTTGATCTTCAGTTCTTTCCATAGATTTTCAATGGGATTTAAGTCAGGTGATTGGCTGGGCCATTCTAGCAGCTTTATTTTCTTTCTTTGAAAAAAAATTGAGAGTTTCCTTGGCTGTGTGTTTGGGATCATTGTCTTGCTGAAATGTCCACCCTCGTTTCATCTTCATCATCCTGGTAGATGGCAGCAGATTTTTGTCAAGAATGTCTATGTAAATTTGCCCATTCATCCTTCCTTCAATTATGTGAAGTTTGCCAGTACCATTTGCTGAAAAGCAGTCCCACACCATGATGTTCCCACCTCCAAACTTCACTGTTGGTATGGTGTTTTTAGGGTGATGTGCAGTGCCATTTCTCCTCCAAACATGGTGTGTATTATGACATCCAAACAGTTCAATTTTGCTCTCATCTGACCACACTATATTCTCCCAGTATTTCACTGGCTTTTCCAAATGTTGTGCAGCAAACTTTAAATGAGCTTCAACATGCTTTTTTTTCAGCAATGGAGTCTTGCGTGGTGAGCGTGCATACAGGCCATGGCGGTGGAGTGCATTACTTACTGTTTTCTTTGAGACAACAGTACCTGCTAATTGCAGGTCTTTTTGAAGCTCTCCACAAGTGGTCCTTGGCTCTTGGACAACTCTTCTGATTATTCTTTTCACTCCTCTGTCAGAAATCTTGCGAGGAGCACCTGGTCGAGGCTAATTTATGGTGAAATGATTGTCTTTCCACTTCCGTATTATGGCCCCAACAGTGCTCACTGGAACATTCAGAAGCTTAGAAATGCGCCTATAACCAATGCCATCATTATGTTTTGCAACAATTAGGTTGCGAAGGTCTTGAGACAGCTCTTTGCTTTTACCCATCATGAGATGTGTCTTGTGTGACACCTAGGCAATGAGACCTTTTTGTAGGCCATCAGTTGGGACTGAACCAGCTGATATTAATTTGCACTGACAGGGGGCTGGATTGCTTTTTAATTACTGATAGTTTTCAGCTGTTGTCTTGGCTTTCCATGCCTTTTTGCACCTCCCTTTCTTCATGTGTTCAATACTTTTTCCCTGTGTCATTTCACATTATTACACATAACTTAATTTCTGAACTTATGTACATTTACATTGTAAATAAGAATTTATTTTATGTTTATATTTTATTATTCCTTATTCGTTCTGCATCGTGGAGAATGAACCTGCAAGGAAGCATTTTGTTGTAAGCATATCATGTGTATCCCGTACATATGGCTAATAAAATGTGAAACTTCATGACAGCTCTGTTTTCTTTACTGAAACTGTGTACCTCTACTATGTTCTCCTGAGCAGTGGCAGCTCAGTGCGGTCTGTTAGTAGTTGTCGCTCAGTGCGGTCTGTTTCTGTTAGTAGTTGTTGCTCAGTGTGGTCTATTAGTAGTTGTCGCTCAGTGCGGTCTGTTAGTAGTTGTCGCTCAGTGCGGTCTGTTAGTAGTTGTCGCTCAGTGCGGTCTGTTAGTAGTTGTCGCTCAGTGCGGTCTGTTAGTAGTTGTCGCTCAGTGCGGTCTGTTAGTAGTTGTTGCTCGCTCAGTGCGATCTGTTAGTAGTTGTCGCTCGCTCAGTGCGGTCTATTAGTAGTTGTCGCTCAGTGCGGTCTATTAGTAGTTGTCGCTCAGTGCGGTCTGTTAGTAGTTGTCGCTCAGTGCAGTCTGTTAGTAGTGGAAGGGGTAAAAACAGTATCTACCCCTGTGTGTTCTAGCAATGGAACAGGTAGAGATGAAGTGTTCTCTCTGGGGGGCCTGAGGCGAGCTCTCCCACATGAAAAACTACGATAGTATACTTATGGTACAAATAATATGTAGTGTTTATGCGGACTTTACTGTAGTATTTACTAAAGTCCGCAAAAACAGTACAGTGAATACTGCAGTATTTACTGTAGTATACTGAGGGTTCTCCCCAAAGAATGTGCCACCTTGGGGACTGGCTGCACCACTATGTAAAAAATAATATATATATACATTTATTTTACTTTGTTATAATTTAAGGCTCTAGATTGCAGGAAATAGCAGTTAAAGGTGTTCCCCCACCTTACTCATCATCACCTTTCATGTTCTAAATGCTAAGATGTCCCCTCTTCTTTTCAATGTGTACTACCCCTTTAGCTGTGAGGGTTTGTGTTTTATATACATTGGAACTAACACACACACACACCATTATCTTTCAATTAGATAGTCAGGTATTCTTCTCTTAATTAGGGTGGCATGGGTATGGTTGAGCGGAGCTGTGTGTGTGTGTGTGTGTGTGTGTGTGCGTGTGTGCTAGGCTAGCTGTTAGCTAAGTCCAGTTCCAGTATCAGCTGCCAGCTCCCATCAACCTAATAGGGATTCAGACACCAGGGCCCCGGGGATGCCCTCTCCAGGTTAACCTGCCTCACCCGCTGCCCGTGTCTCTGTCTTCACCTCTTTCTCACTGCAGCTCAACATAGGCCAGGTACAGAGGCCAGGTACTGTATGGCCTAATGCGGTAGAGAGTGAGACGGAGAGATTGTGTGTGTGTGTGTGTGAGAGAGAGAGAGAGAGAGAGAACGAAAGGGAATAAGAAAATAAAATACAGTGCCAGTCAAAAGTTTGGACACACCTACTCATTCCAGGGTTTTTCTTTATTTTCTTTATTTTTACTATTTTCTACATTGTAGAATAATAGTGAAGACATCAAAACTATAAAATCATGTAGTAACCAAAAAAGTGTTAAACAGCTCAAAATATATTTTATATTTGAGATTCTTCAAAGTAGCCACCGTTTGCCTTGATGACAGCTTTGCACAATCTTGGCATTCTCTCAACCAGCTTCATGAGGTAGTCACCTGGAATGCATTTCAATTAACAGGTGTGCCTTGTTAAAAGTTAATTTGTGGAATTTATTTTCTTTTTAATGCGTTTCAGACAATCAGTTGTGTTGTGACAAGGTAGGGATGGTATACAGAAGATAGCCCTATTTAGTAAAAGACCAAGTCCATATTATGGCAAGAACAGCTCAAATAAGCAAAGATAAATGACAGTCGATCATTACTTTAAGACATGAAGGTCAGTCATTCCGGAAAATTCCAAGAACTTTGAAAGTTTCTTTAACCATCAAGCGCTATGATGAAACTGGCTCTCATGAGCAGTGGCAGATTTAGGTATAGGCGTCATCTTAGAAATGCGCCTATAACCAATGCCATCATTATGTTTTGCAACAATTAGGTTGTGAAGGTCTTGAGACAGCTCTTTGCTTTTACCCATCATGAGATGTGTCTTGTGTGACACCTTGGCAATGAGACCTTTTTGTAGGCCATCAGTTGGGACTGAACCAGCTAATATCAATTTGCATTGACAGGGGGCTGGATTGCTTTTTAATTACTGATAGTTGTCAGCTGTTGTCTTGGCTTTCCATGCCTTTTTGCACCTCCCTTTCTTCATGTGTTCAATACTTTATCCCTGTGTCATTTCACATTATTACACATAACTTAATTTCTGAACTTATTTTTTTGGTTTCGTTGTATGTATGGATTACTTGGGTTGTTACCAACATCTGGTGAAAATTTCATGTCAATAGCACCTTTGGAAATATATTTACTGAGAAAAATGGTGACGTGTTCAATACTTATTTCACCCGCTGTGTATATATATATATATATACACAGTTGAAGTCGGAAATTTACATACACTTAGGCTAAATTCATTAAAACTAATTTTTCAACCACTCCACAGATAATTATTCACTTTATCACAATTCCAGTAGGTCAGAAGTTTACATACACTAAGTTGACTGTGCCTTTAAACAGCTTGGAAAATTCCAGAAAATGATGTCATGGCTGATAGGCTAATTGACATCATTTGAGTCAATTGGAGGTGTACCTGTGGATGTATTTCAAGGCCTACCTTCAAACTCAGTGCCTCTTTGCTTGACATCATGGGAAAATCAAAATAAATCAGCCACGACCTCAGAGAAAAATGTTAGACCTCCACAAGTCTGGTTCATCCTTGGGAGCAATTTCAAAATGCCTGAAGGTACCACGTTCATCTGTACAAACAATAGTACGCAAGTATAAACACCATGGGACCACGCAGCCGTCATACCGCTCAGGAAGGAGACGCGTTCTGTCTCCTAGAGATGAATGTACTTTAGTGCGAAAAGTGCAAATCAATGCCAGAACAATCAAAGGACCTTGTGAAGATGCTGGAGGAAACATGTTCAAAAGTATCTATAGTAAAACGATTCCTATATCGACATAACCTGAAAGGCCGCTCAGCAAGGAAGAAGCCACTGCTCCAAAACCACAACCGAAGTCAGTCCTCTGGTCTGATGAAACAAGAATAGAACTGTTTGGCCATAATGACCATCGTTATGTTTGGAGGAAAAAGGGGGAGGCTCGACTGTTACACCAGTTCTGTCAGGAGGAATGGGCCAAAATTGACCCAACTTATTGTCGAAAGCTTGTGGAAGGCTAACCGAAATGTTTGACCCATGTTAAACAATTTAAAGGCAATGCTACCAAATACTAATTGAGTGTATGTAAACTTCTGACCCACTGTGAATGTGGTGAAAGAAATAAAAGCTGAAAGAAATAATTCTCTCTACTATTATTCTGACATTTCACATTCTTAAAATAAAGTGTTAATCCTAACTGACCTAAAACAGGGAATTCTTACTAGGATTAAATGTCAGGAATTGTGAAAAACTGAGTTTAAATGTTTTTGGCTAAGGTGTATGTAAACTTCCGACTTCAACCTCAGGTAGCTTTTGATGAGCTTTCATTTTGAAAAGCTCCTCTCTGCCGATGCTACTGTTACTGGTAGGGTGACTGCAATTTTTATGCCTTATCTGACGGCAGATCGGGTAAATTCTGGAATCTCGTGTGCCAGATCCATTCCACTGATGTCACAGTCATCTCTGAAGGTTAGAGTGTTTTCAACTTCCATTCAGTGAGCCTTTAAAGATTCACTGGACATCTGAGAGGGAGTGCTAAAGTTCAGCAGCACTCCATATTTGGTTTTCACCTGGTTGAGTGTTTCAAATCTCTCATCCATGGATGTCACAGCAGAGTCGACCGCAATGTTGAAGTAGTTGACTTCAATGTTTTTCAGTGCATCAGTCACTGGTTCATCAGGAGCCTCATTGCTGAAATGACTTTAGCTGTTTCTCAGTCTCTTCTCTTTCAGAACAGCCTCCACATTAATTTCTTCACAAATGCTTTTGGCTGATGGCTAGGCCTCAGAGAATCCAGTTTCCCGGTATGTAGTGAGGGAGGCCTTTGCATTTCAGATTAAATTCACTGTGATATCCAACTACATTGAGGCGGATTGGAGGAGCTTGTTCACCTTGTTTGTCATTGTCAGCATCTCACACCAAATCAAGAAGCGGTGGCCAGAGGATCGTTGATCATCTGTCTGGCTTCTAGTAATGCCTCCCAAACCTCAGAAGCCTGATACCTGATTGTATGAACACTTTGGAGCCTACTCTCCCATCTTGTGTCACTCCATGACTTCACGGTTATGTTCACGTGTTTCTTCAAAACAATCCATCTTTGTGTTTCAGCTGAAAATAAGGTGAAGAGCTTTTGCACATGCCCAAAAAACCCAACTGCATCTTTTGAAGATTTGGCAGCATCTGCAATGACAAGGTTTAAAGTATGTGCTCCACATGGGACGAACACCATGCTTCTCAGAATGATGGACATTTGCTAATATCAGGTGTACAGTTCAAGATAATGGAGAAATACTTTGAGTCTCTTACTTGAGTCACTATTGCTTTCAGAATCTTTTCACTCATAATCTGTATCAGCTCATTCTGTATGCGCTTCCCAAGGTAATGAGTATGTGTCTCTCCATCTTTATTTTGCTGAGAGGATTTTCCATAACGGGGTCAAATTAAGCCAGTAATTCAACCTCTTTTAGGAAGTTTCCATTACCTGGTTGGAAGAGTTTGTCTGATGAATCCCTGAATGGTTAGTTCTGCTTCATCCTCTCATTGAAGTTGTAAACATTGACACCCGCTTTGACATCAGGGGGAAGCAGGGCCCTTGGGTAATTTGCGAGGCCTTACGCAACTTGCGTAGTGAGCGTATAGGGCTGCCCGGCTCTTATTTTTAATTAGTAAAGTAAACTTCGATGTAAGTTGTCTAACACTGGCCTAATTGTTGTTTTAATGTATGTGGAAAGGTAAATTACATTTCTACTTCCTCCGAAAAACACTTTCAAAGGCCTCTTTCCCCCTGCTTCTTGTCTATCCTCCAGAATGCAACTTTTAAATTGGGAGCTAATGTTTCTTGGTAGGTTTTCTTCAAGCTTGGCTTGAAGCCGCAGAGAGATTCCCCTAGTTCAGCATATTCCCTGCTTTGTAATATTGATTACCCTTGTGGTTTTCTGAAGCCATCTGTCATAAGGTGTGTGTGTGTGTGTGTGTGTGTGTGTGTGTGTGTGTGTGTGTGTGTGTGTGTGTGTGTGTGTGTGTGTGTGTGTGTGTGTGTGCGCACACGTGCGTTTGTGTGTGTTTCTGCACACAACACAGCTTGCCCCAAAAGTGTGTGTGATGGAACCCAAGGTGTTGGAGCCAATCAGAGTGCTGCTTCATCTGCTCTAGTGCCCACCCTTCTCCCCGTACTTCCTGTCTTGCTTTAGTCGCTCAGTCATCACCCTTCTCCCTGTGCAGAGGCCAGCACATCTCAGGCCAGCACACTCAGACACCACGCTAACAAAGTTATGGTGTACTCAATGGACTTTTAACTAGTCCAAAAAATATAGAAAACCAGTCTAGCCTGTGTCTTATTTGTGTCTGTGTATCAGTGTATCTGCATGTGAGTATTAGTTACATATGGTTCAGAAGGCTGCAATGATAAAGTCATAGATGTGACCTTAGATGACCCGGATGCCCTCAATCACCCTCTCCATCTCTGTAATACTGCAGGTACATCCAAAATGGCACTATTTTGACCAAAGCCCTGGTGAAATCTAGTGGACGCTATAGGGAATACGGTGCCATTTGGGATACAGCCCAGCTCACCTCCTAGAGCCCCTACGTCTCACAGCTGTAGCGGGGTTAGAGAGGTGCTGTGATGCTCCAGGGAAGGATGTAGATGAGTGATGTTGATTGTTTTTCTTCTCTTCTTCTTCTTGCCATCTGCCCCTGCATTCCACTCATTTCTTAATTAGAACAAGAAACCTGATAAAGCGCTCATTAGGACACAGCCTAATCTGTCACGCCCTAGCTGGCACAGCTTACCATCAGCGGAGAGGGGGAGGGAGGAAGGAGGAGAGGGAGGGGGAGAGGGAGTCGGAGGGGGGAACTCTAAACCTCACTTCCCCATCTAGGCAGGATGTGACCTCAATGAGATCTCCAACCAAGATTCAGATTCTCCTACATCGATGCTACTGATTTCAGACTCCCTTAGAGGTTGCACCCTAAATGGCACCCTATTCCCTTTATAATGCACTACTTTTGACCAGGGACCATAGCACTCTGGGCAAAGTAGTGCACTTAATATACATGGAATAGGGTGCCATTTGGTACTCAACCAGAGTCTCTCACCGTCCACAGCTCTCAGTGTAAGACTTTAACCTTGTTGGCACTGACTGTATTTAGGAAGCACTCATGATATCAGTGTTACATTAGAATGATCCATGGCACAGCCTCAGTTTGTGTTTCTATCAAAACCAATGTGGAGGTTTGCAGTGATGTGCTTTCTCTGACTCAGGCTGGTGATGTGGTAGGAGTGGGGGAGTGGTGGGGGAGGGGGGGGGGGTGGAAGTGGAAAGAGGAGAGAGGATAGAGGATAGGAGGAGAGGAAAGTAAAGCAACGGAGATCAGAGGAGAGGAGAGGAGAGGGCTGCAGGGTTTACGTGTGCCTTTATGTGTAACAGGGTCCCTCAGGACAGGACGTCACAGAACACTGGCTCTACAGTCACAGCCTGAACCCTGCCAGGCAGCAGGCCAGTTACATCCTCCACAGAATCTGAAGGGACTATGTCCCAAATGGCACCCTGTTCCCTTTACAGTGCACTACTTTTGACCAGTGTGCATAGGGCTCTGGTCAAAAGTAGTGCAGTGTATACAGAATAAGGTCCCATTTGTGATGCAGCCCAGAACTGTCCAATCCAAAACAAAGGACTTGGTAAAGCTCAACAGGGAAGCTTTCCTTTGTCACTCATCACATCAGACCTCTTGTAAAAGTAGATGAAACTGCCATGTAAATGCATGCTACTAGGGTATTTTCCGCTGTCCTACTGTAACTTTTGAACCCATTACTAATACTCTGAGGCCCATTACTAATACTCTTGCTGGTAGCTGCTGCAGTAGCTACTGCTGTTGGAATCTGAGGCAAACTGAAGAAAAATAGCTAAACAATTAAATAAATGCAGAAACAACGTTTTTGCAAAGCGGCTAGCAAGGGTTTGTTGCAGGCACGTGAGTGGCCTTTACTTCTTGACAGGCAGCCTGTCTACCTGACAACTGACGGAGGAGAGCAGCGAGGCGAAATGTTAGCTAGCGAGGCGAAATGTTAGCTAGTGAGGCGCTAATGGTTGAGATGCTAATGAGTGGAGAGCTCAGATGAATGAGCAAGAGGCCTGTTGTTGTTTAGGTCGGCTTGGCTGCAGGTAAGATGGAAGTGCATCTAGCTACACGGCCTAAAACTCTAACGATAAAGCCGATGATCAGCCACAAATTGACTGTCTTCTTCTTCTCTCTCTCTCTCTCGCTCTCCAATCCTGTACACCCTTTACTACCCGCTTCCTACCTCCTCCTCTCTCCTCCCTACCTCACCCTGGAGAAATGTCACTGGGGTTCTGTATCATCCGTCAAACTGGCATCTCTGACAGAGTGTGTGGTTGAAAGGCCATGCTCCGATTGGCAGGGGATCTTCTGACTGGGCTGTGTCAGGCAGGGCAGGCAGGCCACTCTCTCACTGCCACGCACACACACACACACACACACACACACACACACACACACCCTCCCTTCCTCCCTCTCTCTCTCTCTCAGCGGTTATTATAATCCAACACTCTCTGGAAAATATCGATTTCACTTTGCTGTTCCCTTTGTTCCCTGTCCATTGTCTTCTGACTCTGAGGAAGATTTTTCTGGTATGGTTTTCTGTTGGTGTCAAGGTGGATTTGTGTCAAGAGAGTGTGTGATCCATCGCAAATGAAATGTCCAATCTTTCCCACAGCTATAAGGGGTAGACACTATAACACAACAGCAGAAAGTGAGTGTGATCTATATTTGTAAGGTTAATTCATTAATTTACTAATTAATTTACACAAGTCTAAGGAGAGAAATGGTACCACAAAGTAACCCCCAATACGATGACAGAACCGGAGACATAGGACTCTCATTAACAGTTGCCCCTCTTCTCAACCTGACACCTTCAGCTAATCACAATTCAGTTTGACTGAAATCAGAAGTGAATGCACCATAGCTGTTTAACAATAGGCCAGAGGATGGCCTAGGCCCCAAGGTATTGTCTAGTCTAGTACACTTTATACCATTGATTACACTCAGAGCCTTGAAGAGATGTCCCTGTGGCCATCAACATGTAGCTAAGACCACGTCTCAATTTGGATTCTTTCCACTTTACATGAAATGCACAAACCACCTCATTTGACACAGTGCTCAGTTCATATCAATCAAAACTGCATTGCAGTATTTATTCTACACAAAAGCATATGAACGTACATTTTTCTTCCCGCTAGTCAAATCAAATGGAGGAAGATTGCTGTCCACACCACACACTGGACAGTCAGAAAGCTCCAGGGAATTTTTATGTAGAACGACTGAGAAGCTCACTGCAGTTCTGGTGACTTTTAAAAAGGTATTTCAACTCCAAAATGAATGAAAGTAAAATTATGCTGACACATTTAAAATATAATTTCCACCCAATAACTGATTGGTAAAAATTTACTATTTCCATTTTTTGTCACTTTACAGCCTTATTCAAAAATTAATTAAATTTAATAAACAATCCTCAGCATTCTACACACAATACCTCATAATGACTAAGTGAAAACAGGTTTTTAGAAATGTTTGCAAATGTACAAAAAAACGAAATACTTTATTTACTTAAGTATTCAGACACTTTTTTATGACACTCGAAATTGAGTTCAGGTGCATTCTGTTTCCATTGATCATCCTTGAGATGTTTCTAAAACTTGATTGGACTCCACTGTGGTAAATTCAATTGATTGAACATTATTTGGAATGGTCCCAAATCTTACAGTGCATGTCAGAGCAAAAACTAAGCCATGAGGTCAAAGGAATTGTCCGTAGAGCTCGAGACAGGATCTGCAGCATTGAAGGTCCCCAAGAACAGTGACCTCGTCATTCTTAAATGGAAGAAGTTTGGACCCACCAAGACTCTTCCTAAAGCTGGCCGCCTGGGAAACTGAGCAATTTGGAGCAAAGGGCCTTGATCAGGGAGGTGACCAAGAACCCAATGGCCACTCTGACAGAGCTCTAGAGTTCCTCTATGGAGACAATCATCTCTGCAACACTCCACCAATCAGGCCTTTATGGTAGAGTGGCAAGATTGAAGCCACTCCTCAGTAAAAGGCACATGACAGCCCACTTGGAGTTTGCCAAAAGGAACCTAAAGACTCTCAGACCATAAGAAACAAGATTATGTTTTTAAGTGGTGATATATTTTGATTTGTTTAACACTTTTTTGTTTACTACTTCATTCCATATGTGTTATTTTATAGTTTTGATATCTTCACTATTATTCTACAATGTAGAAAATAGTAAAAATAAAGAAAATAAAGAAAAACCCTGGAATGAGTAGGTGTGTCCAAACTTTTGACTGGTACTGTATGTTTACGAGTTGAGAAATGAATAAAGTAGGAATGAAAAGCTGGGAACCCCCTCTTAACAAATACTATAAAAGTTGAGTTTTTCCCCACAATTGCAAGAATTGTTGTACGTTGAATGCATGTTTCCCTCCCTGTTGCACTTGAATGCTCCTCGAAAGGAATATTCCTGTTGCATGAGACACACAACAACAAGCTGACTAATACATACAGTGGGGAGAACAAGTATTTGATACACTGACAATTTGGCAGGTTTTCCCACTTACAAAGCATGTAGAAGTCTGTAATTTTTATCATAGGTACTCTTCAACCGTGAGTGACGGAATCTAAAACAAAAATCCAGAAAATCACATTGTATGATTTTTAAGGAATTAATTTGCATTTTATTGCATGACATAAGTATTTGATACATCAGAAAAGCAGAACTTAATATTTGGTACAGAAACCTTTGTTTGCAATTACAGAGATCATACGTTTCCTGTAGTTCTTGACAAGGTTTGCACACACTGCAGCAGGGATTTTGTCCCACTCCTCCATCCAGATCCTTCAGGTTTCGGGGCTGTCGCTGGGCAATACGGACTTTCAGCTCCCTCCAAAGATTTTCTATTGGGTTCAGGTCTGGAGACTGGCTAGGCCACTCCAGGACCTTGAGATGCTTCTTACGGAGCCACTCCTTAGTTGCCCTGGCTGTGTGTTTCGGGTCGTTGTCATGCTGGAAGACCCAGCCACGACCCATCTTCAATGCTCTTACTGAGGGAAGGAGGTTGTTGGCCAACATCTTGCGATACATGGCCCCATCCATTCTCCCCTCAATACGGTGCAGTCGTCCTGTCCCCTTTGCAGAAAAGCATCCCCAAAGAATGATGTTTCCACCTCCATGCTTCACGGTTGGGATGGTGTTCTTGGGGTTGTACTCATCCTTCTTCTTCCTCCAAACACGGCGAGTGGAGTTTAGACCAAAAAGCTCTATTTTTGTCTCATCAGACCACATGACCTTCTCCCATTCCTCCTCTGGATCATCCAGATGGTCATTGGCAAACTTCAGACGGGCCTGGACATGCGCTGGCTTGAGCAGGGGGACCTTGCGTGCGCTGCAGGATTTTAATCCATGACGGCGTAGTGTGTTACTAATGGTTTTCTTTGAGACTGTGGTCCCAGCTCTCTTCAGGTCATTGACCAGGTCCTGCCGTATAGTTCTGGGCTGATCCCTCACCTTCCTCATGATCATTGATGCCCCACGAGGTGAGATCTTGCATGGTGCCCCAGACCGAGGGAGATTGACTGTCATCTTGAACTTCTTCCATTTTCGAATAATTGCGCCAACAGTTGTTGCCTTCTCACCAAGCTGCTTGCCTATTGTCCTGTAGCCCATCCCAGCCTTGTGCAGGTCTACAATTTTATCCCTGATGTCCTTACACAGCTCTCTGGTCTTGGCCATTGTGGAGAGGTTGGAGTCTGTTTGATTGAGTGTGTGGACAGGTGTCTTTTATGCAGGTAACGAGTTCAAACAGGTGCAGTTAATACAGGTAATGAGTGGAGAACAGGAGGGCTTCTTAAAGAAAAACTAACAGGTCTGTGAGAGCCGGAATTCTTACTGGTTGGTAGGTGATCAAATACTTATGTCAATCAATAAAATGCAAATTAATTATTTAAAAATCATACAATGTGATTTTCTGTATTTTTTGTTTTAGATTCCGTCTCTCACATTTGAAGTGTACCTATGATAAAAATTACAGACCTCTACATGCTTTGTAAGTAGGAAAACCTGCAAAATCGGCAGTGTATCAAATACTTGCTCTCCCCACTGTAGATCAATTATACTATTAGGGAGTCAGATGTTTCTATTCATTACTCATTTTGTTTGCGAAGGAAAAGTTAATGTGGACTGTTCTACCATCTTTAAAGTGCGCCTTGGCAGAATGTTTTTTTAATGTTCCATATTTTTTAGGCAGTGATTTTGCAGTGGCGCAGCACCACATATAAATGACTGCAGCGGACACACTGGAAAGCTACAGCTGTAACTAATGAGATACCCACAGAGCTCGGGTCCGTTGTGAAGCTTCTCAGAGGATTCTTATTGGAAAGAAAGTATACCCAAATGCGCTTCTTCCCAGCTTGAACAAAAAAGGAATTGACTGAGGGAATTCAAAATCCACAAAACATCCCTACCTTACCATAAATTCCCTGAAGTGTCCTAGGGTAAGGAATGTTTTTTGGAGTATTCTTATTGGTTCCTGGCCACAACCATCACCTCATTGGTCAACATTCACGGTCTTAGTGGTCATTGGTTTGTTTGTAAACCTTTTTCTTTGATTGACAGGAATGTGCTGGATGCAGTTACCGCCAAACTGTCTACAGTAGCTACATCAGTAGAACATGCTTTCTAAGAATGTTGAATATACACATTCTGCCACTGTGCTTCTGCTTGCTCTTTGTGGTCTATGACAGGCTACTATAAACCACTTAATGACTACTGTGGATGTATTTTAGTTAACCTTTATTTAATTATTTCACTTTTTTTTAAGGGCTTTAGAGTTGACCTGTTTCAGAGTATTATGCCTCAGTGTTCAGGGCTGTGTAGATATATGAGATATTCAGTAGAACAGGCTGTTTGGGGCAGACCTTTCTGAGCCAGTGACATGGGCATAGTCTGTTCCAAATGGCACCCCATTATTTCCTATATACTGCACTTCCTTTGAGCAGTGCCCAGTGCACTATGTAGGAAATAGGATGCTATTTGGGACACACAGGTCTGCAGAACTGTTTCCAGTTTCTTCTCATACATATGGAGCAGGCTGACACCACCAACCGCTTGGCCAAACATAGGCGGCTAAAATTGGCACAGACCATGTGGTGTGTGTGTGTGTTTGTGTGTGTGTTTGTCAGCATGCCTGTTTGCGTTTTATATATATATATGTGTGTGTGTGTGTGTGCAAGCGCGCTTGTGCCTTCCTGCCTGCCTGCCTGCCTGCCTGCCTGCCTTCCTTCCTTCCTTCCTTCCTTCCTTCCTTCCTTCCTTCCTTCCTTCCTTCCTTCCTTCCTTCCTTCCTGTTCTGTCTGTTCTGTCTCTCTGTGCGTCTCTGTCTGTCTGTTCTGTGCGTCTCTGTCTGTCTGTCTGTTCTGTTCTGTCTCTCTGTCTGTCTGTTCTGTTCTGTCTCTCTGTGCGTCTCTGTCTGTCTGTCTGTGTGTCTGTCCTCATGCCTGTTTGTGAATGTGTATGGCTGTGTAATTGGGATTTGTTTTGATTTCTATATTTGTTTGGGTTTGTTAAAGGGTGTGTACATGGTTTTGTGTGCATGGGGACTGAAGAATAGTGGGTGTAATTGTGTATAGGCGGGCAAACGTAAACTAAACAGGTGTTCATTTTCCCAACATTCTTTCTTTCTGAAACAATGTTAGGCTAGAGGAACCATGTTAGCAGGGTAAGAAGTAGAGTGGGTGATTGTGGCACACACACACACACACACACACACACACACACACACACACACACACACACACACACACGCACATACACACACACACGCATACACACACATACACACACACACACACACATACACACACACACGCATACACACACACACGCATACACACACGCATACACACACACCCGCATACACACACACACACACACACATACACACACACACTCATACACACACACACATACACACACACATACACACACACACACACACACACACACACGTACACACACACACACACGCACACACGCACACACGCATACACACACACACACACACACACACACACACACTCACACACGCATACACACACACACATACACACACACACGCATACACACACACACATACACACACACACACACACACGTACACACACGCACACACACATACACGCACACACACACATACACACGCACACTGCACTGAGGCAGAAGCAAAATGTTCAACTTTGAAAGTTCTAATTAGTGGAATTAGCCTGAGATCAAAGAGGACAATTAAGAGTGGTGTGTTGTGACACACGGCCTCATTTACATCACAATACACAGCCCTCTCTCCGTGTGTGTGTGTGTGTGTGTGTGTGTGTGTGTGTGTGTGTGTCTGTGTGTGTCCTGCAGGCTGCAGTAGAGGATGGAACAGTGGAGAGGAGATAGCACCTCATTATAAAGATCAGCCAGATTGCCAGTCAGGAGCGCCCAGCTACTCTGAGAAAAAACTATATTGCAAAGATAGCTAAGATGATGAGGAGTAGGATGAGTCCATTAAAGAGCCTATTATGACTACCTGACTACTCTGTCTCCGTTCCATGTGGCACCCTATTCCCAATATAGTGTACTACTTTTGACCAGGACCCATTGGGAAGATAATACAGTTTGGGACGCACCCCTTGTTATGTGTAGTGTTGTTGACTCTTGTTAGCTTGCAAACAGCAGCCAAGACTCAGTAATGGAGGAGGAACTGAAAAGAAGATCAGGGGATTGGAGAGCCCACCTATTTGCACACGGCCAGTGACGTTGGTTCAGCATTGTGGTACAATTGGCAAATTAGGCTTCTCCAGGGAGGAAATGAAGATATGCAAGCGTTGGTATTTACTGCGGAGCTTGATGTTTACAAGCTCAGCTCCTCTCCTCTCCTCTCCTCTCCTCTCTCGCTCATTACTCTTCCCTAAACAGTAAAGGTGGATTGGGTTGCCGCAGCCTGGCGTGACGGGTGTTTGGGTCCTGGTGGAAACAGCTGTTTCCCCTCTCTTCCTCTCACAGCACCTATTAGGGTGATTATCAGTGGTGTCAATCAGAGGCCTGTCCTCCACTGGCCTCGAGGGGTTGAGCTGATGGACAGATCTCCGCTGATATAGAGAGAAGAGGAGAGCAGAGGATAGGAGGGGAGGAGAGGCATGCAGCATGCTCTCACCATCTGGACAGGAGAGACAAGATGGGAGAGTAGGAGAGGAGAGATGAGAGTAGCGTAGGAGCGTAGGAGAGAGGAGAGCAGCCGAAATGCTGTCTGGGGGACTTTCTTTCCTTTTTAGACCAAGTTGTTGCTTCCTACAGCAGCCATTGCCTGCTCCCAATCAGATGTTATTAACTTATTTTGTTGTTGCTTTTTGACCATCTTTCTAACAATTCAGGCCTTTAGTAGGCCATATCTAACCTCAGACTCGAGGTAATACGATGTCCTCATCTGGACAGACCACAGGACACATCTGACAGTAATGTTTCAGCAGGACAGAAGGGGATGAAGCGAATAAAACAGCTTTTTTTGTTATATAAGCTGAGGAGATAAAAAGTGTTTCTCTTTCATGTTGTTTAACACTTTTTATTCTCTCTGTCCCTTTTCTTCTCTTGATTATATCTTTATCATTATTTTACTTTCCGTCATTTTCTCTGTTCTCTCTGTCCATCCAGTCCTGTGGTGTTTCCTTCTGCTTTAGTATCAGCTCATTACTGTGAATAAATAGTATTTCTGGGCAGAAGTGTTAAATATGCCTGTTATCTTTAAAGGGACAGTTGCAGTGGCTGCAGATAGAGAGAGCGTGCTAGCTAGCTAGTGGCATGGAGCCACCATTAACATGGCACCTAGAAACAGCTTTAAAACAAGCGCTAGCAGGCGGGCAGCCCTAATCTCTTTTGTTTTCTAACGGCAGACAACTTGATCAACCAATGCCTTAAAAGTGGAAGAAGGAGTACGCTTTTGTCTTGGAAACGTCTATTTTCTACTGTCAGTTGTTATTCTGTAATTATTGAGTGACTTAATGCGTGACAAGAATGACAAGTAAAATCTGTCAGACTTTGGAAGTGTTTTACTCTGCTTCGCATTCAGTTTATATTAATTTCTTGAAATGTCTATTCAACCTTTATTTAACTAGGCAAGTCAATTAGTAACAAATTCTTATTTACAATGATTACCTACACAATGACCTTGAAAGCCATGATATTTTGAATCCAACGTCAGTCCACTATTTTATTTTAACACAGCCCACACAGTCTCTTCACAGGCTTGTCATCTCCCGTCGTCATGGTACACTGCCTTAGCTGCATCTTAATTAACATGGTAACGGCTATTGCATTGTATACGGCCCACGCCCATATAGGCCTATATCGGAGAACATGGCATGCCCTGAGTCGACAGGCTATCAATCTACCTATCTCTGCCGTTCTATCTCCCTCTCTCTTTCTCTCTCTTGCTCTCGCCATCTTTCTTTCGCTCTCTCTCTCGTCCATGCCTTGCTCACTTTTTCCACATTTTGTTACGTTTAATACAGCTTTATTCTAAAATTGATTAAATAATTTATTTCCCTCATCAATCTACACACAATACCCCAAAATGACAAAGCGAAAACAGGTTTAAAACAGGTGCATCCTGTTTCCATTGATCATCCTTGAGATGTTTCTACTCAACTTGATTGGAGTCCACCTGTGGTAAATTTAAATGACTGGACATGATTTGGAAAGGACACAGCTGTCTATATAAGGGCTCACAGTTGACAGTGCATATCAGAGCAAAAACCAAGCCATGAGATCAAAGGAATTGTCCGTAGAACTCCGAGACAGGATTGTGTCGAGGCAAACTGTCTGCAGCATTGAAGGTCCCCAAGAACACAGTGGCCTCCATCATTCTTAAATGGAAAAAGTTTGGATCCCACAAGACTCTTCCTAGAGCTGGCCGCCCGGCCAAACTGAGCAATCAGGGGAGAAAGGCCTTTGTCAGAGAGGTGACCAAGAACCCGATTATCACTCTGACAGACCTCCAGAGTTCCTCTGTGGAGAAGGGAGAACCTTCCAGAAGGACAACCATCTCTGCAGCACTCCACCAATCAGGCCTTTATGGTAGAGTGGTCAGACGGAAGCCGCTCCTCAGTAAAAGGCACATGACAGCCCGCTTGGAGTTTGCCAAAAAGCACCTAAAGGCTCTCAGACCATGAGAAACAAGATTCTCTGGTCTGATGAAACCAAGATTGAACTCTTCGGCCTGAATGCCAAGCGTCATGTCTGGAGGAAACCTGGCACCATCCCTACGGTGAAGCATGGTGGTGGCGGCATCATGCTGTGGGGATGTTTTTCTGCGGCAGGGAATGGGAGACTAGTCAGGATCGAGGGAAAGATGAATGTAGCAAAGTACAGAGAGATCCTTGATGAAAACTTGCTGCCAAAGGTTCTTCAACAAAGTACTGAGTAAAGGGTCTGAATATTTATGTAAATGTGATATTTCCGTTTTTATTTTTAATAAACATGCAAACATTTCTACAAACCTGTTTTTGCTTTGTTGTTATGGGGTATTGTGTGTAGATTGAGGAATTTTTGAATACATTTTAGAATGAGGCTGTAAATGTGGAAAAGGTCAAGGGGTCTGAACACTTTCCGAATGCACTGTATCTGTCTATCTTTCTCTCACTCCTCCATGCCTTGTCCCCTCTAAAAATGAATGGACTAATAGTATGATTATGTCACAGTCAAACTCTTCCCTTCAACATGCAGACCCCTCTCTCTGTCTGTCTGTCTGGCCTTTTGTATTCAGGAGCTTCAGACATAGTCTATTTTTAAGTCCTTCTGCTACCACATTTTTCCCTCAATACGTTAGGCTAATGTCTTAAATCCCAAACTGTCATCCCCTTCTTTTTCTATTGAGTGTGTTTCCATTCCATTCCATGAAACACCAAGCTCTCCTCTATTTTTCATCCCTACACTTGTTGGACAACCCTGACACTTTTTTATCTTCCTCGTCCAATAGTGATTAGTCCGGCCAAATAGCTGGAATTAGCAATTGGTAAAAATCTGACTCTCCTTTGCCAGCTGGAGCAGATGCTTAAATTAACCATTGAAGGCAAAAATTCAGCTGGCAGGAAAAAAGGAATTGGAGAGAGAGAGACACACAGACACACACACATCCACAGACAGAGAGAGGGAGGGACACACACACACAGACGGAGGGAGAGAGGGAGAGAGAGAGAGAGAGAGAATGACTCAGACAGAGAGAGATACAGAGACAGAGAGACAGAGTGACTCAGACAGAGAGAGATACAGAGACAGAGAGACAGAGATACACAAACAGAGAGACAGAGACAGAGAGACAGAGATACACAAACAGAGAGACAGAGTGACTCAGACAGAGATTCTCAGACAAAGAGACTCAGACAGAGAGAGTGTATTATGCGAGAAATGTTGGTGGAAATACTTGTAGTCATGCAATGATATGTTGTTTATTTTAATTTTTTTATTTCACCTTTATTTAACCAGGTAGGTCAGTTGAGAACAAGTTCTCATTTACAACTGCGACCTGGCCAAGACAAAGCAAAGCAGTGCGACAAAAAAACAACACAGAGTTACACATGGGAAGTAAACAAACGTACAGTCAATAACACAATAGAAAATCTATATGCAGAGTGTGCAAATGTAGTGCAAAATGCAGTAAGGTTAGGAAGGTAAAGGTTGTGTGGTCCTCCCTTTACGATTTGGGAAACCATACAGTTTATTAGGCTACAGATGAAATAAGTTATGATGAACTTCACTACCTGGTGAAAGAGATTGATGCTCCTTTCCAATAAATATTGAGGGTCTTTTCTAGTGACATGATCATTGATGTTTGGCTGCTGTTTGAAAAATACTAATAATCTCCCTCTTTTGTCCATAATAATCTCATCATGAAGGCCAGTGGTCACCAGCTTTTTGTAAATCATGATCACTTTCTGAGTCAAAAGCAAGCCGAGATCTACCACTCAGATCTTTTTAAACATGACTTAAAAAACATAAACCTATGCAACATTAACCTATTACAAACAGTTCTGTAGCAATGAGGTAGATTATTATAGATTATTACTACATATTGGCAATGCTCGAATTGCCCTGCCAATGTTGTTCTTCTCAGACCATTTTGAAATTATATTTCAAATTTGTAGGTATATGATCACACTGGTAATAGATCATTTGTTGTATTACTTGTGAGGCACAGCTGAGTGAGAATAATCATTGTTTTATTATACTGGACTGATGGCCTGCATCTGATGGTCAGTCTGAGGGAGGGAGGAGGGAGGGAGCAGCGGTGAGGCTGCCTCTCACAAGACTCACCGTCCCTCCTCTCCCTCCCTCCGCTGAGAAAAGGGGACACAGTCTTTCAGCCGATGGCAAAGCTCTAGTTGCATTCCATTATTTCTGCCTCATCCACCAATTCTTGTTTTTACTCCTATGACCAGACAAAGTGAACTATTTATTCATAAAAAAATGACACAAGCCACTAATAATTACAACGCAAGCTTATCGAAACACTTTTCTATACACATTCATTGCAGCTGCAGTGCTGGTTGTAGTGTGAGTGTAAGTAGGGAGAATGTACGTTATGACTTATAAAAGTGTTGACAGTGCTCAATAACAACTTAAACATGAACTCACTTATAAAAACAGCAGCTCTTTGCTGTATTCATTGAGTCTCTCTAATCATGGTTTTAAAAGTGTTGAAATCTCACAGTATCAACTTTGTTGTACGCTCAAGGTTTCTTTTTACAGCCTATGGCTCGAGGAAACTGAGCTATCTGATTGACCAGCGGAGGCCTATAGGCACACTTGATTTGCTCTGTTATAAAACAATTATAATAATTAAAGTAAAGCAAGGCTTTATCATTGTTGTTTTTTACAGAAATCGCGATCGACCAGTTGGTGTACCTGCACTGTGTCTGCCAATACCAGAGTGGGCACATGTCACTAGTTGAAAATGCGATGGAAACCCATTTAACTTGTATTTTTTATTAGATACATGGGAATATTACCGCAAAATGTCATCACGCACAGCCTTTTATCCACAAGTACATTCGATGGAAACACATCTCTGGTGGGAAAATGTGCATATTGTTTTTATGCCGATTGCATGGAAACCTAGCTGCTGATGATAAATATATGAGAATAAGAAATGGAAAATTCATAGTTTCAGCCAATTAGTGTGGAAGCCACTGGTAATTAACTCTCTGGGGACCCTGAGGAATAGTCATGCACTCGTTTACATAAGGATCAGAGGAGAGCGCTCCCTCTTCCCCCGGCCCCCCCTTCCTCTCTCTTCTCTTTCTCAACTCTGGCCCCCTGGACCAAGAGAGATACGTGTATCCCACAATGTCTTGCCCTCTGATAGCTGAAACGTAGTGTTGAATCCCATATGACTGGAGCGTATTCCTGCCAATCAGAAGGACTCTACATATTGACTTTTCTCTTGTTGAATTGAGGAATATTATTATCTTCTATGCAGGTGTCAAGGCTTGCACTCTGGATCTAGATTGATTAGCGGGAGAAATCATACACATCTGTGCAAATCTAAATTGCTATGTCAGATTGATGTCTGCCGCTCGTTTTTTTTCTTTCCCTCTACTGTTTCTTTGAAGGCCTAGTTTACTAATGGAAATGTATGATAATCCTTATTTCCTCTCTTCTATGCCAACACTGCAGTATTTCATTTTTCCACTGCACACTGAGAGGGACGTTGATAGGGAAAATTCTATTTTCGTAAAAAAATATCTGTTCTCTCTTCTGTAAAGGGATTCACAGCTGGATAGCATAAGTCCAAGGTCAACGGACATAATGGTAACATGTGGCTATGGTTATGAGGTATAGTAAAATAATACATGTCTTGTAGCAGGTGCTGGATATCATAAAACAGATTCAGAAAATGATAAAGAGACAACTATTCAACTAGTCAGGTCTGCATATTCATCAGGTCAGGTGTGTGTGTGTGTGTGTGTGTGTGTGTGTGTGTGTGTGTGTGTGTGTGTGTGTGTGTGTGTGTGTGTGTGTGTGTGTGTGTGTGTGTGTGTGTGTGTGTGTGTGTGTGTGTGTGTGTGTGTGTGTGTGTGTGCGGGGGACCATTAGACAGGTGCATGCTGGTGGGGGGGGGGAAGAAACAGACGAACGGACTATTAGACAGGTGCATGCTGGTAGTAGAAGGGAAAGAACAGAAGCGCTACAAAGAACTAGGGTCCTGATATCATTAAAGAGTTTTTATACTCTTCAACTAGACCTTACAATCCTGTCTTTTCTCTTTCACATGTAGCTAAGGGTGTGAAGAAAAGAAAACGTAACACACAGAAATTCATGTCTGCGGGGTTGTGTGTTTTCCCACTGCCGTGCCCCTTATTTTCCTCCCTGTTACTTTGATAGCATTGTACGGAGTCAGGATTAAAGCTCACTTCCTGTTTCGTTAAAGGAGCTTTAATTTAATTAACCACCGCGGCTCCCCTCGCTATCTGGCCCCTGACACACAAACACACACACACACACACCCCCTCTGTTCCTGACAATGTTTCAGAAGAAGAAGGGAAGCAAAGAGGATGAATGGCTTCCAAGGAGGAAGTGTCCTTTTAATCAGGCATCCACTTAAATCGCATTAACATCGCTGAGGAGAGGAGAGAGTGGGGTGGTACAGGCAGAGAGGCACAGCCTAGCGCTTAGTGCCAGCTATATCCTGTGCAGGCTGTACCTAGGTCAGATATTAACCAGATATTGGCCAGAATACCATGACCTCAGTGGAGTAAACTCTTACAGCAACATAATATTTGCCACACTCATTAGCAACAATCCATCCAATCTCACAGTAAATTGCTACAGTATAATGCTGTACTGTGAGATTGGATATGAGATACATACTGTACATGTACAGTCGTGGCCAAAAGTTGAGAATGACACAAGTATTGTTCTCCACAAAGTTTGCTGCTTCAGTGTTCTTAGATCTTTATGTCAGTAGTTACTATGGTACACTGAAGTATAATTACAAGTATTCCATAAGTGTCAAAGGCTTTCATTGACAATGACATTCAGTTTATGCAAAGAGTCAATATTTGCAGTGTTGACCCTTGTTTTTAAAGGCCTCTGCAATCCGCCCTGGCATGCTGTCTGTTACGCACGCCTCCCGAAGGAGGGAACGCAACACCCTGCTACACGTAAGCCCAGTGGAATGGGGAGAAAGTATGGGGTCGTGGTTGCAAGTAAGGGTGACAGAGGCCACAATACCGTTAAAACAATGGATTTTATTTATCCAAAACGGGAAGTGAGGGAAAAGGGGCTGGACGGGACCAAAGCAAAGAAAGTAAAGAACCAAACCTCTAACCTGCCTTACCGGTCAACACAAAATCTTACCGGAACTAGCATCGTAATGCTGGTGCTCTAACCAAAATACAGGGGGTGGTCCGCCCAGGTCTTACCTAGTGTATATAGACAAGTAAACTCTACGGGTGGTGTATGCCCATGGGCCTCTTGCCTAGCACCATGGCTTTCCCCTTCCCCCTGGGAACAAATGAAAAAGGTAGTTAGCCCAAATTATAATGTTGCAAATGACACAACCAATGCTCTCTCTTAACAAACAAATTCTAATACACTACTCAATCACATTTAACAGCTCAAACAACACTCCAAATATCTAAACATTAATTCTCAAAGATCACACACAAGCAGCACATCTCACAACCACAGTAAACCAGAGAGAGAGAACAGCTCAAACAACCGAGGCTTAAATAAGGGTGAGCCAGCTGCAGCTACTGGCGAGTGGGTGGAGTCAGGTCTTCCAGACAGTGGAGAATCCGAACAATCAGCTATTGCAACTGGACCTGGAGGCCATCTTGCCTGGAACAAACTCACACATTGAAACACTGAAACAAAGTACAAACAAATATACGGACACAGAGCAACACAACACACTGGGGACGTAACGCTGTCAATTAACTTCTGGGCCACATCCTGACTGAAGTTGTGGGTTTTTGTTTGTCCACCCGCCTCTTGAGGATCGACCACAAGTTCTCAATGGGATCAGGGTCTGGGGAGTTTCCTGGCCATGGACCCAAAATGTCGATGTTTTGTTCCCCGAGCCACTTAGTTATCACTTTTGCCTTATGGCAAGGTGCTCCATCATAATGGAAAAGGCAACTGTTCTTGGATGGTTGGGAGAAGTTGCTCTCGGAGGATGTGTTGGTACCATTCTTTATTCATGGCTGTGTTCTTAGGCAAAATTGTGAGTGAGCCCACTTCATTGGCTGAGAAGCAACCCCACACATGAATGGTCTGAGGATGCTTTACTGTTGGCATGACACAGGACTGATGGTACCGCTCACCTTGTCTTCTCCGGACAAGGTGTTTTCCAGATGGCCCAAACAATCGGAAAGGGGATTCATCAGAGAAAATGAATCTACCCCAGTCCTCAGCAGTCCAATCCCTGTACCTTTTGCAGAATATCAGTCTGTCCCTGATATTTTTCCTGGAGAGAAGTGGCTTCTTTGCTGCCCTTCTTGACACCAGGCCATCCTCCAAAAGTCTTTGCCTCACTGTGCGTGCAGATGCACTCACACCTGCCTGCTGTCATTCCTGAGCAAGCTCTGCACTGGTGGTGCCCCGATCCCGCAGCTGGATCAACTTTAGGAGACTGTCCTGGCGCTTGCTGGACTTTTGTGGGCGCCCTGCCGCCTTCTTCACAACAATTGAACCGCTCTCCTTGAAGTTCTTGATGATCCGATAAATGGTTGATTTAGGTGCAATCTTACCAGCAGCAATATCCTTGCCTGTGAAGCCCTTTTTGTGCAAAGCAATGATGACGGCACGTGTTTCCTTGCAGGTAACCATGGTTGACAGAGGAAGAACAATGATTTCAAGCACCACCCTCCTTTTAAAGCTTCCAGTCTGTTATTCTGACTCAATCAGCATGACAGAGTGATCTCCAGCCTTGTCCTTGTCAACACTCTCACCTGTGTTAACGAGACAATCACTGACATGATGGCAGCTGGTCCTTTTGTGGCAGGGCTGAAATGCAGTGGAAATGTTTTTGGGGGATTATGTTCATTTTCATGGCAAAGAGGGACTTTGCAATTAATTGCAATTCATCTGATCACTCTTCATGACATTCTGGAGTATATGCAAATTGCCATCATCAATACTGAGGCAGCAAACTTTGTGGAGACCAATACTTGTGTCATTCTCAAAACTTTTGGCCACGACTATGTCCTTACTGTCATATGTTCCTCTTACAAGTATGTGAGGAACTGAAAGTGTCCCAAATTCCCATCCACAACCTGTGGCCTGAGTTTCATTCCCATTGATTGGTTGGTTGGAGGCCTGTGTCAGGATGTCAGGGGATGGGTGGCAGCCTCATTCTGTCACAGTGTGCACAGACTCAAATCACAGCTCTCAAACTAGGGCAAAGTCATGAGACGAGATCATTCATCAACAACTTAACAAAAGTATTAATTTCTGTCTGTCTAGCCAGCAGTATCGATCCATCTAGTCTGTCTGTGTGTCTCTGTCTGTCTGATTGTCTGTCTGTGTTTTCTTACATACATCTTAACAAGCAGTATTGTTCTACTAGCCATATCAGGATAGCACTAGCTGTAACTCTCCTTCTTTCTCTCTCCCTCTCCTCTCTCTCATCCTATCTCTCTGCCTCTCCTCTCTCTCCTCCCATCACTCTCCCTCTCTCTCCTCCCATCTCTCTCCCTCTCTCTCCTCCCATCTCTCTCCCTCTCCTATCTCTCCTTCTATCTCTGTCTCTCCTTCCTTCTCTCTCCCTCTCCTATCTCTGCTCCTATCTCTCTCTCCTCCTGTCTCTCTCCCTCTCCTCTATCTCCTCCCAACGATCTCCCTCTACTTACTCTCACCCGTCTCTCTCTCTCATTCTGTCTCCCTTCCATCTCCTCTCTCTCCTATCTCTCTTCTCTCTCCTTCTATCTCTCTCCCTCTCTTCTCTCTCCTCCTATTTTTCTCTCGTATCTCTCTCCCCCTCTCCTCCTATCTCTCTCCCTCTCCTCTCTCTCCTCGCTCTCCCTCTCCTCTCTTTGTCTTGTCTCTGCTCGCTCTCCCTCTCCTCTCTTTGTCTCACCTCTCTCTCCCCTCTCTTCTTCTCTCTCTCTCCCTCTCTTCTCTCTCCTTCCAACTGACTCCCTCTCTTCTCTCTCCTCTTCCCTCCCTCTCATCCTGTCTCTCTCCCTCTCCAACCCTCTCCTCCTATCTCTCTCCCTCTCCTCTCTCTCCTCTTATTCTCCCTCTCCTCCCTCTCCTCCCTCTCCTCCTATCTCTCTCCCTCTCCTCTCTCTCCTCTTATTCTCCCTGTCCTCCCTCTCCTCCTATCTCTCTTCCGCTCCTCTCTCTCCTCTTCTTTTCCCTCTCCTACCTCTCCTCCTATCTCTCTCCCTCTCCTCCTATCTCTCTCCCTCTTCTCCCCTCTCTCCATTTCTCTCTCCTCTCTCTCCCTCTCTCTCCTCCAGTGTTATTTAATGGGCTACTGCTGGCTTTATCTTTCCTAATGAAGCAGCGTGAAGCAACAGTGAGTGTCGTGTGAGTGTCGTGTGTGTGTCGTGTGTGTGTCGTGTGTGTGTGTGTGTGTGTGTGTGTGTGTGTGTGTGTGTGTGTGTGTGTGCACGCACGTACGTGTGTGCGTGCATGCTTGTGTGTGTGTGTGAGGTAGCATTGAAGGTCCTGGTTACACAGCATGTTGTTATACAGAACCAGTCAAAAGTTTGGACACACCTACTCATTCAAGGGTTTTTCTTAATTTTTGTAGAATAATATTGAAGACATCAAAACCATGAAATAACACATATGGAATCATGTAGTAACCAAAAAACAGTTAAAACACATCACAATGTATGTTATATTTGAGATTCTTCAAAGTAGCCACCCTTTGCTTTGATGACAGCTTAGCACACTCTTGGCATTCTCTCAACCAGCTTCACCTGCAATGCTTTTGCAACAGTCTTGAAGGAGTTCCCACATATGCTGAGCACTTGTTGGCTGTTTTTCCTTCACTGCGGTCCAAATCATCCAAAATAGGGTTGTGGTTGGGTGATTGTGAAGGCCAGGTTATCTGATACAGCACTCCATCACTCTCCTTCTTGGTCAAATATCCCTTACACAGTCTGGAGGTGTGTTGAGTCATTGTCCTGTTGAAAAACAAATGATAGTCCCACTTAGCGCAAAGCAGAGGGGGTGGCGTATCACTGCAGAATGCTGTGGTACCCATGCTGGTTAAGAGTGCCTTGAATTCTAAATAAACCACAGACAGTGTCACCAGCAAAGCACCCCCACACCATCACACCTCCTCCTCCATGCTTCACGGTGGGAACCACACATGCGGAGATCATCCGTTCACCTACAAAGACACGGCGGTTGGAACCAAAAATCTAAAAGGACAGATTTCCGGTCTAATGTCCATTGTTTGTGTTTTTTGGCCCAAGCAAGTCTATTCTTCTTATTGGTGTCCTTTAGTAGTGGTGTCTTGGCAGCAAGTCAACCATGAAGGCCTGATTCACACTCTCATCTGAACAGTTGATGTTGAGTTGTGTCTTTTACTTGAAATCTGTGAAGCATTTATTTGGGGTGCAATTTCTGAGGCTGGTAACTCTAATAAACATATCCTCTGCAGCAGAGGTAACTCTGGGTCTCCCTTTCCTGTGGTGGTCCTCATGAGAGCCAGTTTTATCATAGCGCTTGATGGTTTTTGCGACTGCACTTGAAGAAACTTTCAAAGTTCTTGACATTTTCCGGATTGACTGACCTTCATGTCTTGATGTAATGATGTACTGTTGTTTCACTTTGTTTATTTGAGCTGTTCTTGACAAAATATGGACTTGGTCTTTTACCAAATATCTTCTGTACATCACCCCTACCTTGTTACAACACAACTGATTGGCTCAAACGCATTAAGAAGGAAATAAATTGGTTGAGAGAAGGCCAAGAGTGTGCAAAGCTGTCCAAACTTTTGACTGGTACTGTTAATGTGTACCTCAGAGCACCAGCAGCTTCTCTACTAAGGCCTGTTCTGACTTCACTCCCAGAGCCCCTCATATACTCCTTTCTCCCTCCCTCCCCGGGATACCTCTCTCTGGTGAATGGATCATGGCTGTATTTTTCCTGAGCTGTGCTGCTTAGGGCTGGCTACATGACATGTTCGCTAGTGATAGGTGGTGGTGGTGGTGGTGGAGGGATGGGGGGATGAGGGATGGAGATGTAGAGGCTGACAGGAAGAGAGGGTCACAGTGAGAGAGGGTTTTTTTACAAAAGGGTTTTCTGGGAAGGGTGACACATACTAAGCTATTGACATGAGTCAATGGACATGGCCACCTCTATAACATTGACATTTGAGTCATTTAGCAGACGCTCTTATCCAGAGCGACTTACAAATTGGTGCATTCAACTTAGAATAGCCATTGGGACAACCACATCTCAATCACAGTACATTTCTTTAAACAAGCAACTGTGAGGAAAGTCAGTGCTAGCAGGGAAATAAGTCAGGTATTAGTTTAGACTAAAGACAAGTGTTAGTAAAGGTTTTGACTGGGATCAGTCCGAACTGTGCTTCTGTAGAGGTAGGGGGGCAGTAGGCCAGAAGTGGATGAACGTAGTATCCTCCTTTGGGTGTAGGGACTGATCAGAGCCTGAAGGTAAGGAGGTGCCGTTCCCCTCACAGCTTCGTAGACAAGCACCATGGTTTTGTAGTAGATGCGAGCTTCAACTGGAAGCCAGTGGAGTGTGCGGAGGAGCGGGGTGACATGAGAGAACTTAGGAAGGTTGAACACCAGACGGGCTGCAGCGTTCTGGTTAAGTTGTAGGGGTTTAATGGCGCAGGCAGGCAGCCCAGCCAACAGCGAGTTGCAGTAATCCAGGCGGGAGATGACAAGTGCCTGGATTAGGACCTGTGCCGCTTTCTGTGTAAGGTAGGGTCGTACTCTGCGAATGTTGTAGAGCATGAACCTGCAGGATCGGGTCACCGCTTTGATGTTAGCAGAGAACGACAGGATGTTGTCCAGGGTCACACCAAGGTCCTTTGCACTCTGGGAGGAGGACACAATGGAGTTGTCAACCGTGATGGCGAGATCATGGAGCGGGCAGTCCTTCCCCGGGAGGAAGAGCAGCTCCGTCTTGCTGAGGTTCAGCTTGAGGTGGTGATCCGACATTCAAACTGATATGTCTGCCAGGCACGCAGAGATGTGATTCGCCACCTGGTTATCAGAAGGGGAAAGGAGAAAATGTATTGAGTGTCATCTGCGTAGCAATGATAGGAGAGACCATGTGAGGATATGACAGAGCCAAGTGACTTGGTGTATAGACAGAATAGGAGAGGGCCTAGAACTGAGCCCTGGGGGACCCCAGTGGTGAGAGCACGTGGTGCGGAGACAGATTTTCGCCACGCCACCTGATAGGAGCGACCTTCAAGTAGCACGCAATCCAAGAGTGTGGAGCACCGGAGATGCCCAACTCGGAGAGGGTGGAAAGGAGGATCTGATGGTTCACAGTATCAAAGGCAGCAGATAGGTCTAGAAGGATAAGAGCAGAAGAGAGAGAGTTAGATTTGACAGTACAGAGAGCCTCCGTGACACCGAGAAGAGCAGTCTCAGTTGAATGACCAGTCTTGAAACCTGACTGGTTAGGATCAAGAAGGTAATTCTGAGAGAGATAGCAGGAGAGTTGGTTAGACACGGTACACTCAAGAGTTTTGGAGAGAAAAGAAAGAAGGGATACTTGTCTGTAGTTGTTGACATCAGAAGGATCAAGTGTAGGTTTTTTGAGGAGGGATGCAACTCTCGCCCTCTTGAAGATGGAAGTGCCGCTGACCAGATGCTCTCAGGGTATGCGAGAACACATGATCAGACGAAAAAAGAGCAGTAGGAGTAGCAGTGTTTTCTGAGGTAATTCATGTTTCCGTCAGCACCAAGAAGTCAAGGGACTGGAGGGCAGCATAGGCTGAGATGAACTCTGCCTTGTTGTCCTTTGAACGGCAGTTCCAATGGCTGCCGGAGACCTGGAACTCCACGTGGGTCGTGTGCGCAGGGACTACCAGATTAGAGTGGTTGCAGCCACGCGGTATGAAGTGTTTGTATGGCCTGTACAGAGAGGAGAGAACAGGGATAGACAGACACATAGTTGACAGGCTACAGAAAAGGCTACAATAATGCAAAAGAGATCTGAATAAAATTAACTAAACATATGGGCAAGCGAGAGAGCGGGGCCTCCCTCACTTGCCCCCGCAGAACAACTCTGCAGAACTGTCTTTGTTTCAGGGACAGTCTGCACAAACAGCTGCCGCTGAACAAGGAGGCTGTGCTAATAACACTAAGCTAATTGGCTAGCACAGGTGTAGCCACTCCCCCTCCTATTAAACTGTAATATGCAGAGAACAAAAGAAGTGGATGGACCTGCACCCACTTTGAATGGTTAGCAATCACAAAAACTTAGCATAGCAATTCAAATAGCAGTAAAATAGCAGTTCACACAGACTAGGTAGCTTACTAACTAACCGGGACAGAGACAAAACCAACACAGCTTACAGGTTCAAACAAATTATACTTAGCCTGCTTGGAGAATGAAGCAGGGTCCTTCCAAGACTTAATTTACAGGACAAAGGTAAGGAGCCCATACACCAGGCAGCCATAGATGAGAGAAGTGGGAAACCAGAGGACAAAGCACTTTTATTGATGAGTAAGAGTATCTTGCATGTAAGAGTGTCTTTCATGCCTAAGGGTGGTTATAGCTTTTGCGTCTCTCTCTCTCTCTCTCTCTCTCTCTCTCTCTCTCTCTCTCTCTCTCTCTCTCTCTCTCTCTCTCTCTCTCTCTCTCTCTCTCTCTCTTTCTCTTTCTCTTTCTCCTCTTTTTCTGTCTCTCTCTGTCTCTGTCTCTGTCTCTCTCTTTGTACTTTTACCCAATCAAGCCTAAGGACGTCACATCAAATGGATATTACAGTAAGTGAAAGCCCGGTTGGTTTGACCTGATGGCAGGTGCTGTTATCTAGAAGTGGTACTCTAATTGATAGTATCCATTCCATTTTGCGTTGTCTGGTTGATTTGCTCTCACTGCCAGTGGTGGATTTAGGTATAGGCAACATGGGCAGCCACCCAGGGCGTCATCTTGCCGGGGACTGAAGGGGGGGTTCGCCCAGGGCGACATACAAGCTAGAAACGCCACTGCTGTCATATCTCTATTGTAGATAGTGTGCGTCCCTCTCCCCACAATGTGAACAGCAGTTGACCCTTTCTCTGTGGATGTGCTTTTAACACACTCATCACTATAGGGGAGAGCAAGAGTGCTTCTCAATGCCACTCAGAGTGCTTCTGTGGACAGTGATCTAATGTATGTTTTTTTATCTGAGGCTCATAATAATTTCTGGAACGGCGCAAATGGAATGGCATCAAACACCTGCAATCCATGTGTTTGATGTATTTGATACCATTCCACTGATTCCAATCCAGTCATTAACACACGCGTGTTCTCCCCAATTAAGGTGCCACCAACCTCCTGTGGAATTCACATTCACTCTACTGTATGTCTGAGGTAATTGTCTAGTAGAGCCATGAGGTAGTAATCAATTGGATTACACTACGCTCACATTCATTCTAAGTCTAAGTAATGATTTACTGTAAATACTGGAGGGTTGATCATATGCCAAAGGCTAATCCTACTCAGGCTGAAGAATCAGTCTTTATAGTCTTTATAGTGAGTGAGTGAGGAATGATCTCTACTGACAACTCTTTTATAGTCCTGTATTGTATTTCCTCAGATGAATAAGGAAGGTGTGAAATTTTAATATATATATTTTTTTGCATATCACAACTCCCCCTGAGGTGTGGGGTCACGGATAAGACATTATTGACGGCGACCCTGGAGCAATTAGGGTTAAGTGCCTTGCTCAAGTGTAGATCAACAAATTTTTCACCTTGTCGGCTCGTGGATTTGGTTACTGGCCCAACGCTCTAACTAATAGGCTACCTGTAAGTGAGTGTGTGCACGTGCTTGTGTGTACGTACAGTATGTGCGTGGGTATGTGTGATTTTGCGTGCCTGCGTGCATTACTGTGTGTGGGTTGTGTACAGCTGCTGTATGCTAAGTCATTCAGTTGGCGTTTGCTCAGCCTTCTATCCATGGGGTCAGCCTTGCTCTAGTGTACATTTGCCTAATCAGTCCATTCTATACCCCTTGACTTATTCCACATTTTGTTGTTACAGCTTGTATTCAAAATTGATTAAATAGATTTTTTTCTCTTACCCATCTACACAACATAGCCCAAATGTATTGAAAATGAAATATAATAAATACAGTATCTAATTTACATACAGTATTCACACCCCTGAGTCAATACATTGTAGAAGCAACTTTGGCAGTGATTACATCTGTGAATCCTTCTGTGTAAGTCTCTAAGAGCTTTCCACACCTGGATTGTGCAACATTTGCCCATTCATCTTTTCAAAATTCTTCAAGCTCTGTGAAATTGGTTGTTGACAACCATATCCAGGTCTTGCCATAGATTTTCAAGTAGATTTAAGTCAAAACTGTTACTCACTGTCTTCTTGATAAGCAACTCCAGTGTAGATTTGGCCTTGTGTTTTAGGTTATTGTCCTGTTGGAAGGTGAAATCATCTCCCAGTGTCTGGTGGAAAGCAGACTGTTTGAGGTTTTCCTAGGATTTTGTGTTTCTGTTTCTTTTTTTATCCTGAAAAACAGTCCTTAACGATTACAAGCACACCCATAAGCAGCAACCACTATGCTTGAAAATATGTAGAGTGGTACTCAGAAATGTGTTGTATTCGATTTGCCCCAAACATAAGAATTTCTATTCAGGACAAAAAGTTAATTGCTTTGCCACATTTTTTGTAGTGATACTTTAGTGCCGTGTTGCAAACAGGATGCTTTTTTTAATAGTTGTATTCTGTACACTCTGTCAATTATGTTGGTATTGTGGAGTAACTACAATGTTGTTGATTCATTGTAAGTTGTCTCCTATTACAGCCTTAAAATCTTTAACTGTATTAAAGTCATTTAAATCCCTGAGCCATTTCCTTCCTCTCCGTCAATTGAGTTAGGAAGGACGCATGTATCTTCGTAGTGACTGGTTGTATTGACACACCACCCAAAGTTTAATAACTTCACCATGCTCAAAGAGGTATTCAATGTCTGCTTTTTTTGTTTTTACCCATCTACCAGTAGGTGTTCTTAACTGACTTGCCTAGTTAAATAAAGATTAAATATATACAAATTAGAAAACCTCCCTTGTCATTGTGGTTGAATCTGTGTTTGAAATGTACTGCTCGACTGAGGGACCATACAGATAATTGTATGTGTGGGGTTCAGCGATGAGGAAGTCAGTCATTTTTAATTCATTTGCAAACATTTTGAAAAACACAATTCCACTTTGACATTATGGGTTATTGTGTGTAGGCCAGTGAGACAATTTAATCAATTTTAAAGGCTGTAACACAACACACATAAACACATTTATTAAAGTCAATCAATCAAAACAATTGAACTCATTTATCATCAGGGTTTTAAACTGCCCTAGTGGCACTAGGAAATCCAAATATAATGACTTTTGTAAGTGATTCCAAAAATGTGGAGCGTTAAAACTAAAAGCGTATATTTACCTTGTTCGATGGAAACCCGAGTAATGTCAAGAGTTAACCAACGCTGTGAATGAGTACTGTATCTCATGTTTTTATACTTTAACAAGGTATAGTAGAGCTTTGTCAATGAAAATTGAGTAATGAAGTGATCTATGGGACTTTAAAGAGGACCAGATAACCTTTTTATACAGGTTGCAGTGATGCATATTAAAACTATCACCTGTGATAAAGCGAAGGGCGCTATGGTAGACGACATCCAAAGGTTTAAGAGTAGTGGCTGCTGCATTCCGACAAATGGTGTCACCATGGTCAAGAACTGGCAGGATAGTTGACTGTACAATCGTCCTCCTGATGTTCAGGGAGAGGCATGATCTGTTTCTATAAAATAAGCTTACTTTCAATCTCAGCTTCTTAACTAGCTTATTCATTTTTTAAATGTTAAATTATTATCAAATCAAAAGCCCAGATATTTATAGGTGGGAACCTGCTCGATGAAAGAACCATCAAATGCATGAATGTGTAAACCATCTGAAATATTTAAGAGTTTCCTTATAGATATAGCACCTCTTCATTCTCACTCACATTCGTTCAGGCATTGTCTTGTATTTCATCTCTCTCTCTCTCTCTCTCTCTCTCTCTCTCAATTTCACTCTCAGATGAATAAGGAAAAGGGCTGTTGTTGTTTAGGTCGGCTGAGCTGCTTTTAAATCAACAAGGACTTTCTGAAAGGAAACAGAGTCAGATTGCTGCTCAAACATAGACTGGTCAGCCGGAGAGGCAATAGTGTACATAACAGTGTAATATGTATACAGATTAATGTTACAGGTTTTATAATAATAAATAATACCAATATTATTTATATAAATAGTAAAGAAGAAAGTAACTTGACTTGACACCATTCGAAAACAACCTTTGAATGAGTATAGGATAGTCGACAGTATCAAAGGCCTATAAATATGAATATCACAGTGATTCCTATATTCTAAGCAATTTAATATATAATTTAAGACAAGAGTAACTGCTGAATTGGTGCAGACTGGTACACATTAAGAATATAATTTAGCTGAGAGTTTTCCAATGATTCTAATATTTTTGCAAGGTAAAATACACTACATCTGGTGCTCCCGAGTGGCACATTGGTCTAAGGCACTGCATCTCAGTGTAAGAGGTGTCACTACAGTCCCTGGTTCAAATCCAGGCTGTATTACATCCGGCCGTGATTGGGAGTCCCATAGGGCCCAATGTCATCCAGGTTTGGCCAGGGTAGGCTGTCATTGAAAATAAGAATTTGTTCTTAACTGACTTGCCTAGTTAAATAAAGGTTAAATAAAAAAAAAACATGACCAAAGAGCATTAGTTAGTTTGGGCACTGATGTTGGGCGATTAGGCCTGGCTTGCAGTCGGTGTTCCAATTCATCCCAAAGGTGTTTGATGGGGTGAGGTCATGGCTCTGCATGCCAGTCAAGTTCTTCCACACAAATCTCGACAAACCATTTCTGTATGAACCTTGCTTTGTGCATGGGGTCATTGTCATGCTGAAACAGGAAAGGGCCTTCCCCAAACTGTTGCCACGAAGTTGAAAGCACAGAATTGTTTACAATGTGATAGATAGATAGATAGATAGATAGATAGATAGATAGATAGATAGATAGATAGATAGATAGATAGATAGATAGATAGATAGATAGATAGATAGGTACTTTGTCATGACGAAACAGGAAAGGGCCATTCCCAAACTATTGCCACAAAGTTGGATGCACAGAATTGTTTTGAATGGCATTGTATGCTGTGCGTTAAGATTTCCCTTCGCTGGAACTAAGGGGCCTAGCCAGAACCGTGAGAAACAGCCCCAGAACATTATTCCTCCTCCACCAAACTTTACAGTTGTCACTATGCATTCGGGCAGATAGTGTTCTTCTGGCATCCGCCAAACCCAGATTTGTCTGTTGGACTGCCAGATGGTGAGTGTGATTCATCACTCTCGAGAATGTGTTTGTACTGCTCCAAAGTCCAATGACGGCTAGCTTTACACCACTCCAGCCGACGCTTGGCATTGCGCATAGTGATCTTAGGCTTGTATGCGGCTGCTCAGCCATGGAAACCCATTTCATGACGCTCCCGACGAACAGTTCTTGTGCAGGCGTTGCTACCAGAGGCAATTTGGAACTCTGCGGTGAGTGCTGCAAAAAACGACAGACGATATTTACGCACTACACGCTTCAGCACTTGGCATTCCCATTCTGTGAGCTACCATTTCGCGGATAAGCCTTTGTTGCTCCTAGATGTTTTCACTTCACAATAACAGTACTTACTTTTGTCTATGAAGATTGCATGACTGTGTGCTCAATTTTTATACACCTGTCAGCAACGGATGTGGCTGAAATAGCCAAATCTACTAATTTGAAGGGGTGTCCACATACTTTTGTAAAGATAATGTAGTTTATAAATTGGGCGGTAGTTATCTAGGTCAGAAGAATCCCCACTTTTGTAAAGTGTGAGGACATGTTCCGCCTACAGATCTTAGGGATAGCGCTAGAAGTAATTGTTCAATAAAAAAAATGTGGGTCAAACGTTCTACAATGAAAGCTGCAGAAAGTTGCAGTAAAAAGGGATCACGCTAATCAGGATTTCTTTTACATATTTTTTTTACTGCAGAATAAAAAAAATGAGTGAGTGCATGGAAGTGCGTCATTGTCTGCTATTTGTTTAGAGGTGAATGAAAGACTTCCTCCTAGTGGAATTTAGGTTTTTTCCTTTTTGTCTGTTTTGGGACCAGAGGCTGTCATAACCTGCTGGGGTAATGGGGGTGGATATATTTTGTTTTTTAAATGTATTTGACCACTTTCCATAATTCTGCTGGATTTCCATCACTCTCACATACACAATTCAAGAAGTATGTTGACTTTGCTTTTTAAACCAGAGAAAGACATCTATTCCTCAAATGTCTGAAGTATCAGTTAATCTAGCCTTAGCCCAAACTGTTCAAATCTTTCATGAAATCTTTCAGACAATTTATGAGTGAACCATGGGTTCGATCTGTCTTTTACCCTTAATCTCTTATATGGGGCATGCTTATCTGCAACAGAGTTAAACAGAGAGGTAAAACATTTAAGGGCCTGATCCAAATGAGAGATCTAGGACACACCTTCTCAATAATACAACCATAGGTCATACAGGAAATGTTGCTCATTGAAAGACATTTAACTTTGTAATAATGTGTGGATACGATTTTGGTAACTTAGTATCTTTCGGACAAGACATTAAAATTGCTTGGGGACAGATGTGGTAATACACACAGCAACATTCAAGTTGTTCTTTATGAGTATGGCGACACCCCCACCTCTGCCAGCTCTGTCAGATCTATAAACAATATATCCATTTAGAGACACATCAGTCTGGTACAGACCTTTTTAACCAAGTCTCAGTCATTTTCTAAATGTCTGCGATAGTTTCAGATGCCAGAATTATAGTAAGATCCATTTTCGGAATCAAACTTTTACATTTACATGAATCAGTCCAAGGCCACAGCTGCGGGATCAGCTCTTATCACGGGAGCTGGTCAAGTAATTTAGTAAAGGGCAATAAAGAGAGTCAACATACAGATATTGACTAATGGTAGTGGAGATCATTAAGTGAACTTCCACTCTCTCTACACACTTCACTCTCACTGCGTTTCAGTCATTTAGCAGACACTGTTATCCAGGGCAACTTACAGTAGTGAGTGCATACATTTTGATACTGGTCCCCCGTGGGAATTGAACCCAAAACCCTGGCATTACAAGTGCCATGCTCTACCAACTGAGCTACATGGGACCTCTGCACTCTTCCCTTTCACTTTCGTTTATGCAAACACTCGACAACAGTTATGCTCTGGATCAAATTGATTATTTTAAACAGAAGTGGTCCAAAGTGAGAAGTTGAGGTTACATGATATATATTAGACTGTAAGGGTCATGGATCAGGATAAAGTACATATAGCCAGATTCAAGACCAAGACTAAAGCAAATCGAGTCCGAATCAAGACCAAGACCAGAGAGGGGGTGAGACCGAGTCAAGACCGAGATCGGGAGGTGGGCGAGAGTCAAGATCGGGACCATCGAGTCCAATTCAAGACCATGATTATAATTGTGTCAAATTGAGTATTTCTGTGTTCATATTTCAGAAGAACATATGCAATCTTTAGACCAGGAGTTCGTAAACCTTTTCAGCCTGGGACATGCTGTGTTTTCCTGGGACCCGAGCTCTTGAAAACATGTCCCCTTTTGGGGGTCCTAAGCGAGATTTGCTTTGAGGGGATGCCCCCCATTTTGCCAGCAAAACATTGTAGTGACCCCCCTCTTGGCGGCGGAGAGAACATTTTCAGTTTTAAAGTAAATTTTCTGCAATGTTACACATTTTTCCATGGGGAGATTTTTAAAAAAATGTCTCAGTTTCACTTCAGAATTTATGAAGAATTTAAATTAAAACACTGCACACTGCTGCTGATTCTCCCAGGTGATTTTATTATAACAACGTTTCAACACTCTTTATCAGGCATCCATATCCCAGATAGATAGATAGATAGATAGATAGATAGATAGATAGATAGATAGATAGATAGATAGATAGATAGATAGATAGATAGATAGATAGATAGATACTTTATTGATTGAAATTTCATGAAAGCAATGGGGGTAGAAGGTCCTATATATAGGGGCAGTACTCAGTGACATCACTTGCTGATAATATATAATATTGGTTCATAATATCAACATTCAATGTATAAAAATATGAGCATACATGAGGAATCTGATCAATATTTACAGTAGTATACAGTGTGTGTATGTGTGTATACAGTGGGGAGAACAAGTATTTGATACACTGCCGATTTTGCAGGTTTTCCCACTTACAAAGCATGTAGAAGTCTGTACTTTTTATTATAGGTACTCTTCAACTGTGAGTGACGGAATCTAAAACAAAAATCCAGAAAAACACACTGTATGATTTTTAAGTAATTCATTTGCATTTTATTGCATGACATAAGTATTTGATACATCAGAAAAGCAGAACTTAATATTTGGTACAGAAACCTTTGTTTGCAATTACAGAGATCATACGTTTCCTGTAGTTCTTGACCAGGTTTGCACACACTGCAGCAGGGATTTTGGCCCACTCCTCCATACAGACCTTCTCCAGATCCTTCAGGTTTCGGGGCTGTCGCTGGGCAATACGGACTTTCAGATCCCTCCAAAGATTTTCTATTGGGTTCAGGTCTGGAGACTGGCTAGGCCACTCCAGGACCTTGAGATGCTTTTTACGGAGCCACTCCTTAGTTTCCCTGGCTGTGTGTTTCGGGTCGTTGTCATGCTGGAAGACCCAGCCACGACCCATCTTCAATGCTCTTACTGAGGGAAGGAGGTTGTTGGCCAAGATCTCGCGATACATGGCCCCATCCATCCTCCCCTCAATAAGGTGCAGTCGTCCTGTCCCCTTTGCAGAAAAGCATCCCCAAAGAATGATGTTTCCACCTCCATGCTTCACGGTTGGGATGGTGTTCTTGGGGTTGTACTCATCCTTCTTCTTCCTCCAAACACGGCGAGTGGAGTTTAGACCAAAAAGCTATATTTTTGTCTCATCAGACCACATGACCTTCTCCCATTCCTCCTCTGGATCATCCAGATGGTCATTAATCCATGACGGCGTAGTGTGTTACTAATGGTTTTCTTTGAGACTGTGGTCCCAGCTCTCTTCAGGTCATTGACCAGGTCCTGCCGTGTAGTTCTGGGCTGATCCCTCACCTTCCTCATGATCATTGATGCCCCACGAGGTGAGATATTGCATGGTGCCCCAGACCGAGGGAGATTGACTGTCATCTTGAACTTCTTCCATTTTCTAATAATTGCGCCAACACTTGTTGCTTTCTCACCAAGCTGCTTGCCTATTGTCCTGTAGCCCATCCCAGCCTTGTGCAGGTCTACAATTTTATCCCTGATGTCCTTACACAGCTCTCTGGTCTTGGCCATTGTGGAGAGGTTGGAGTCTGTTTGATTGAGTGTGTGGACAGGTGTCTTTTATACAGGTAACGAGTTCGAACAGGTGCAGTTAATACAGGTAATGAGTGGAGAACAGCAGGGCTTCTTAAAGAAAAACTAACAGGTCTGTGAGTAGGTGATCAAATACTTATGTCATGCAATAAAATGCAAATTAATTATTTAAAAATCATACAATGTGATTTTCTGGATTTTTGTTTTAGATTCCGTCTCTCACAGTTTAAGTGTACCTATGATAAAAATTACAGACCTCTACATGCTTTGTAAGTAGGAAAACCTGCAAAATCGGCAGTGTATCAAATACTTGTTCTCCCCACTGTATATAATATTCAATGATGGTTATTTGCCATAATTAGATAAACATCTAAGCCTGAATGGAGAGCCACACAAATGATCACTTAGATGTTTTGTACTGAAAGTAAAGGACAGTAATGTTACGAGCAAAGCTGGAAGCCCAGGTTTTGATAGACGTTAAGATATTAATATGTCATGAAAGGAGTGTGGATATTTGGCCTGGCAAAGCGGTTTTATGCGCGGACTGAATGGGAGCTGATAATTCTGAGGTTTTTACTCCGCTGGTCTCGAGAAGAAATAATGTCCTCATAAAGAAGTACACAGAGTCAAGACGAAACACTCAAAATGTGGTCTGGAGACAACACTGCATATAGCTACATTCATACCATTTCTCTTTCTCTTTCTCTTTCTCTTTCTCTTTCTCTTTCTCTCTCTCCTCTTTCCCTCTCTCTCGCTCCTCTTTCCCTCTCTCTCAGCACTTTCTATTACTTCCTGAACTTCGATATGGTGTAACTTATTGACAATTGTTTCTCCTTTCTCTCTCTGCTCTCTCTCTCTCTCTCTGTTTGTTATTCCTCCTCTCCCCAGGCAGAACACTAGGCCAAGGTTTTCTAGGCTTGGAAGAGGGCAGAGCAGTGTTTACTCTAAGCATTGATTGCTACAGTTCAATAACCAAACAGGTCTTTAGCCTTGAGGAAAAAGTTGACCAGTTGGTCTGCTCTTCTGCGAAGATGAATGGGCAGGCTTTAGCCTCCTTTAGAAATGTGCTCTTAGTGTGTGTGAGCAGTGTGTTTCTCCAGCACTAGAAGAGATTGTTACAGTGACTAACTCCTAACAGTCGGCTTCTCTGAGAGTTGCCATTATTGACCTGGTTTTGGAGGATAAAGTGATTTGTTTTTCACTTTGTGTTTCTACTGTGTATGTGTGTAGTGTGTGTGATGATGTGTATTGTAATATTTGTTGATGTGTATGATGTGTGTGTGTGGTGTGTGTGTGATGTCAGCCCGAGCAGAGCAGAATCACATCTAAGGGTGTGCAGCGAGAGAGCGGCTGGCTGCTCTGGCCAGCTGAACCAAGGGGAATTAGACTGTGGCTCATTACCATGTTATGTTCAAACTGTGGTGATTTTCCTCATGACTTAGTCTGGGCCTGACCGCCACTGGAGGGAGTGGGGGGTAAATGACACCTTTTGATGTAATTTATCCCTGTATTATCTGACTGACATGGCCAGAAACACTCAGTTGGGGATTTCCCCCCGTCTCTTCTCCGCTTCTGCACATTTTTGTTTTCAGTGGAATTCATCTCTGGCAGCCAGAAAAATGTAATACATTGAGCTTTTTTACAGCACAGTTCAGTTTTGCTGAATGGCAGAAATGTTTGTACAAGTCAAGGACACATAGTGGAATGCGTTGATGAACACACACACACACATACACACACAAGTCAATTTATTTACACACCTTTGTTTATTGGGCTAGAGTCTGATACTTGCTGTCCCTGGTACCAGCAGCAGCAACCTCCCTTTTATAGCCACTGTAAAGATATAATTCTCACTCAGCTTTTCTTCGTTCTATCTCAGCTGTAGCAGAGTCTTAAACATAGAGGACTTTAGCTTGGTCCCCTATCTCTGTGTGCTGTCTTTCCAACTCATGTTCATTGTCATTCCCAACATGACCAAAGGAGTTAGTTGCACTGCACAAACAGATCTGGGACCTGGTTAAGAGGGACTGAGGAGCTCCATACAGATTCCATCTGCCAACACAAGAAGACCTGTATATCAGATAATATCTGTTGCCAACACAAGGAGAGTAGAGGTATAGTGCCTTCGGAAAGTATTCAGACATTACTTTTTACAAATGTTATGTTACAGCCTTATTCTAAAATTGATAAAATGCATTGTTTTCTTCATCAATATACACATAATACCCCATAACGAGAAAGCAAAAAACATGGAATTGTGAATTTTTTGCCAAATTAAAATAAATACAAATAAAAAATAAAATAAAATATATATAAAGCAAAAACTTCACAATTCCATGTTTTTGCTTTACCTTATTTACTTAAGTATTCAGACCATTTGCTATGAGACTCATCCTGCATCCTGTTTCCAGTGATTATTCTTGATTGGAGTCCACCTGTGGTAAATTCAATTAATTTGACATTATTTGGAAAGGCACACATCTGTCTATACAAGGACCCACAGTTGCCAATGCATGTCAGAGCAAAAATCAAGCCATGAGGTCGAAGGAATTGTCCATAGAGCTCCGAGACAGGATTGTGTCGAGGCACAGATCTGGGGAAGGGTACAAAAACATTTCTGCAGCATTGAAGGTCCCCAAGAACACAGTGGCCTCCATCATTCTTAAATGGAAGAAGTTTGGAATCACCAAGACTCTTCCTAGGGCTGGCCGCCCGGCCAAACTGAGCAATCGGGGGAGAAGGAACTTAGTCAGACATGCTGCCAAACATGCCCTTGTAAAACTGACTATCCTACCGATCCTTGATTTCGGCGATGTCATTTACAAACTAGCCTCCAACACTCTACTTAGCAAATTGGATGTAGTCTATCATAGTGCCATCCGTTTTGTCACCAAAGCCCCATACACTACCCACCACTGCGACCTGTATGCTCTCGTTGGCTGGCCTTCACTATATATTCGTCGCCAAACCCACTGGCTCCAGGTCATCTATAAGTCTTTATTAGGTAAATCCCCGCCCTATCTCAGCTCACTGGTCACCATAGCAACACCCACCCGTAGCATGCGCTCCAGCAGGTATATCTCACTGGTCACCCCCAAAGCCAACACCTCCTTTGGCCGCCATTCCTTCCAGTTCGCTGCTGCCAATGACTGGAACGAATTGCAAAAATCATTGAAGCTAGAGGTTCCTATCTCCCTCAATAACTTTAAGCATCAGCTGTCAAAGCTGCTTATCGATCACTGCACCTGTATATAGCCCTTCTGTAAATAGCCCACCCTACTACCTCATCCCCATATTTATTTTTGTTTATTTTCACTAATCTTGCACTCCAGTATCTCTATTTGCACATCATAATTTGCACATCCTTCATTCCTGTGTTAATGATGATAATTTCTGTAATTTATTTCTACTCTATAGTCTATTTATTGTCCTACCTCCCAACCTTACTGCATTTTTGCACTACATTTTGCACTCTGTTTATAGATTTTCTATTGTGTTTTTGACTGTTTGTTTAATGTGTAACTCTGTGTTGTTTTTGTTGTCGCACTGCTTTGCTTTGTCTTGGCCAGGTCGCAGTTGCAAATGAGAACTTGTTCTCAACTGACCTACCTGGTTAAATAAAGGTGAAATAAAAAAAATAAAAAATAAAGTCAGGAAGGTCACCAAAAACCAGATGGTCACTCTGACAGAGCTCCAGAGTTCCTCTGTGGAGATGGGAGAACCTTTTAGAAGGACAACAATCTCTGCAGCACCCCATCAATCAGGCCTTTATGGTAGAGAGACCAGACGGAAGCCACTCCTCAGTAAAAGGCCCATGACAGCCCGCTTGGAGTTTGCCCAAAGGCTCCTGAGGGACTCTCAGACCATGAGAAACAAGATTCTCTGGTCTAATGAAACCAAGATTATACTCTGGTCAGTAATCAGGGTGAACTTCCTCCCGAGGAGGTAATACTTGAGGGTGTCCGGCGCCCACTTCACGGCAAGGCACTCCTTCTCGACAATCCAGTACTTCCTGCTGAAACACATGATGGGGTGCTACTTGCCTTCCTGCTCTTGGGACAAGACGGCCCCTACCCCTGTGTCAGACGCGTCTGTCTGGACCAGGAGGTTTTTTGAGAAGTCCGGGAAGATAGGTAACCGGGTGCGAACATAGCGCGTCCTTCAGGGCCTGGAATGCCGCCTCTGTGTCCTCCGTCCATCGCACCGTCTGCGGTAGGTGTGCCTTCATTTTATCTGTGAGGGGCTTTTGCGGCAAAGTTGGGTACAAATCGACTATAGTAGCCTGCTAACCCCAGGAACAACTTAACCTGCCTCTTGGTTAGGGGGACTGGCCATTCCCTAACAAATTATTGGGGCTTCACATTTCCCCGTCCGATTCGATGGCCCAGTACTCCAGCTCGGCGTAACCCATCTTGCACATCGCCACCTGCTCAAACGGCACCTCTATAATGGACAAGGGAACCAAAGGGTTTCTATATTGTGCCCTCTGGGCTGTGATCTGGCACTCCGGGGCAGGTATGGCAGTAGTCCTTCACGGGGCGCTTGACACCGGGCAAGTGGAACCGATTCCACATCTACTTCCTGGTTTTCTCCATCCCCAGGTGTACCCCGAGCAGGTGGGTGTGGGCAAGCTGCAAGACAGTACTAACATACTAGGTGGGTATGAGTGGTAACAAGTATTTAATCTCCCCATTGTGCTTTACTACCTGATACAATAAATTACGCTTGATGGTGTGGATAGCGCTACTCACTTACCCAGGGTAACAGCGCGCCGTCCACCTGGCCCCCATGTTCTGGAGGTTGGGGTCCTTTACCTGGGCCGTCCTGTACTATCCCGTGAGGGTTCCCGTGTCAGGCGGCCCATCTGGTGCCTCCACCTCCATAAAGGGGAGCCTGTGGCATGGCGTGGGTGCAGGCGACCGTCCTCTCCTCCACATTGCCTGGAAGAGAGGGCAATCTCTACTGAGGAGAATGGGCACGGGCAGGTTAGGAACAGCCCCCACGCACATCTGGCACTCCCCCCTTGGGGTGGTTATCCGCGCCGGCGCGGTTCTAGTCAGAGAACACGACTTTACTTGGCAACAAAAATAATCCTAACAGCAAAATAACTTAGGGTTGGCTCAGTCCTTTTTCTCATATTCGGCTCCGTGCCTCCGGGAGTTTCGTTCCCCTTTCTTTGTCTTCCTCATGGGGTCCCTTTAAGTGGCCTGCATGGCTGGTTGGCACTCTCCCCTAAGTACCTCTACTTGGGGCAATCAGCGTTGGGGTGTCAGCCTATGTACTCCCAGCAGAGGGAGCCAAAATCGCGGCATCTACCTCCCCTCGATTACCAACCCCCGGGGTAGACCTCACGGGATACTCCAGGGTATTGTGTTTAGAATAAGGCTGTAATGTAACAAACGTGGAAAAAGTCGAGGGGTCTGAATTTTTTACGAATGCACTGTATATTAGGGCGGCAGGTAGCCTAGAGGTTAGAGCGTCACTGGTTCACTGGTTCGAATTCCTGTGCCGACAAGGTGTCAATGTGTCCTGTCGATGTGTCCTTGAGCAAGGCACTTAAACCTAATTTGCTCCAGGGGCGCCGTACTACTATGGCTGACCCTGTAGGTAGGCCGTCATTGTAAATAAGAATTTGTTCTTGACTTGCCTAGTTAAATAAAGGTTAAATATCAGAGAATATGTGTTGCCAACACAGGGAGACCAGAGGCATATCAGAGAATATCTGTTGCCAATACAGACAAGGAATGTGCCACTCCAGTATATTTGTGGGTGCTCATCTGATGTGTCAGCTGTTGCTGGTTTACCAAGGCTTGACTTTGCCTGCTTCTGTATTAACATCGCCAGCATGCCAGTCAGCCTGTCTCTATGACTTATTGTGCACTCCTAGTGGTGAGGGATGGTACTTTATCATTTTATCCACAGTTCCAGGTGCAGGTGTGTGAAGCACTCAATGGACCACTTTGAATTGTTTTGTCACCTCCTGGAATGTGGCTGCACTCAAGCGTTTATGACATCCTTCTCTAAAATGTATTATCGCAGCATGCCACACTTCAGGAAACTCGTTATCCCATCATCACCCATATCTCCGACCGCTGCAGACAGAAACAGAGGGTGAATGTGCCCACTCTTCACTTAATTAGGTTGCTTTGCCAAGCGTTTTGTCTGAAACAAATACTGGCACATTATGCTACCCAGCACTATTATCTTTCTAGTGGAGTTTGGGAGGTTTTTGTTGTTAAATCTGCTCCATAGCTGCCATGTTCATTCGTAGACACAGCACAGCTAGTGGATGCTGCCCACTCACTGGCTACTGCAGTGTTGCTTCGGGAATAGTTACCTCATAACACTGTGCGACCATACTGCCATGCCATATGTCTGAGCATTGGCTTGGCAGGTCTTCAGGTCTTCCTATATGTGGCTCTGACAGGCAGCTCTTGTATTAGGACTCATAATGAACTGTCACTGACCAGCGCGGGTAGCTACGGGACTCTCCCTCCCCCTTCTCCCGCTGTCCTTACCCTTTACTGTTTGTCCCTTTCTCTTTGTATCTCGTCCATTTCCCTCCCTCTCTCTCTCTCTCTCTCTCTCTCTCTCTCTCTGCCATCCGAGGGCTAATGATAACGAGAGGGGATAGAGGGAGGGCCCTTTGAGAAGTGGAAGAGAGGAAAATAGCTAATTGACATGGGCTGGAGATACAATGCCTTCAGAAAATATTCCGCTTGACTTCTTCTAGATTATTTTGTGTTACAGCCTGTATCTAAAAGGAAATACATTTAGATTGTTTTTGGCCTACACACATTACCCCATATGTCAAAGTGGAATTATGTTATTTTTTAAGTTTTTTTTACTAATTAATTAAAATTGAAAATAAGTGTTCCACCCCTTTGCTATGGCAAGCCTAAATAAGTTAAAGGGTAAAAAAGTGCTTAACAAGTCACATAATAAGTTGCATCGACTCTGTGTGCAATAATAGTGTTTAACATGATTGTTTATGACTACATAATCTCTCTACCCAACACATACAATTATTTGTAAGAATTTCAAACATAGATTCAAGCACAAAAACCAGGGAGTTTTCCAATGCCTTGCAGAGAAGCGCACGTATTGGTAGATGGCAAAAAATGTAAAAGGCGGACATTGAATATCCCTTTGAGCATGGTTAAGTTATTAATTACACTTTGAAAGGTGTATCAATACAGCCAGTCACTACAAAGAAACAGGCGTCCTTTCTAACTCAGAGGTAGGAAACCGCTCAGGGATTTAACCATGACGCCAACAGTTACAGAGTTTAAAGGCTGTGATAGGAGAAACCTGAGGATGAATTAACAACATTGTAGTTACACTACAATACTAATCTAATTGACAGATGAAAAGAAGGAAGCTTGTACAGAATAAACATATTCCAAAACATGCATCTTGTTCGCAACAGCGTACTAAAATAATACTGCAAAAAATGTGACCAAGCAATTTAACTTTTTGTCCTGAATACAAAATGTGTTATACAACACATTAGTGAGTACCACTCTCCATATTTTAAAGCACAGTGGTGGCTGCATCATGCTATAGGTCTGCTTGTAATCTTTAAGGACTGGGGAGTTTTTCAGGATAAAAAAGAAATGCAATGGAGCTATGCACAGGCAAAATCTTATAGGAAAACCTGGTTCAGTCTGCTTTCCATCAGACATTGGGAGATGAATTCAGTTTTCAGCAGGAAAATAACCTAAAACAAAAGGCAAAATCTACGCTGGCGTTGCTTACCAAGAAGACAGTGAATGTTCCTGAGTGGCTGGTTACAGTCTTGACTTAAATCTACATGAAAATCTATGGCAAGACCTGACAAAGGTTGTCTGGCAATGATCAACAACCAATTTGACAGAGCTTGAATCATTTTTAAATAATTATGGGCAAATATTGCACAATCCAGGTGTGTAAAGCTCTTAGAGACTTACCCAGAAAGACTCACAGCTCTAATCACTGCCAAAGGTGCTTCTACAAATGTAAATGGGCAATTTCATTTTCAGCACATTTGCAAGCATTTCTAAAAACAAGTTTTCACTTTGTCATTATGAGGTATTGTGTGTAGACGGGTGAGAAAAACAACAATGTAATCCGTTTTGAATTCAGGCTGTAACACAACTAAGTCTGAAGGCTCTGTTAATGTGCCGGGTAATTGAGTCTGGTCACTCCGTAGTATGTACTGCTGGAGGACTGCTGCAGTATGGTGGGTTGGGAAGGAGCAAGGAAATGCGAGGACAGTCTCCCAGCACTAGCTATGTCTTACTGTACAGTTGGGGGGTTGTGAGAGAGACGATAGCTAGCGACAACATGGAGGACAGTTCTTGGGCGAAGTGAGGGTGGAGGAGAGGAGATTCATCAGGGGTCCATACTCTCAGATCAGACAGTTGGCCCAGAGTTTTATGTAGTTTCCGCTGCTCCTCCTCCTCATTCGTGTTGAGTGTCCTCAGAGGGACAGATGCTAATATAGAGGCCTGGCTCATTAATTCAGTTACTCCTCCACCCTCCAGGATGCCAGTGTGGGTCTATCGATCGATCGGTTGTCGTATCCCGACTCCCAAGGTAGTGTGGATGGCCGGGCGGCATTGCCTTGGTTACCAGTGGCCTGGCAGTGAAACGCGGTGGCCTGGGAGGAGGCCTGTGTGTGTGTGTTTGTGTGTGTGTAGTGCTGGTGTCAAGGATCTCAGGCTGACTTACTGCATACCAATGAACCTCTCTCTCCTCCCTCTTCTCTTTCCTCCTCATCCTCCCTTCCTCACTCAGGTTTTAATGAACTGAAAGTGGCTATACTTCAGTAATAAACTGGAGACATTGTCAGGGTCATTTCTGGCCTGCCCAATCTCCATGTGGATTGACTATTACTAGTGTTATAAACAGCATGATGATAAACAGCATGTCAGGTGTGTGTGTGTGTGTGTGTTCTTTGTGTTGTTGTCAGTGTGGGTGGTCGTGATCATAGACCATGTATCCTACACTCAGGTGGACAGAACTGTAGAACGTGGGAGAGTGGGAGCTCACACCAATCTTCACTCCACACCTGTTTGTTATTTGCTCTGTCCATACTAGAGACGGTAAATAACAAGAATAACCTCCATGCAGTATGACAGACAGGGGGTGCATCCCAAATGGCACCCTATTCCCTGTATAGCAGGGCTCTGGTCAAAAGTAGAACACTGTAAAGGGCATAGAGTCCCATTTGTGATGCACTCCATTTGGGAGACATCCAAGACGATGCCAAGCTGCTCTCTGGCGTGTTGTGTGTTCCAGCATGTTTGTCATTGTCAGGTAGAGGATATCCAGGAAGAGATTAACTCTGATCATACTGGGAGCCGATGACATGACTACACCCACTCATTCACACTCTTACTAAGATACCATGGTAATGCACATGGCCAGGATTTCTCAAGTATAGGAGAAGGTGTGCCGTCCACACGCTGTAAAAAAAAAAAGATCTTTATCAAAAATGCATTTTTATCAACATTTCTCCAGAATACAAAAGGAGAGATATTGCGATTCTCATCCTGGTCCAACATAACAACATCGTAAAGCATTTCTACTGAATGAGGGGATTCAAAAGGAGGCTAGATACTTTATATTGTGATGCCATCCCGTGGTGTTTTACCAGGTCTGGTTGGACTGAGGCCCGGCAGAGACACATGTGTTATTACTCACCTAGTGGTCACAATGCCCACTCTGTCTCCCTGCACAGTGGGCCCTCAGACTGCTGGAGCCTCTATGAGCTGTGTATCTGTTTGTGTGTGTGTGTGTGTGTGTGTGTATGTGTGTGTCTAGGAGTGTGGGAGTCTCTGAGGGAGGCCCAAGGGCATCGTGGGATTGAGCGGTCACCCTCCGATGGTATGGTGGTATGATGGTACGATAGTAGTCACTTCCTCCATGTGATTGTGTTTACCCTCTACTCCCACGCTCCCTGGCCCAGTAGAGCACAGCCCAGACACCAGCCAATGTATCCTCCAAACACCGGCTTCTCTTGCATCACCAGTGTGTTTTCTACCAACATATTCAAATAATGATTGATATATTTTCATTACAAATTTTATTTGGATTAATTTATTCATACTATTTCATCCTTCCACGAGATATAGTCCCGACACAAATCTAAGATTGCTACCCAAGCCAGCTGGTAATTCGCTCTATCGACTCGGTTGCCAGAGACGCGACCCAGTCGGTAAGTATTTTTGTTCTGTATATATGGACGCGACTCAGTCGTTCGTTCTAAATGTTCAATTGACATAATGGCTGGCAACGTTCTTATCCCTTGTTTGCTAGCTAGCCAACTAAAGCTAACCTACAGTCACGTCAAACAGTGCAGCCAGAATAACAGCAAAGTAGCTGCATTTGCATTTGTTTAAGATGTTTTCTAGTGACATTTATTTGGATACTTCAATAACAATGAGCTAATGATGCACGATTTCGCCTGGCATAGAAAACATGCTCTCTCGTCAAGATACTGTTGTTCAGAGAAGCTAGCCAACAACACAGCGAACACAATCACTTCAGACTAAAGCTGGAAAGACAGCAAACTATCTGCATTTCGTTTAGTTTTACCTCTTTTCTATTTACATTTCTTTGTATATATCCATAAAAATGATGCCAGCTGATTCATGATTTTGATTGGCTGAGAAAATATACCCCACACCTTAATTACTATTGGACAGCTGGAGATCGAATTTCAATATTGAAACCATGTTGCAAATGTCAGAGAGACAGATAGCAAGGTTTATACAAACCTCTCAAATGCTAGTCTAAAAGAAATGGGAGATAATGTCTAGATGTTTTTTATAGTGGAGATCAAGTTCATGAATTGCCTAGCTGGGCTGATGAGACAGTGGATTGTGCAGATAGATAGATAGATAGATAGATAGATAGATAGATAGATAGATAGATAGATAGATAGATAGATAGATAGATAGATAGATAGATAGATAGATAGATAGATAGATAGATAGATAGATAGATAGATAGATAGATAGATACTTTATTGATCCCCGAGGGGAAATTTCTTTGTCAAGCAGCTACGAAAAAAACACAGGGCAGGTGCAAAATGCCAGAACGAAAATACACAAAAGACAGAATATAATTTAGGGTAATAATAGTAATTCCCTTAAAATACAGTCCTTAGTGCGCAGATGGAACAGAGTAACCGAGTAGCCGGTGGTCACTTGTGGAATAGACACTGGCTGGAATGCAGTTTTAACTAATCAGCATACAGGATTAGACCCACCTGGTTCTCTGTTGATATGCTGCTCCTGTGGGAAATTTTGTCAAAATACAGGATCCAAATGTGAGGACCAAACTTCATCTGACCAATTGGCCTCTCTTTTTCTCTCGGACCATGTGTGTGTCTGTGTGTTTCTGTGCATATGTGTTTTCCCGTCTGACGTGTCTCTGTGTGAGCCACCTGTCACACATGAGAGACGGAGGAGGAGGAGAGGGCGATTACTACCAGCCCGGTCAAGGCCGTTCCACTGCCACTTCAATTCAAAGGGGTTTTATTGTATGGGAAACATACGGTATGTTTACATTGCCTAAGCAAGTGAAATAGAGAAGAACATAAAATGAAATAAATGAACAGTAAAAATTTTACTCACAAGCGTTTCGAAATAATTTCAAATGTTAATGTATTGGCTATGCACAGTGTTGTAACAATGGGTCTTTCACCTCAAGCTTGTCTAAACTATTGTCTTAACTATTTATGAGGAGTGATTTAGTGTTTGGAGAGGCTCTCAGGATGGCTGGCTGGTGCTTGGCACCATTCCTCGTTGTGACACACACGCGTGCCACATGCACACACGCACGCACACACACACACTCACAAAAACACTGTCTGGCCCTTCTCTCAGTACTGGATTATAAAAGTCCTCTTTCTGTGCCTCTTAGCTGATGGACCTGGGAGGGAAGGAGGGTGAATGGCAGCAGGAGAGAGAGGGGAGGAGAGGGTGGAGCCCTTGGGAAGGCTGGAGAGGAGAAGAGGAGAGGGGACAAGGGGAGAGGAGAGGGGACAGGAGGAGAGGAGAGGGGGCAAGGGGAGAGGAGGAGAGGAGGAGAGGAGAGGGGACAAGGGGAGAGGAGGAGAGGGGACAAGGGGAGAGGAAGAGAGGAGAGGAGAGGGGGAAAGGGTAGAGGAGGAGAGGAGAGGGGACAAGGGGAGAGGAGAGGAGAGGAGAGGAGAGGGGACAAGGGGAGAGGAGAGGAGAGGAGAGGAGAGGAGAGGAGAGGAGAGGAGAGGAGAGGAGAGGAGAGGAGAGGAGAGGAGAGGAGAGGAGAGGAGAGGAGAGGAGGTGGCAGTGTTTGAGGGTTAGGAAGGAGAAGGAGGAAGGACCCACACACCCACACACACACACACAAACACAAACACACACACACACACACACACACACACACAATCCTATTGAAATAAACTGTGTGAGGAAGTCGCTGAGATGGCGAGTAATGGTTGTCTTGAGTGTAGGTCGTTTGTTAAATATATTGACCAATTTCAAACTCTACTGGGTTTTAATGAACTGAGAACCACTGCATCGGAATGGAAGTCAATACAGGGAAATATATAATTAAAGGGAGGGAGATTTTTTCTTGTGAAATCTGTATTGGATTGTGTTGGTGGTGATTTACAGGCAGGGGCAGGCAGGGAGGGAGAGAAAGAGAGAAGGATGGAGAGAGAGAGCGTAGAAGCAGAGAGATGGAGAGAGAGAGAGTGAGTGTACGAGCAGAGAGATGGAGAGAGAGAGTGAGCGTACGAGCAGAAAGATGGAGAGAGAGGGAGAGAGATAGGACATAGAGTTTTATTCTACCCTGATTTACTACTCCAGCCCATACAGTACAGTACAGTACAGTACAGTACATGGACAGTAGAGAAGTTATTATTATTATTATTATTATTGTTATGTTTTATTATTATTACTAATACTATACATGCTTATGTACAGCTATCCTTTACTGTGCCTTATCTATAGTAAGTGTAGTGGTTGGTTTCATAATCCATAACACTGTAGTTTTAATGACTATAACTAGGCAGTTATTTTATGCTTATAAAGCTTACAAGGTCTGAAGGAATAGGAATGGGCTTGACCTTTTGACCTCTTGGACTTGTCAGACCTGGCGGTGGCCGTTGATGGACTGACTACTCAACCATATCCAGTCTATTGGCTCAACCATTGGTTCACACTATCAACATCCTTCTTTTGTGGGCATGCCCCTATGTACAGTATACAGTTCCTTCGAAAAGTATTCAGACCTCTTGCCTTTTTCCACTTTTTGTTATATTACAAAAAAAAGTATACATCCTGAGCAATCTACACACAATACCACATAATGACTAAATACATTTGCATATGTATTGCAAATGTGTTCCATTGATCATCCTTGAGAGGTTTCTACAACTTGATTGGAGTCCACTTGTGGTAAATTCAATTAATTGAACATTATTTGGAAAGGCACACACCTGTCTGTATAAGCTGTCTCTGAATGTCCTTGAGTGGCCCAGCCAGAGCCCGGTCTTGAACCCGATCGAACATCTCTGGAAAAACCCACCCAACTTGACAGAGCTTGAGAGGATCTGCAGAGAAGAATGGGAGAAACTCCCCAAATACAGGTGTGCCAAACCTGTAGCGTCATACCCAAGAAGACTCGAGGCTGTAATAGCTGCCAAAAGTGCTTCAACAAAGTACTGAGTAAAGGGTCTGAATAGTTGTGATAAAAAAAACTGTTTTTGCTTCATTATCATTATGGGGTAATGTGTTTAGATTGATGAGGAAACAAACAATTTAATACATTTTATAATACGGCTGTAATCTAACAAAATGCTCAAAAAGTCAAGCGGTCTGAATACTTTCCGAAGGCACTGTGCTATATGTGTGTTGTGTGCTAACAGGAAACTGCGCAAAGTGATTCTGATTAGAGGACACAGGCTACATATTACACCTTGGCACATCATTAACCTGATGAGTTTAGTTGTGTATCATTTGCCTTACTCACTCTCTAAAGTCTCTGATTAAATGCTCAACATGAATCACAGTAGCAGAATGTATATCAAACCCAGTGTAAAACATCTCTCTTTACCCAGGCGTGTAGGACATGTGACCGTTCTTCTCCATGCCTGGGTCGTCTCTTATGGATATTCAGTTAGTTAGTCACAAAGACTGGGAGAGGAGATGAGAAGTTTAGCAAACACGGTTCTCCATCCATCCTTCCGTCTCCTCCCCCTTCACCGTATCATCCTTTCATCCTCCATTGAGTGGAAGATAAGTTAGTTGGAGAAGGAGCCTAGCAGCGGTCGCCTGACTCGTCTCTCATATCTTTAAACACAGTCTGGCAGTCTAGAGTGTGTGGGTGTGTGTGCATGTGTAGGTGACATAGGACAGACTGGAGCAGAGATTTCCTCCGGGTGTTCTTATGCTCGATAGCCTCATCAAGGCTGCTAAATTTGTCCAATATACGTCATCCTTTTAGTGGCTCATTTACTGTCTGCCTTGTGCCTTGTGTCTACTCCTGCATGAACAGGCCTGTTTTTTGCCAAAACGAATGCTGAGCTAGCTAGCTGACACTAGGGAGTGCGTCTCAAATGGCACCCTATTCCCTATATAGTGCACTACTTTTTACCAAAAGTGCTATTTGGGATTCAGAAGGCCCTGCTGTAGCCCTCAGGGCATTGAAGACAGTGTACTCACATGAGTTCAAAATGTACTGATATTGTATGAACTGGGGCACATTAAAAGGTAGCCATGCGGTATGAATTCACAGGACGTGCTTTGAGAAAGAAGAAATAACGACGTTCTTTTAAAGGTGAATAATATGGAGCTCTTTAAGCATGTGATAATGGTGGCTGGAGGTTATTCAAATTGAAGCAGTGCATTTTTATTGCTCATAAAGGCCATCAGAGAGGGCTCCCTCTAAAAGGTCATTGGCTGAAATATGCCTGAGTCGTTCGGAGAGAGAGACTCAAATTCGAGGTCTTTGTGTCCTGTGGAAGAGTCAATAGTGTGTGTGTGTGTGTGTGTGTGTGTGTGTTTGGGGGGGTGTGGGGGGGGCTTCTAACTTGTCTTGTCCAGCCTGATTATGTCCTTTGGATTCATTCTGCCAGCGGCCTCGCCCCTTAGCCTGTGCTTACACACACACACACACACACACACACACACACACACACACACACACACACACACACACACACACACACACACACACACACACACACACACACACACACACACACACACACACACACACACACACACACACACACACACACACACACACACACACACACACGCACCCATACACACAAACACACACACAAACACACACACAAACACACACACACACATACCAGCACTGGACTCTATAAGCCTTGGTGACTTGCGGACTGTTTGGTATAAACAACACTGACTATCCACTTTTAGACCTCCCTCCCACTAGAGAGGACGCTCTGTTAATGTGAGAGGAAGTGCTCTAAACCATTTATTGTCCTATTATTAATGTCCAAGCATACATACCAAATCAGGTACATCTTCAATTCAAGTTGGTAATCAGATCTAACTAGTATTTTATATATTTCTGAACTTTGCTAGACTTTCTTGTGTAGGCCTTCCGTCTTTTAGATCCTGGCTCTGTCTTGTCACAGCTAAGGTATATGCTAACTTAGACTAGTCATTGTAAACTTTCTCAACATCCAAGCCGGATTCATGACCATAGAGGACATTGTATGCCCTGTATCCTACCAAGGCCCTCCTCAAGCTAGAGATTTAGCTCACCAATGTTAGCTAATGTAACCTCTTTCTCGCTAGAGGGGAACAGTAGGCCAGAGACATGTTCACAGCCTGAACTCTGATAGAATGATAATGGGGCTGACTGATAGCAGAAGAGAGGAGAGAAGCTTTGGAGAGAGTCTGAGTATTGGCATCAGTCCCTGCTTAGTGCTTACCAGCCTGCCTGCCCGACTGCCTTTGTGAGTGGATTCATACACACATGCACACACACACAACCTGTCGCGCGCCTGTCTGCCTTTGTGACGCTATCAAGGAAATGGAAGCGCTCTCTCTCTCTCTCTCTCTCTCTCTCTCTCTCTCTCTCTCTCTCTCTCTTTGTTGTTTCAATGCAGAACTCAACTGGCGTAGTGGGATAGTGGAGGGAGTTAACAGGCTGAAGGAAGACAAACTTGGACGAGTGTGTGTTACAATAGCAAGCTGTGCTTTTTTGCTGATGTAGCCTCATCAGTTTTGTTGAGTGAGCACTGATTGTGTTATATAAAAGGAATTGGCATTTTATTCAAATTAAATAATATTCACATGATGTGGCACCGAGTTGTTCACCAGGAGAAGAAGTGATCAATAGATGTACAGTATCTACCCCCACTGGGCCAATAGACCATAAGTACCGTTGTTTTGGAGAGAGCGAGAGAGAGAGAGAGAGAGAGAGAGAGAGAGGTGAATTACACACAAATGTTTTTGATTAGTACCTATGATACTGATCAAGAGGGAGAGATGCTTGATCAGTATCAGTTATTCATATTAAGATCTAATCAAATATATTTGCTGTGTGTTATTCACCATTGCCTGTATCAATCTCCCTTTCCTCATCTCTCTCTCTCTCTCTCTCTCTCTCTCTCTCTCTCTCTCTCTCTCTCTCTCTCTCTCTCTCTCTCTCTCTCATCCGGTTCTTCCACATTCCTAAAGGGCCGTAGGATTGTGTCAGCCACAACTCTGTCAGCCACACACACACACACACACACACACACACACACACACACACACACACACCATGAGACAGGCTCCAAATGGAATGATCTCGCTCTTGCTCTCTCGCTCTCTTGCTCTTTCTCCCTCTCTCTCTATTTCCCTTCCTCCCTCTCTCTCTCTCTCCTATTTAAATGAAACACATTGTTAGCGGATGTGTGCTGTAATGTGTCCTGGGAGGGAACCCCAGGAGTTGCTCAAATTCCATCTGTTAGCAGCTAGCCTTGATGAATGAGATTCTCCTGCGAGCCGAGGCAGAGCGGAGCATGGTGCAGAGTGAGTGTGTGTGTTTCTGTGTGTGTGTGTGTGTGTGTGTGTGTGTGTGTGTGTGTGTGTGTGTGTGTGTGTGTGTGTGTGTGTGTGTGTGTGTGTGTGTGTGTAGCGGGTGGCTAACAGTGCTTGTAGCTGGTCTCAGTCTCAGACAGACAGATAGGCTGCTAGCGAGGGCCCAGGCAGGCCCCCTGTGTGTGTCACCCTGCCTGCAAGGTGGGAGAAGAGAATATAGGTACTATTTTGTGTGCGTGCATTTATTAATTGAAAAAGCAATTTTAATGTGCATGTGTGAGAGCCAGGGGAGCTTGTGTTTTCCTGTGTGGAGGTTATAAAGCTAACATGTTGTCTGTCCTGGGTCTTTGGCAGGGTGGCTGAGGGGAGACAGAGACGTGTATGGGACCTGATGGCTAGAGTGATTGCTTTTAGTATTAGGACAGCTACACAGCAAACATGCCACAGTGCAGACAGGCTGCATCAGCCCTGTGTGTGTCTGAGGCCCTGTTCCCTATATGATGCACTATTTAGGGAATAGCGTTCCATTTGGGACACATCCTTTGTCTGCCTACCTGTGCCTCTCTTGAGGAGAAAGAGGACAACACAACTGTCTAGGTGGAGGAGAAAGAGGACAACACAACTGTCTAGGTGGAGGAGAAAGAGGACAACAACACAACTGTCTAGGTGGAGGAGAAAGAGGACAACAACACAACTGTCTAGGTGGAGGAGAAAGAGGACAACAACACAGCTGTCTAGGTGGAGGAGAAAGAGGACAACACAACTGTCTAGGTGGAGGAGAAAGAGGACAACAACACAACTGTCTAGGGGGAGGAGAAAGAGGACAACAACACAACTGTCTAGGTGGAGGAGAAAGAGGACAACAACACAACTGTCTAGGTGGAGGAGAAAGAGGACAACACAACTGTCTAGGTGGAGGAGAAAGAGGACAACAACACAACTGTCTAGGTGGAGGAGAAAGAGGACAACAACACAACTGTCTAGGTGGAGGAGAAAGAGGACAACAACACAACTGTCTAGGTGGAGGAGAAAGAGGACAACAACACAACTGTCTAGGTGGAGGAGAAAGAGGACAACACAACTGTCTAGGTGGAGGAGAAAGAGGACAACAACACAACTGTCTAGGTGGAGGAGAAATCTCTCTATCACACTCTTTCTCTAACTCTCCAATCGCCATCCGTTGGTATAAGGTTCTTACAGTGAAATGCAGTGTTTGGTTTTTGCCAGGCATAATGGGACCCATGTCGTCAAAAAGTTATACTTTTAAATCATCTGTCCATAGAACATTCTTCCAAGAGTCTTGATGATCATCCAGGTGCTTCCAGGTGCTTTTTGGCAAACTTAAGTCAAGTTTTTGGACAACATGGGTCCTATTATGCCTGGCGAAAACCAAACAATGGCCAAGCATGGTGGTGGTAGTGTGAGGGTTTGATGATGCTTTGCTGCCTCAGGACCTGGACAACTTGCCTTAATAGAACGAACCATGAATTCTGCTCTGTATGAGAGAATTCTACAGGATAATGTCAGGACATCCGTCTGTGAGCTGAAGCTGAAGCGCAGCTGAGTCATGCAGCAAGACAATGATCCAAAACACACAATCAAGTCTGCTTGAAAATGGCTAAAGCAACAAAGTCCAGACCTAATCCCAATTGAGATGTTGTGGCAGGACTTGAAACGGGAAGTTCATGCTTGAAAACCCAAAAATGTTACTGAGTTAAAGCAGTTCTGCATGCAATAGTGGGCCAAACATTCTCCACAGCGATGTGAGAGACTGATCAACAACTCCAGGAAGCATTTGGTTGCAGTCATTGCAGCTAAAGGTGGGTCAACCAGTTATTGAGTGTAAGGGGGCAATTACTTTTTCACACAGGGGAATTGGGTGTTGCATAACTTTAATTAAATTAATAAAATAAGTATAGATTTTTTTGTTATTTATAAACTCTGATTTTCTTGATCTAATATTAGGTTTTGGTTGAAGATCTGATAACATTCAGTATCAAAAATATGCAAAAATAGAGAAAATCAGAAAGGGGGCAAGTACTTTTTGAATCAGTGTGGACAACTGATTTAAGTGTGGACAACCTACATTTAATGACATAGTGAAATGTATTGTTTATTTCACGTTGAATTTACATTTGTTGACTTTTATGCAAAGAAGAAGAAGACGAAGGTGTAACGTTAATAAAGTGAATTCTATTGAGTATGACCGTTCATATCCCCACTACTCTGAAAGAAAATGTGTTTGTATGAGGCTGTCCCTTTACTCTTGTACATAATATTACAACAAATCTACAGTAGCCGGAAACAAGCACAAATGAAACAGCATCAGACAAAACTCTCCTCTCTTCAGGGAATACATTTTTTGTTTATGATACACACTGCTGTCATAAACAAGATTTTATGTAATGCACTCTCAGGTTGGTTGCTTTTTACAAGAGGATGACCACGAAGACAATCTGATATAAACAATAATTAGAGAGAGAGAGAGAGAGAGAGAGAGAGAGAGAGACAGAGAGAGAGAGAGAGAGAGCTAGCGTATCCTGAATCGACTAGCACTCGTCATTGATTCAGTCATACCATTACGTTGTTGTGTAGAGAAGTAAATACACACATGAAATTACATTACATACAACTAGTACCTATCCATTTTGAGATTTGTTGTTATTTTTGTCCATTCATATTAGTATTTTAAGTAAACATAAAAATTTCAAAATCTTAAAATGTTTATTTTCTTTAGTTTAATCATACTAGCATCATAAAAAAAATCATGAATTTTAACCACTTTAAAATGGTCATGCATCCATAATTTTGAATGACACATAATTTAAAAGCCCATTTCATAGTTAATGTAACAATCTGGACTACATGTAGTAACCTACTTTGAAGCGATTGGGTCTAAAATTGGTGTTGGGCGTTTGGCAGTCTAAATTCAGTGTACTAGACTTGTCTTTAACTGCCATTTACCAAAAGTCAGACTCTTCCTACACACCAACAAATGTTCCGAAGTTTCAGAAACATCTGCTTTCATACATTTTTGTGTGGTTATCATATATTCTCGAGACTTGCCCTGAGGGAATTGTAGATATAATATGTAATTGTGATATTTCATTGATTTTTTCTATATATATATATATATATTGTTTTTTACAAATTGCCCAAAATTGTTTTTACGAACATGGTTTAGTATTTTACAGAAAGAAAGATGAAAAAAAGTAACTTTCCTGTCCTGGAGTGTGCATGGGTACACTGTCAGAAAGACTGCACAAATTTGGCCTACATGGGAGGTCAGGAAGGAAGAAGCCTCTGCTCTCAAAAAATAATATCAAAACACAACTGACTTTACCCAGGTGTTGTCTCGTTTTTGAGAGCAGAGGCTTCTTCCTTCCTGACCTCCCATTTCAAGGTCCTAGGTAGTTTGCCTCCCAGTCTCATGGGCATCAATAATCTTTCTTCTGAGGGCCTCGGGTAGGTCTTTTGATCTTTGAATGATGTGTTACCACACACCCATATGGTTAAGACCAAACCAGACACATTTTTTTATCTTTATGGAAGGGGGGACCCTCATAAATTTCTCTCTAATGTTTTCTAATCATTTGCACTTGTTTTGGGACACCTAATTCTAATTTTAGACGTTTTATGTGATGGTGAAGGTAGGGTGTACTAACTTTTTCCCCATAAGGAAAAGGCATTTTTGTTTATTTTAACTGCATAACATTTTCAACATTATTTTTTTGGGGGGTAACCTTTATCTGTCAATAGTGTTGAAGTGAAGATTACATATCCATCTGTCCAAATATGTAAAAAAAAAAGAAGAGATTTCCAGGGAGTGTACTTACTTTTCACATGACTGTATAAAAGAGCAGGAACAGTACAATGGTCATTCATTGTATTTATACACTGCCACATGGTTGTGTTGATAACATTGAATGGTGTAGTCTTATCAAAACGTTATTGTGTACTGGTCAACGGTGTAGCTAGGATGGTTTTGATACAGCATTATGGTGCGTTCCCCTTTGTTCCCCATGTGCTAAAATCATGGAGTGTTGGAGTCATGATTGGGTGGATGGATGGATGAATGGATGCTTTTGCTTAGCTATGTGGAACAGATTCCAACACCCTCCCCCTATACTCCCTCAGCCTCCCCTCCCCCAGCCTCCCCACAGCCCACCTGCCAGAACCAGGTTGACCAGGCAACCTGTATTCGGCGCATCTGACAAATAAAGTTTAATTTGATTTACAGTGGGGAGAACAAGTATTTGATACACTGCCGATTTTGCAGGTTTTCCTACTTACAAAGCATGTAGAGGTCTGTAATTTTTATCATAGGTACACTTCAACTGTGAGAGACGGAATCTAAAACAAAAATCCAGAAAATCACATTGTATGATTTTTAAATAATTAATTTGCATTTTATTGCATGACATAAGTATTTGATCACCTACCAACCAGTAAGTATTCCGGCTCTCACAGACCTGTTAGTTTTTCTTTAAGAAGCCCTCCTGTTCTCCACTCATTACCTGTATTAACTGCACCTGTTTGAACTCGTTACCTGTATAAAAGACACCTGTCCACACACTCAATCAAACAGACTCCAACCTCTCCACAATGGCCAAGACCAGAGAGCTGTGTAAGGACATCAGGGATAAAATTGTAGACCTGCACAAGGCTGGGATGGGCTACAGGACAATAGGCAAGCAGCTTGGTGAGAAGGCAACAAGTGTTGGCGCAATTATTAGAAAATGGAAGAAGTTCAAGATGACGGTCAATCTCCCTCGGTCTGGGGCACCATGCAAGATCTCACCTCGTGGGGCATCAATGATCATGAGGAAGGTGAGGGATCAGGCCAGAACTACACGGCAGGACCTGGTCAATGACCTGAAGAGAGCTGGGACCACAGTCTCAAAGAAAACCATTAGTAACACACTACGCCGTCATGGATTAAAATCCTGCAGCGCATGCAAGGTCCCCCTACTCAAGCCAGCGCATGCCCAGGCCCGTCTGAAGTTTGCCAATGACCATCTGGATGATCCAGAGGAGTAATGGGAGAAGATCATGTGGTCTGATGAGACAAAAATAGAGCTTTTTGGTCTAAACTCCATTCGCCGTGTTTGGAGGAAGAAGAAGGATGAGTACAACCCCAAGAACACCATCCCAACCGTGAAGCATGGAGGTGGAAACATCATTCTTTGGGGATGCTTTTCTGCAAAGGGGACAGGACGACTGCACTGTATTGAGGGGAGGATGGATGGGGCCATGTATTGCGAGATCTTGGCCAACAACCTCCTTCCCTCAGTAAGAGCATTGAAGATGGGTCGTGGCTGGGTCTTCCAGCATGACAACGACCCGAAACACACAGCCAGGGCAACTAAGGAGTGGCTCCGTAAGAAGCATCTCAAGGTCCTGGAGTGGCCTAGCCAGTCTCCAGACCTGAACCCAATAGAAAATCTTTGGAGGGAGCTGAAAGTCCGTATTGCCCAGCGACAGCCCCGAAACCTGAAGGATCTGGATGGAGGAGTGGGCCAAAATCCCTGCTGCAGTGTATGCAAACCTGGTCAAGAACTACAGGAAACGTATGATCTCTGTAATTGCAAACAATATCTGTACCAAATATTAAGTTCTGCTTTTCTGATGTATCAAATACTTATGTCATGCAATAAAATGCAAATTAATTACTTAAAATTCATACAATGTGATTTTCTGGATTTTTGTTTTAGATTTCGTCACTCACAGTTGAAGAGTACCTATGATACAAATTACAGACTTCTACATGCTTTGTAAGTGGGAAAACCTGCAAAATCGTCAGTGTATCAAATACTTGTTCTCCCCGCTGTATGTTGAGAGGTGTTTGTGTTACAGTGAGGAGCATGGGGGTTTATAGACCCCAACTGTTGTATGATGTTGTGTGAGTCTCCTATTCATTCTTGTTGTTCTTGTTCGTGTTCTTCTTCTTGTTCTTGTTCTTGTTGTTGTTCTTCTTCTTCTTCTTGTGCCACTATTTACAACCACCATCAGTTGTTGTCCCTAGACTAATAATATACCTTTTATCATTCAACCTAATTGACATACTGTAGCTTGTCCTGGAGATACCACGGATGGGTAACTTTTCTGCTAGTGTTAATCATGCTAATGATCCTATCTATCTGGCTCTCAATCACTGTTAACCTTCATGACTGACTGAACCACCCGCCTGCTTCTCTCTTTGTCTGTGTCCCAAGTGGCACTCTATTCCTTATATATTGCAAAACATTTGATCAGGGCCATAGTGCTTTTGCCAAAAGTAATACACTATATAAGAGCTATGGTGCCATGTGGGACACATGGGTGCCAGAGAGACAAACTAATTAAACACTTTCACCTTAATTCTACTCATTTTGCAATGGCTGAAGAAAAGAATTTGCAGTTTTACAGCTAATTTCCTGCAATCCTACACATTTTAGCATAAGGTGGAGGCAAATGTTTGCAGTTTTTCAGATGACAACTGATGATTAATGTGCCCAACGCCAGTCTGTAATTCAACTATGCTTACTAGCCTAACTTACCAATGTAAAAAAATAAAATAAAATGCTGATATGGGCTAATTCGAAATTGTACCTTGTGTATTCTATTTTGCCTTGGCATATACATATAATATTCCAGTGATTCCATGTCTATGTACATAGTGCAGCAGCCTCTAAGGTGCAGGGTTGAGTAACCGGGTGGTAGCCGGTTAGTGCCAGTGACTAAGTTTAGGGCAGGGTAGTAGGCCGGCTAGTGATGGATATTTAAAAGTCTGATGGCCTTGAGATAGAAAGCCCTCATGGCTCCCCACTGTTATATCCACAACCAATTCTTAGCCAAACAAGGAATAAGGACAAGGCTTCTTATGATGAAGGATCCCCACTACACTAACAGAACAAAATGCTCTCTATAGTTTGACAACTTTGAAGCCTAACTCACTCACTGCGTTTTCAGGATTCACAAGGCAAACAAATCCTCTGATTCTTCAGAGAGAGAACCACTTATTTTTCTCTGGGCTTTTGTTTTTCTGTTTGACTACTTTATTGTTATTCATGTAGTCTTTTGGTCTGTCACATTGTGCCGCATCAGCTCCTTGAGAGACTCTCTCCACCGTCTGTCTCAGAGTTCCTCTTGGACTGTGTCCCAAATGGCACCCTATTATTTTTATAGTGCACTACTGTTGACTAGGGCCTATCGGGAATAGGGTGCCATTTGGGATGCACCCTTGGTTTTCTGTGTTTGTTTTGGAAACTTTGAGAGTAGTAGAGGAGTTGTACTAGGGGAGTACAGTAGTATCTTTCTGAAGCTGTTCTCCTCACCACTAATTCAAAGCAACAGATCCACTAAATACTGAATCATATAGGCATCTTGAGACTGGATTGAATTGAGTGTGTATACTGTACTTTGTGTCTGTGTGAGGGAGTGTATGTACACTGCGTGTGAAGATTGTGCAAATATACTGTGTGATAACTGTGAATTCACTTGAATCATGTTTCAGCACCATGTTTGTGTTCATATTTCACATGAAGCATGGTACAGAAAGCAGAACAGTTTTGTGTTGTTATTATTCAGAATATCACTGTGACATCCTGCGAGCTAGTGGAATCATTATGGTTATGAAACAGTCCAGGAACACTGTTCTTTTAACTATATGGGTTCTCTTTGATGTTAAGTGCATTTACTTCAGTATTGATATATATTTGTACTCTTACAATAGGATTGAAGAATAGGGTATTCAGGTCGTATTTCAGCAATGAAACACTGATCTATTGGATCAAAGCATTTAGAGCCAATTTAACACAGTTGCTGGTGGATTTCTAAACCTTGGTTTGGTCAGTGGTACTGTATGATGTGCTCTCTGGAAACATTATTTTAAGCAGATATTGCATTCCTATCTTGAATTGCTGCTATCTTGCATTGCTTCCATCCGGTTCTTGACCTTGTGGTGGAGCGAGCATCTAATACCCTCACCCAGGGTCAAGGACTGCACCCACGCTGGCCCTGACGAACCTATCACAAACCTGACCACTTAACCCACACTGGAACAGTGCATATGCTACCCCCTCTCTGCACCTTCCTTCCTCCTTCCCTCTCTGAAACTCAGATTTATTTTTACTTACTTTTGCCAATGGAGTTTTGCTGGATCCACTTTATTTTCCTTTGAGCTGAAGTGAATACTGTATATGTGTGAGATGGAGAGAAGAGAGAAAGAGGAGAGGCAAAGAGAGGCGAGAGAGCAAAGAGGAGAGGAGAGGAGAGGAGAGGAGAGGAGAGGAGAGGAGGAAATCATATTAGGGAATGGGGAGACATGCTATTGACTAGAGTTGTTTTAATGCTCTATGGTTCTGGCTGGTGGGTGTGTTTATGTGTGTTTTCGACTCTCAGCATTTCTCTGGTCTCACCTCACCGGGCCTGCAAAGAGACTCACCTCTCTCTACCTCTTCTCCCCTCTCCCTCTCCCTCTCCCTCTCCCTCTCCCTCTCCCTCTCCCTTTCCCTCACACATTCTCTCTCTCTCTAGCTCTATCTCTGCATCTTTCCCTCTATATCTCTCTCTGCATCTTTCCCTCTATATCTCTCTCCATTGCTGTTTCCCTCTCTCTCTCTTCTCTCTCTTTATCCTCTCCCCCACCCTGATAAGAGCAGAGGTTTGTGTGTTCAGTCATTTGATCTTGTTCTTGTTCTTATCTGTGTAATATGATACCACCTCTTATTACTATACAGCCCAACAGCACATGCTGGAACGTTTGTTAATACGCCTTCATCATGTGCTCCACAGAAGACACAATAATTGTTTACAACTCATTCGTGGATGTAATTTGTATTTACTTGTATGAGCCACTTTAGAACCAAATATAGAACCTGAATGCACTATAGTTCTATTTTAATATGTTTGATGTAGATTGTGTGTGTGTGTGTGTGTGTGTGTGTGTGTGTGTGTGTGTGTGTGTGTGTGTGTGTGTGTGTGTGTGTGTGTGTGTGTGTATTTATTCACCCATTGAGTGTGTGTCAGGCAGACACAGCAGCAGGCGTTTGATTATAGGTCCTCTTAACTCTAGCACCATGCTCTAGTAAATCAAGGAAGCAGCATATTGACTGCTGATATACAGAACAGGGCTAATCACTGATGCTAATTGATTATAATGGTCTTTGTCAAGAGTTAATGAAGCTTCGACCATATACCTCTCACCCTCCTCTCCGGACCTGGCTTCAAATACTATTTTAAATAATTTCAAATACTTTAGCTGTGCTTGATTGAGCTTGCCTGGCTTACCAGACCAAGTCCTGAAACTGCAAACCCCACCTATCTGGCACTGCAGGCAGGCTAAAGTAAATGCTCAATGTATTTTAAATATTTTAAATAGTATTCGAACCCAGGTCTGCTCATCTATACTTTGTCACTGCCTACATCCCTAGAGGAACAAGGTGTATCTGTAAGGAGAATTCAACATGCTTTCTCCAAGGTCCTTATACAAATTACCAACATGCTCCCACATACATACAGCAATTTGTTTTATAGAAACCCAATGTACTGGCCTCCCGAGTGGCACAGTGGTCTAAGGCACTGCATTGCAGTGCTAGCTGCATCACTACAGATCCTGGTTCAATCCCAGGCTGTGACCGGTCAACCCATTAAGGCAGTGCACAATTGGCCCAGCATCGCCTGGGTTAGGGGAGGGTTTGGCCGGCCGGGATGTCCTTGTCCCATCGCGCTCTAGCAACTCCTGTGGCGGGCTGGGCGCTGACACGGTCGCCAGCTGTAAAGTGTTTCCTCTGACACGTTGGTGTGGCTGGCTTCTGGGTTAAGCGCGCATTGTGTCAAGAAGCAGTGTGGCTTGGCAGGGTTGTGTTTTGGAGGACGCACGGCTCTCAAACTTTGTCTCTCCCGAGTCTGTACAGGAGTTGCAGCGATGGGACATGACTGTATCTACCAATTGGAAAAGGTAAAAAAAAACTTGCAAAAGAAACCCAATGTCCTGTAACTTATCTGCGGTCATGCCCAGATAAAGACACAGTGCCTGTCAAATCATTGGAGGAGAGGAGAGGAGAGGATGACGGCCTACACCGGCCAAACTCGGACGGCGCTGGGCCAATTGTGCACCACCCTATGGGACTCCCAATCACTGGATTTGAACCAGGTTGTCTGTAGTGACGCCTCTAGCACTGAGATGCAGTGTCTTGGACCACTGAACCAGGTTGCCTGAAGTGACGCCTCTGGCACTGAGATGCAGTGTCTTGGACCACTGAACCAGGTTGTCTGTAGTGACGCCTCTAGCACTGAGATGCAGTGTCTTAGACCACTGAACCAGGTTGTCTGTAGTGATGCCTCTAGCACTGAGATGCAGTGTCTTGGACCACTGAACCAGGTTGTCTGTAGTGACGCCTCTAGCACTGAGATGCAGTGTCTTGGACCACTGAACCAGGTTGTCTGTAGTGACGCCTCTAGCACTGAGATATAGTGTCTTAGACCACCGAACCAGGTTGTCTGTAGTGACGCCTCTAGCACTAAGATGCAGTGTCTTGGACCACTGAACCAGGTTGTCTGTAGAAACGCCTCTAGTACTGAGATGCAGTGTCTTGGACCACTGAACCAGGTTGTCTGTAGTGACACCTCTAGCACTGAGATGCAGTGTCTTGGACAACTGAACCAGGTTGTCTGTAGTGACACCTCTAGCACTGAGATGCAGTGTCTTAGACCACTGAACCAGGTTGTCTGTAGTGACGCCTCTAGCACTGAGATGCAGTGTCTTAGACCACTGAACCAGGTTGTCTGTAGTGACGCCTCTAGCACTGAGATGCAGTGTCTTGGACCACTGAACCAGGTTGTCTGTAGTGACACCTCTAGCACTGAGATGCAGTGTCTTGGACCACTGAACCAGGTTGTCTGTAGTGACGCCTCTAGCACTGAGATGCAGTGTCTTGGACCACTGAACCAGGTTGTCTGTAGTGACACCTCTAGCACTGAGATGCAGTGTCTTGGACCACTGAACCAGGTTGTCTGTAGTGACACCTCTAGCACTGAGATGCAGTGTCTTGGACCACTGAACCACCAGACATGAGAGGAGAGAACAGGGAGAGAAGTGGAGAGAGGGGGATTGAAGAGGATTGAAGAGGCTTGAAGAGGAGAAGACAGGAGAGAAGTGGAGAGAGGGGGATTGAAGAGGAGAAGACAGGAGAGAAGTGGAGAGATGGGGATTGAAGAGGAGAGGAGGGGGAGCCTGAGAATGCAGTAGCATGCTGGGAGTCACTGCTCATTACTCTCCATTAGGCCTTTGCTACACAGTACAACACACACACACTGCATGATATGACACATGGTATCAGTGGGCAGTCGGTGTCTCCCCAGAGGCCTGCAGCAGCTGGCTCTGTTCTGGCAGCAGCCAGGGTGGACAGAGAGGAAGGGTGTTGAGGCCCATAATCTAGTTAGTTCAGACCCAGTCATCATTTCACACTTGACTGCATGAGGAGCTACTAATGGGGGTTACATTGAAGCCAGCCGCCTCTCTGTCTCTGTCTCTGTCTCTGTCTCTGTTGGGCTTGCATGTTCCTGCATGTGTGCGATTGTGTGTGTTGGTTTGCTTGCATATGTACATACACACATACACATTTGTGTGTGGGTGTGTGTTTGTGTGTGTGTGTGTGCCTACTCAAGCTATTTTTCTGCCACTTGAGTTAATGGTTGTGTGCACTCAGGATCTACTGTAGCAGCCACATGACCTCTTGTCTTAGCCCAGGGAAGGCCCCACATTACTCCATATTGTTCTGTCTGTCTCTAATAGCTTTTTGTCTTGCTATCTCTGTGACTCCCCCCATCAGAATGCCCAAAGCTATCTGTTACCTCTACCACACCTTTGACTAGACCACCACCCACTATTTGACATTGTTGATAAGTAACCAAATGGGAGATCGCTGCTGCTGCAGTGTCAGGCACACACACACACAAACACACACACACACACATACGCATGCACACCCACACACACATACACAGCCTTCAGGCGGGGATGCTGTCTGTCAGTCGAGGCTGTAGCAGAGTGATTGGATTCCATTTGTTCTCAGAAAGCAAAGTGGAGCAATGCAAAAAGATAAACAGAACAGTATGACACAGGTCATAAAGACTGCACCGCTACACAGGCAGACAGGATGAGATGAGAACGAAGGAGAGGCGTTAAGAGGGATGGAGGGAGGGAGGGATGGGGCGATGGGGGCGATGGGGGCAATGGAGGAGAGCGTGCAGGGGCATCAAATCAAGATTTATTTATACAGCACATTTCAGACATGGAATATTTACTACACAACAAACATAAGAGGATAAAAAACACAAGAATAACAATAAAAACTGAACCACTAAAAAGAAGGCTGAGAAAAAGTAAAGCTTTCTTTTATAAATATATACACAGTTTCGGCCCCCTCATGTTGTCTGGCAGGCTATTCCAGAGGCTAGGGCCATAATAACTAAAGGCTGCCTCTCCATGCCTCTTGGATCTAGTCTTTGGGATAGTTAAAAAGCCAGTGCCAGAGGACCTGAGGGACCTACTGGGTACAGAACTTAAAAGCATGTCTGACATGTATTGGGGTGCACAATTGTGGATTGATTTAAAAACCAATAGAATAATCTTAAAATGTATTCTAAAACTCATAGGCAGCCAGTGCAGAGACTTTAAAACCGATGTAATGTGTGCTCACCATCTGGTCTTGGTCAGTATCCTTGCTGCAGCATTATGTATGTTTTTCAGTTGACCAATGGCTTTCTTTGGTAGACCAGACAGGAGAGCATTACAGTAGTCGAGCCTGCTTGTAATAAAAGCATGGATGAGTCTCACTGTATCAGCCTGAGAGAGAAACGGCCACACCTTGGCCGTGTTCCTCAGGTGGTAAAAAGCTATTTTGGTCACATTCCTAATGTGTGATTCATGTGTGATTCAGAATCTAAAATAACACCTAGGTTTTTTAACTGGTGTTTTATTTTTATAGCCCGTGAATTCAAACTTGCGTCCAGATTCTCGCTCTGTGCTTTGGCTCCAACAATAAGTACCTCGTTCTTGTCTTTATTTAGCTGGAGGAAGTTGTGATCCATCCAAGTATTTAAACCACTAATACAGTCTAATAATATATCCGTGGAGCTAAAATCCTCTGGTGACACAGAAATGTAAAGTTGTGTATCTTCAGTGTAGCAGTGAAAATCAATGCTGTGCTTTATGATAATGCTGCCAAGGGGTAACATACTGTATATAAACTGAACAGTACCGGACCCAAAATCGAACCTTGTGGAACGCCACATTTTATATGTTTTTTTCTCTCAACCGTTTAAATAGGTCCTAAACCAATTTAGAACTAGACCAGAGCGGCCAACCCACCTCTCTAGTCTGTCCTAAAAGACATCATGGTCAACAGTGTTGAATGCAGCACTGAAATCCAAGAGTACACGGACAGAGAGCTGTTTGGCATCTGTGTTACCACTTTAACTAAGGCTGTCCCTGTGCTGTGGTGGGCCCGAAAACCAGATTGGCACTTAAAAAATAATTTTGCGTGTTTGAAAACTAATTGCTTAAGAATGGGAGGTTGGAGATTGGCCGAAAATTGCTAAGAGATTACTTTTCTTCAGAAGGATCTTCACCATAGCAGTTTTTACTGCAGTGGGGAAAGTGCCTGTGAACAGGGAGTGATTAACAATAGCTTGCACATTTTCAGACATGCAATTAAAAACTGTTTTGAAGAAGGTGGTGGGGATAGGATCGAGAAGGAAGGTAGAAGGCTTAAGAATGTGATATCACTTTCCTGAGCATGTCTGTGTCAACCAGGGAACGTATCAAACTTCTCATCAGGTATTGCTTGACAGACTGATAGATAGATAGATAGATAGATAGATAGATAGATAGATAGATAGATAGATAGATAGATAGATAGATAGATAGATAGATAGATAGATAGATAGATAGATAGATAGATAGATAGATAGATAGATAGATAGATAGATAGATAGATAGATACTTTATTGATCCCAGAGGGGGACATTTCTTTGTCAAGCAGCTACAACAAAACATAGGGCAGGTGCAAAATGACAGAACGAAAATACACAAAAGACAGATACACGGTACATGATACATAGAGCGGCAGTATGAAAAAGTATAGAAATACAAGATATATGGAGTGCAAAAAAGCTATAAAAAGACATTGCATAGTATGGGTGGTTGGCTGAATATGTACACTATACATTGGTGGATGTTGGATGGTTAACTATACTATACTATACAGGTCGATGGCAGAGAAATACTTCAATAGCTAAAACTGCAGATGATATGAGCGAGGGTAATAATAGTTTACTTAATAGACAGACTGGTTAAATGAACAGGTAAGTGAATATTTTGCATTGTTAAATTAGCTGTACAGCTAAATATACAGTTATATTTACAGGTAAGTGAATACTTACATGGTTACATTAACTGTACAGGTAAATGACAGGAAGAGATACTTAAATAACTAAATGTGTGTATGATATAATTTGGGGTAATAATAGTAATTCCCTTACAATACAGTTCTTAGTGCGCAGGGTTTAATTACAGATAACTGCACAAATTGCACATTCGATATACTAAAAGCAATGAGAAAAGATGCAAATGACAGGATACTAATATGCATTCCTGAGTGAATGACTACGTAAGTTAAGTCCAATAATTACTTGCAATATTGCATGTGATATGATATAACAACTGTACATGAGTATGTATATACAGACCTGAATGAATAAATAAGTCCTGAGTGAATGAGTGATTACGGACCAGAGTTACTCACGGATGGATGCATAATTGTTAAACTAGGTCCTAGCACCCCAACAGTTCCAGATCTATGTTGCCCGCGGCATGGCACCCCGGTGAGGCATTATGTAGTCTAATAGCCGCCGGCAAGAAGGACCTCCTGTAGCGCTCTCTGGCACACCGTGGTGGGATCAGTCTGTGACTGAAGGTGCTCCTCTGCGTCATAACCATGGAATGCAGAGGGTGGGTGACGTTGTCCATGATGGTCAGCAGTTTGGCCAGGATCCGTCTCTCCGCCACCTCCTCTAGAGTGTCAAGTCCCATCCCCAGGACAGAGCTAGCCTTCCTGATTAGCTTATTTACCCGAGAAGCATCACTGGCTTTTATGTTGGCTCCCCAGCACACCACTGCAAAAAAGATGGCACTGGCACCACAGACTGGTAGAAGGTATGCAGTAGTTTACTGCACACGTTGAAGGACCTGAGCTTCCTCGGCTCTGGCCCTTTTTGTACAGGGCCCCGGTGTTACCAGCCCATTCCAGCCTATTGTCCATATGGACTCCCAGGAACTTGTATGACCAAACCATTTCCACATCCATCCCCTGAATAGGGACTGCAGTCAGTTGTGCCTTGGTTCTCCTGAAGTCCACCACCATCTCCTTTGTTTTGCTGACGTTGAGCTGAAGGTGGTTCTGCTCACACCACAACACAAAGTCACTGATTGTGCTCCTGTACTCCTCCTCCTGCCCACCCCTGATGCACTCTACAATTGCGGAGTCATCCAAGAACTTCTGTAGGTGGCATGTTTCAGAGTTATATCTGAAGTCCGTGACCCAGGAGACTAAGGGTGCTTCAACTTTCATCTTCTTCATCTTCTCATCCAGTAGCAGGGGCTGAATGGTAAAAAAACATAACCCTCACAGTGCAACCTGCGTTGTCCAGGTGAGAGTAGGCCCTCTGCAGAAGGTAGATGATTGCATCATCCACCCCGATGTTGCGCTGGTATGCAAACTGCAGGGGGTCCAGTGATGTACACACCAGGGGTCTGAGGTGAGCGAGGACTAACCTTTCCAGGGTCTTCATGATGTGGGATGTTAGCGCTACAGGTCTGAAGTCATTCAGGACAGTGGGGTGTGCCTTCTTGGGCACTGGGACGAGGCAGGATGTTTTCCACAGCACAGGGACCCTCTCTAGGCTCAGGCTAAGGTTGAATAGATGCTGGGGTATTCCACACAGTTGGTCAGCACAGACCCTAAGCACCCTTGGGCTGATGCCATCAGGGCCCGCCGCTTTCCACTGATGTAGTCTCTCCAGCTCTCTCTTCACTTGGTTGGTGGTGAAAGCCAGCCAAGGTGTTGAGGTGGGGGGAAGGGGGGTGTTGAGGATCAGTCCAGGGGGAGCAGGGGTGGAGGTGGGGTCGCTGATTGTCTCAGCAGAGGTGTTGTGAGCAACGTGGGGGTGGGACAGCCGTGAGGGTGTGTGGCCTGGGGAGCTGGAAGGGAGGTGGACAGGGCCAGTATCAAACCTGTTAAAAAATTTGTTCAGCTCATTGGCTCTGTCCTGGGTCCCCTCCGTCTGCCCACTGTTTGACTTTTTGAAGCCAGTGTTATTTCTCATACCCTTTCACACCTCTCTCACCTGGCTCTGCCTCAGCTTGTCCTCCATCTTCTCCTTATACCCTCTCTTCCCCTCAGCAATCCGCTACATCAGCTCCCTCTGGACGCATTTCAATTTGTCCTTGTCCCTCTCCTTGAAGGCCCTCTTCTTCTCATTCAGCAGGGCCTTCAGGTCGCTGGTGACCCAGGGTTTATTATTTGGAAAACAGCGTACCTACCCAGCCTAATGTTTGTTATCTTATCTCTGGAGAAATGCTGCAAAGTTCACATGGGTTTGCGAGGGTCGGATTGGTCGAGAAGAGCTCTCTCTAATTATTCTAGTTATTACTGATCAAGTTAGAAAAATTAGCTTGTCTGGCATTTCTAATTTCCTTGTTTAATATGCCAAGTTGCTCTCTCAGAATACAGTCGTATGAAAAAGTTTGGTCACCCCTGACAATTTCCATGATTTCCATTTATAAATAATTGAGTGTTTGGATCAGCAATTTCATTTTGATCTATCAAATAACTGATGGACACAGTAATATTTCAGTAGTGAAATGAGGTTTATTGTATTAACCGAAAATTTGCAATATTCATCAAAACGAAATTAGACAGGTGCATAAATTTGGGCACCCCAACAGAAAAATCACATCAATATTTAGTAGAGCCTCCTTTTGCTAAAATAACAGCCTCTAGAGGCTTCCTATAGCCTCTAATGAGTGTCTGGATTCTGGATGAAGGTATTTTGGACCATTCCTCCTTACAAAACATCTCCAGTTCAGGTTTGATGGTTGCCGAGCATGGACAGGCCACTTCAAATCATCCCACAGATTCTAAATGATATTCAGGTCTGGGGACTGGGATGGCCATTCCAGAACATTGTACTTGTTCCTCTGCATAAATGCCCGGGTAGATTTTGAGCAGTGTCTTGGGTCGTTGTCTTGTTGAAATATCCAGCCCCGGCATAACTTCAACTTTGTGACTCATTCTTCAACATTATTCCCAAGAATCTGCTGATATTGAGTGGAATCCATGCGACCCTCAACTTTAACAAGATTCCCAGTACCGGCACTGGCCACACAGCCCCACAGCATGATGGAACCCCCACCAAATTTTACTGTGGGTAGCAAGTGTTTTTCTTGGAACGCTGTGTTCTTTTGCCGCCATGCATAACGCCCCTTGTTATGACCAAATAACTCAATCTTTGTTTCATCAGTCCACAGCACCTTATTCCAAAATGAAGCTGGCTTGTCCAAATGTGCGTTTGCATACCTCAAGCGACTCTGTTTGTGGCGTGTGTGCAGAAAAGGCTTCTTCCGCATCACTCTCCCGTACAGCTTCTCCTTGTGCAAAGTGCGCTGAATTGTTGAACGATGCACAGTGACACCATCTGCAGCAAGATGATGTTGTAGGTCTTTGGAGGTGGTCTGTGGGCTGTTTTTGACCGTTCTCACCATCCTTCGCCTTTGCCTCTCCGATATTTTACTTGACCTGCCACTTCTGGCCTTAACAAGAACTGTGCCTGTGGTCTTCCATTTCCTCACTATGTTCCTCACAGTGGACACTGACAACTTACATCTCTGCGATAGCTTTTTATAGCCTTCCCCTAAACCATAATGTTAAACAATCTTTGTTTTCAGGTCATTTGAGAGTTGTTTTGAGGCCCCCATGTTGCCACTCTTCAGAGGAGAGTCAAAGAGAACAACAACTTGCAATTGACCACCTTAAATACCTTTTCTCATGATTGGATGCACTTGTCTATGAAGCCCAAGGCTTAATGAGCTCACCAAACCAATTGTGTGTTCCAATTAATCAGTGCTAAGTAGTTACAGGTATTCAAATCAACAGAATCACAAGGGTGCCCAAATTGTTGCATAGCCTATTTTTCACATCTGATTTAATTTCATACAACTTAATATTGCTACACTAAAAATCTTCGTCTGGACAACACCCCAGTGCTCAGCTTTTATTAGAAAATGAATGGCATGCCACTGTGATCATTTTCTGTGAAGACAGAGCAAATTATTATGCAGCCTCAGAGGGGTGCCCAAACTTTTTCATACGACTGTATCATAATGGACCTGCAACTCTGACTTTCTCCATTTCTGCTCTGCCTTTCTGCAATTTCTCTTTAATTGATTAGTTTCCTCACTTATCTGTTTGGATGTGGCAGAAGAGGAAGGCAGAATAGGTGATGGAGTATTGTTTATACACTTAATAAAATCTGTATCAACATCATAGGTAAGATAGTGGTTCTCAATAATGCGTTCAGTATTACCCTGTGCTATTGCAGCTTTTTCCTGCAATTTAGAGCCATAATCATTATGCCTAACTCTATGTAAAAAATATCTATATTTGTCTGCAAAGGTTATCAAAGCATACCTCTTTACCAGTTCAATTGTCCTTCTAAGCCGGGGGGATTCTACTAAGCTATATAGAATTGTTTTAAGAAGGTCATACCATTTTGCTATTTGATTTATTTTTATTTTTTAAATGTATTTAACCTCTTATTTTTGTCAAAAAACAGACTCTATACAATATATACTGTACTTCCATAAATGTTTTCAACTCGTACCGAGGGACAGTCAGAAAAGTCTTGTGAGGCCTGTGGGTGTCCTAGAGCAAAATGAGAGTCTCACCTTTACACAGATGGGTCATATTAGTACGTGGCCCAATCTGTTTGGACGCTACAGACAGAAGTTGGCAGATCGGCAGTACCGACCCCAAGACGCTTGGATGCTACAGATGATTTTGTGAGAAGACCGATTTGTTGGATGTCTCACGGACCGATTTTTATGGGGATTTTTGTATTATGCTAATTAGATTTCCGCACGGGCACAGACATCGACCTTAGGGTTTAATTAATGAGGATGACATTCTGACTGTTGTAAATCACACATCTCAATATACTGCACCAACTAGGATATTACATCCAAATTACAACATAACTCTTTACCTGTTCAATTGTCATTTTAATGAGGGTGACATTCTGACTGTTGTAAATCACACATTTCAATATACTGCACCAACTAGGATATTACTTCCAAATTACAACACAGTACATGGGATCATAACACACATCATCAATACAGGCACATATCATGGCATCATAATTAATGCACACATGATACCATCATAAGGTGCCAGATTACATTTAAACAAAGTATTCTTTTGCATATATAAACTAATTATTTTTCTGCATATCTAAGCATACCTCTTGAGCTGTCTGTATCCTCCAGACTGGTAGTTTTTTTTATTTTTTATAAACTAAGTATGGTTATCTGCATCTTTGTTAAATCTGGGTAAAATATTGAAAGGAATGTGAGTTTTTCAGTACATTTATTAATGGCTTTCTTTTCTAAAGTCTAGCAACCTTGCCAGCAGACATGCCAGCTAAGATAATTAGACAAGATACTCTAAGGCGGCAGGTAGCCTAGCGGTTAGAGTGTTGGGCCAGTAATTGAAAGGTTGCTGGTTCAAATACCTCAGCCAACAAGGTGGAAAAAACCTGTTGATGTGCCTTTGAGCAAGGCACTTAACCCTAATTTGCTCCAGGGGCTGACCCTGTAGGTAGGCTGTCACTGTATATATGAATTTTTCTTAACTGACTTGCCTAGTTAAATACAAAAAAAAAAACTCTAACATGATTGATTGCCTAAAATGACTTGGCAGCTAAAGCCAACTTCATAAAATTGCTAGTTGGCTATTATTGCAGAGCAACAACATAACATTTGTGTTTTATTTATTAATCAAGAAGGAATTTTAGGCTACATAGCTTCATCAAATTAATTGACAAACATGCCATACACACACACACACACACACACACACACACACACCTCTTGCGGGTCCTGCCTACATACACCCACACCCAGGAGGCTATGGTGCGTGTAAGACACTGTGTAACACACGTCCTTGGGAGTTAATCGCTTTCAACTGAAGCAGGTTGACATTGTTCAGCGCCAAATATGAACAAATTAAATGAGGCAATTAAAGAGTGAATAAGCCGGCGTAGAGCGTTGATAATTGTGGCCTGATACGCCAGCAGGAATTATAATGAAGCTCATGGTTCTGCCTGGCTGGGTTAGTGTTATTCCACAACACGGCTATGTGAGATACTAGGGTGTGTGAGTGGGGGGAGGGGTTACTCTTTGCCGGGTCTAGTCAGTGTGCCCTTTCCACAAAATACTGCTGCCTGATCTTTTTATAAATAATCATGATAAAATATGGGCTTAAAAAAATGAATTTAACATATGAAAAAACAGGACAACGTGGTGTGTTTGGCTCCTCACAGGCGAAGGTGTGTGTCTGTGGTGTTCAGCAGTGTGGTTGTGTGTGTGTGTGTGTGTGTGTCTGTGTGTGGTGTGTTTGTGTGTGGTTAAGTACTGTGTTTTTTTTTTCAAATACGAGTCCAGCTAGAAATGTGCAGTACTATACAAAATAATCCTCAAAAATATATTTGTATAACTTGTCCCCTTCACCCTCTTCTGCTGGTGTAGGACAAGGCCTGTTAAGTCTGCTCAACACCAAGGCCAATGACACTGGCCCATAAAACTAAAGGATGAGCGCATGAGAGAGAGGGAAAATGGCCGACCGTCTCAGTTTTGTCTCATCGCTGCCTCACACATACTCTTATGGCTGCAGTGTGACAGGGGCATATTGAAACCACAAGCACAGGCAGGAACGCACGCATGCATATACACACACAAACACACACACACACAAACCTCTCACCCCCCCACACACTACACTCACACACCCTAGTATCTCACATAGCCGTGTTGTGGAATATCACTAACCCAGCCAGGCAGAACCATGAGCTTCATTATAATTCCTGCTGGCGTATCAGGCCACAATTATCAACGCTCTACGCCGGCTTATTCACTCTTTAATTGCCTCATTTAATTTGTTCATATTTGGCGCTGAACAATGTCAACCTGCTTCAGTTGAAAGTGATTAACTCCCAAGGACGTGTGTTACACAGTGTCTTACACGCACCATAGCCTCCTGGGTGTGGGTGTATGTGGGGGGGTTGCATGTGTACGTGTGTGTATGTGTGCTTGTGAAAGCACCACAACCCTTTTGTGGGCGTCTGTTTCCCCCTCGCCTCAACACCCTCGTCACATGGCCCCAATCAGATGTGAGAGAAATTAAAATGCCTTACCACTTGTCTTAGATAATAACACCAATAATATGAACTATATGTAGAAATCAATCTGTTAACGGTCAGATGAGTGTAAGGCACAACACGTAAAACGTTCTGACACGTTGTTATTGATACGAACAATGTTGTGTGAACTACTTGGTCCCTGTAAATCTTGTGAGTATTTTAAAGTCATAGCATTTCACTACTGGGACTATCTCTACCACAGCAACGTATTTTGGCTCTGGCACTGAGCCCTGGTGCTCTGGGCCTGTATTCATTAAACACCTCAGAGTTCTGATCTGGGATCAGTTTTTTATTTTAGATTATAATTAATAAGTCAGGGGGATTTGATCCTAGATCAGCACTTCCACTCTGAGAGGCTTTGTGAATACAGGCCCTGGTGTGTCTCATTGCAGAGTCTGATGGTGATTCTTGTCTCATTAAGATTGATGAGGAGAGTCATGACTGGGTTAGCTGTTAGCCTTTAGCCATTACCAACAGCCAAACACACACACACACACACACACACACACACACACACACACACACACACACACACACACACACACACACACACACACACACACACACACACACACACACACACACACACACACGCACACACACGCACACACACACACAGGCACACACGCACACACACAGAAGAGGCACACACGCACACACACACACAGGCAAACACACACACACACACACACACACAGATCCAAATACACACACATAATGCCAACCAGGAAGAGAAGAGAGGGCCATATGCAGAGCCCTGGCTGCCATGTAATTATCTGGTTAAATATCTAATGAACAAGCTAATTTATGCATTTATTCATCAAGGAAATTGAAATGTTTTCTATTTGGCCTATGGGGGCCCGGGGCTCAGGGGCCCTGGGAGTGAGGTTTAGTTTCACCTTGTTAAGTGTAAAGGAGAACCATGGAGGAGATGAGTACTATGATGGAGAGGAAAACATGTTCTGCCTTCCTGAGGTTGTGGCGTATTTTGCAGGTGTAAGTTTGGTAACATAAAGATGGCACAAACAGCACAAACTGTCATTCTGTTAGCAAATGTTGCATCTTCACTGTTCTTCAAAGAAATGTGTTTTTGTACATTTTCTGTGGAAGTTGTTAAAAGTAATCCTTGTGCATAGAGTTGTATGGTTTGTTTAACTTTGCTATCATTAGTTTGATATATATTTTAAATGGATAAATCTGATTTTCAGCATCATTCTGTTACTGTGGGATTGCCCAGATTCATGGGTTGTACTTCAGTGGCTAGATGTGCTACATTTTAACTACTTACATTAATCATGGTTGTTCTTTTGAAAATGTCACACAGTATCTCTTGGGTTGTAACTTTATCAGGGTTAAGAGATACGTCCTGGGTCGTGACTTGCTTCTCATTAAAGCTGTGAGAGGTTGGTCTGGTTACTGGTACAAGAGAAGACCATTGACAGTGTTAGGAGATAAAAATGAGAGTATCCGTGTGTTTGATCCTTGTGGTTCACCAAACCTTCCCTTTTTCAATATTTTGTTACGTTACAGCCTTATTCTAAAATATATTCAAATATATTTTTTCCTCATCAATCTACACACAATACCCCATAATGACAAAGCAAAAACAGGCAAATATATAAAAAATTTGAAACAGAAATACCTTATTCACATAAGTATTATGACCCTTTGCTATGAGACTCGAAATTGAGCTCAGGTGCATCCTGTTTCCATTTATCATTTATTTTTTATTTTTTATTTAACTAGGCAAGTCCTTGAGATGTTTCTACAACTTGGTTGGAGTCCACCTGTGGTAAATTAAATTGATTGGACATGATTTGGAAAGGCACACACCTGCCTATATAAGGTCCCACAGTTGACAGTGCATGTCAGAGCAAAAACCAAGCCATGAGGTCGAAGGAATTGTCCGTAGAACTCAGAGACCAACTGCCAAACAGAGACAGGAAACAGAGACAGAGACAGGATTGTGCCTAGGGACAGATCTGGGGGAAGTGTACCAAAAAATTTCTGCATCATTGAAGGTCACCAAGAACTTAAAGAAGTTTGGAACCATCAAGACTCTTCCAAGAGCTGGCCGCCCGACCAAACTGAGCAATCGGAGGAGAAGGGCCTTGGTCAGGGAGGTGACCAAGAACCAGATGGTCAATCTGACAGAGCTCCAGAGTTCCTTTGTAGAAATGGTAAAACCTTCCAGAAGGACACTCATCTCTGCAGCACTCCACCAATCAGGCCTTTATTGTAGAGTGGCCAAACGGAAGCCACTCCTCAGTAAAAGGCACATGGCAACCCGCTTGGAGTTTGCCAAAAGACACCTAAAGGACTCTCAGACCATGAGAAACAAGATTCTCTGGTTTGATGAGACCAAGATTGAACTCTTTGGCCTGAATGCCAAGTGTCACGTCTGGAGGAAATCTGGCACCATCCTTACGGTGAAGCATGGTGGTGGCAGAATCATGCCGTGGGGATGTTTTTCAACTGCAGATTTGTCAGGATCGAGGGAAAGATGAATGCAAAGTACAGAGAGATCCTTAATGAAAACGTGCTCAGGACCTCAGACTGGGGCGAATGTTCACTTTCCAACTGGACAACAACCCTAAGCACACAGACAAGACAACGCAGGAGTGGCTTAGGGACCTACATTTTTTATTTTGCTAAAATTTATAAAACCTGTCTTTGCTTTGTCACTATGGGGTATATATTGAATAATTTTTAGAATAAGGCTGTAACGTAACAAAAAAAGCAAAGGGGTCTGAATACTTTCCGAATGCAATGTATTTAGATCCTGATGCCGGAAAGCGTTGTTGCATTGTTGTTGAGGTTGCTTTTTCATATTGAAATATCAGGTCATAGAATGACTAAGAGTGCATATATTAATCAGAGGTAGTACTAACAAGTAGAGGCTGATATGGTCAAGGTGTACTTGAAGATGAAAGGGAGAAACAATGGAGAGAAAAGGAGGAGACCAGACTCACCTGGATGTGAACTCACCTACTGGGGGGTTAGGAGAGAGGAGGAGAGGAGGAGAGGGGAAGGGAGGAGGGAGGGGAGAGGAGGAGAGGAGGAGAGAGGAGGAGAGGAGAAGAGGGGGGAGGGGAGGAGAGGAGAGGGGGCCAGAGGAGGAGAGGAGGATAGGAGGAGAGGGGAGAGAAGGAGAGGGGAGGGGAGGAGGGGATGGGATGGGATGGGATGGGATGGAAGGGGTGGGGGGACAATAAAAAAGAAGAAGACACAATAATAGAGAAGATAAAAGAAGAGAAGAGAAGAGACTCCATCTCCAGAGTCCTGGTTCTAATACCTTCAGTATCTCCTGTCTGATAATGATGTTTAGATTGAAGCTCTAAAGGATTCAGTATCACAGCTAGTAACTCTCCAGCCTGGACACCCACACGCACGCACGCATGCATGGACACGCACAGACACGCACACACGGACACACGGACACGCACACACAGACACGCACACACCCCCACGCACGCACACGCACGCGCACACACACACACACACACACAAACAACAGCTCCCCAGCCTGGCTTGACTCAAAGAGACAAAGGCCAGATCCTGGCTGAGAATTTTAGAGAAAGGGGCAGGGGGTCTTCCTGCCGTTAGAGGAAGGTGAGGAATACTGATATCCCCAGTAGCTGGGCTGGTCCTCATTAGTCAACACCATGGTGAAATCACACTTACCTCTGTTGTACAGTTGTTAGAGCATGACTCTTGCAACGCCAGGATAGTGGGCAATCTATAAATAACAAATGTAAGTCACTTTGGATATCATATGTATTTTTCCTAGCCCTCTGTAGGTAGAGGCAGACTAGTGGCCATTGTGGGGTTCTCCTCCTGGCGATGGAACCACGGAACCATGGAATCACAGAACCATCGCGTTCCATCTACAAAAGCGATTCCTTTACACCCACACTTCCTTCTCTCCCTCCCTCCCTCCTCCCTCTATCTCCCTCCCTCCTCCCTCCCTCCTCCCTCTATCTCCCTCCCTCCCTCCCTCCTCCCTCTATCCCCCTCCTTCTCTCCCTCCTCCCTCCCTCCTCCCCCTATCTCACTCCCTCCCTCTCTCCCTCTATCCCCCTCCTTCTCTCCCTCCCTCCTCCCTCTATCCCCCTCTTTCTCTCCCTCCTCCCTGCCTCCTCCCTCTATCCCCCTCCTTCTCTCCCTCCCTCCCTCCTCCCTCTATCCCCCTCCTTCTCTCCCTCCACCCTCCTCCCTCTATCCCCCTCCTTCTCTCCCTCCACCCTCCTCCCTCTATCCCCCTACTTCTCTCCCTCCTTTTCTCTTCCTGGCTCTCCTCCATGAGAAAGTTGTATGTTTGATCTCTGATCTCCCTCCCTCCCTCCCTCCCTCCCTCCCTCCCTCCCTTCTCTCAGTTGGTGAGGATCTAAATTCTCTGAATGGTGTGAATGGTCCTCTGCCCACCTGCAGCTGTTTGGATAGGGATGATCATTACCGCTCTCTGCAGTCTGTCTGTCTACACACATCACATTTTAATGGACACGGACATGGGAGTGTGCCCAGTTCAGTGTGCACTCTAATACATAGATTTTAATGGACAGTCAGATGGGAGTGTAACCAACCCTATACCCACGTAGGGGGGGCTCTCTGCTGGATATAAGCCCACCAGGTCTACCTGACAAATTATTGGTGTGTTTTAGGGGGCATTCAGAATAAAGTAGGGTAATACCACTTTACATTCTTAATGGCCTTTTTCACCTGCTTCCTTTTGAAAGGAAAATACTGCATGTACAACAATGTCTGTTTTATGATCAGGTTCTGAAGTGTAAAACCAGTTTTGTTCAGTTTGATTTAGCTTTATTGTTCCAAAGCAAGTGTATCAGTCCCTCTGTCCTCCATGTTGTGAGTAATATGGCCATACAGAATGGAGTTGTACTGCCCACATACATAACACCACAGGCTCAACATGTCCATTTCTGTAGACTGGGTATTGCAGTTTGACTTCATCATACGTACATGAGCTGGCCATTGGTGCTCTCTTCTTCTCTGCTGCTTCCTGTCTGAGTCCCAAATGGCACCCTTTTCCCTACATTGTGCACTACAGGCCCATAAGGCCCTGGTCAAAAGAAGTGCCGTATAAAGGGAATAGGGCGCCATTTGGGACCACATACCCTCTCTTTTTCTCCCTGTTCTAGGCGTGAAGGAAAAATATTAGAAGTGGACGACATCAAAAGCTTATCAAACAGCTTCAGGGAACTCTGCCCTGACCTAGGCTGCATCCCAAATGACATCATATTCTCTTTATAGTGCACTACTTTTGACCAGAGCCTATTTGGCTTCAACTCCTAACATGCATAAATTATCAACCCTGCCTGCCGTCTCAGCAGCAAAGAACATTCTCTGTAACTCTTTGTAACTACCTCTCAGCTCAGCTGCTCAGCGCAAGTCAGCCAAGCAACCGCAGGAGGATGTTATCTGAAATCCTTGAAGTACTTTGTACTTTTTACATTGAATATCCTCTGTATGGAAATAATGAACATTCTGAGTTTTATTCAAAGATGACGGTAGCTCAGTTTTGGGTCTTTTTGATTTGGCTGAAGATCACAGCTTTGAGGATGAAACTAATTCAGTGGTAAAACACCCAGCTAATGATATGCTGTTAAATACGGCTTGTCATCTTACCCCTGCTAAACCCTCAGTATAGCTGCCTCTGCCTCAGAGGGAGTGAAGTAGGTAGTGCTTATAAAGCCGACGGTGGGTACTGGGAACTGATAGCTACCATACTTTGCAGCGCTCTCAGGTCATCCTCCTGTAGTATCTCCCAGTAGCTCAGTGGTCATGAGACCTGGGCATCTGAAGAAAGAGAATAAAAAAAAAAAAACAGCAAGCCATCTTTGATGGTCCACCTTTATAATCTGGCACTGGTCAAAAAAATATCAAACATTACCTGCTGTCTAGTAAACAGAGCAGGGAGACAGACTGACATGCCAGTTGGTGTTCCCACGCCATGGTGCAAATGTTCTAGGAGATAACATCTTAGTGATCTATACCTCCCCCAGAGAGAGAGAGAGAGAGAGAGTAGAGAGAGAGAGTGAGAGAGAGTGAGAGAGAGTGAGAGAGTAGAGAGAGAGAGAGAGAGAGAGAGAGAGAGAGACCTAGTCTGGCACCTGCCTGGTGAGTCAAACTGGCAGTGATGCCAATCTGTCCACTTGGAATCAGTCCCTCATAAACACTTTTTAGACTTTTCTTTAGTCTTGCCTTATTGTCAGCCGGCATGCATGTGCTGTATGTGATGACATCCATTTTGCTCTCCCTTTTTAACCTGTAACTTATAGTTCAAACTTCCTGCCAACATTGTCAGACGTTGGTGAAATGACAATAGCTAATAGTGGGCAGATGCTCTTCATTTGCGTTGTTTTATAATGAGAGCCATCCCCATGGCCAAATCCTGCAGTCACTCCCACTACCCCATATTGCCCTACATAGTTAGAAACTTCCACCAACATTGGTGTGCAGGGACCATGTGTTCAGCGGTCCCTGTCCCCCTGTCCACCGCAGCAGTGTGACGTGTGTGTGCTCCTAGGGATTATGCATGTGCTGCCATGCAGGAGGTTTTAGGACTCTAATCGATCCTCTCGTTCCCAGACCCAGAGAAGAGACTTCAGTGGTGCTGCATTGATCCTACTCATTATCCCCGTTCTGCACCTAGAGTCACGATCTTCACCTACACCCAGACTAAAAGGTCATAGATATTATTATAGTGAGGGACCAACACTCACATTTTTCTGTCAGTCAGGGGATTTAGCTATGGGCCAAAACCTTGTGCTGTGAATTTTGCAATGTGACTTTACCATTCTTAAAGCTGAACACACACACACACACACACACACACACACACACACTCCTTTCTCTCTAATTCTGCGTGATAGCTTTTGGCAAACGCACCTCCGGTCCATTTGCATTCCCGTTTGGCTGGTTGTCTGGCACGCCTGCCGCCGCTGTGCCGTCCCTGCTTTGAACGGGCTCCCAGATGCACTTATTTCTGCACAGTGTTTCGTTTGGGAAACTTAGTTAATTAGTGTGTGTGTGAGTAGTGGTTAATAGAGTCTCCAGGTACACTACCATTCAAAAGTTTGGGGTCATTTCCTTGTTTTTGAAAGAGGCCCCGGTGCACAACTGAGCAAGAGGACTTTGCAACTCTGACTAGAAGGCCAGCATCCCAGAGTCGACTGTTGAGGAATTGTAAGGCGTCTGTTTCTCAAACTAAACACTCTAATGTACTTGTCCTCTTGCACAGTTGTGCACCGGGGCCTCCCATTCCTCTTTCTATTCTGGTTAGAGCCATTTTGCGCTGTTCTGTGAAGCGAGTAGTACACAGCGTTGTACGAGATCTTCAGATTCTTGGCAACTTCTCGCATGGAGTAGCCTTCATTTCTCAGAACAAGAATAGACTGACAAGTTTCAGAAGAAAGTTATTTGTTTATTTATGAGCCTGTAATCGAACCTACAAATGCTGATGCTCCAGATACTCAACTAGTCTAAAGAAGGCCAGTTTTATTGCTTCTTTAATCAGCATTTTTCAGCTGTGCTAACATAATTGCAAAAGGGTTTTATAATGATCAATTAGCCTTTTAAAATAATAAACTTGGATTAGCTAACACAATGTGCCATTGGAACACATGAGTGATGGTTGCTGATAATGGGCCTCTGTACGCCTATGTAGATATTCAATTAAAAATCAGCCGTTTCCAGCTACAATAGTCATTTACAACATGAACAATTTACTTTTTTTTCAAAAACAAGGACATTTCTAAGTGACCCCAAACTTTTGAACGGTAGTGTACATGGAGAGGAGAGGAGAGGAGAGGAGAGGAGAGGAGAGGAGAGGAGAGGAGAGGAGAGCAGAGCAGAGCAGAGCAGAGCAGAGGAGAGGAGAGGAGAGGAGAGGAGAGGAGAGGAGAGGAGAGGAGAGGAGAGGAGAGGAATTGGTTGGCGTGTTGTCTCATGATGTCAGGTTAATTTGGATTGGCCCTATATGGTGTTCTGAACCACATTCTGATGTTCTGACTATAGTAGGTTTAGCATTGAATGGCGTCTTTACAGTTAGAGTTATTGTTTATTTAGTCAAGTGATATTTGGTAGTGGTTCCCTAACAATTACATTCATATAGGGGACAATTCAGAGTGGTACTGAACAAATGGATTTGCTGTTGATGATAGCACGCTCCTCACAGACAGACATGCTTTTACGCACGGTTTTGCTTCCACACCGTGATGGTTGGTTGCAGTCAGAACCTGGTTAAACTGGATCCTGTAACTAGAGATGAGTTTGTGTGATTATTACATAACATTTCCAGGTGATGTTCTTTATGATGTGACAGCTGTTCTTGATGAGTTAGCTCAGTAGTCTGTGCCAGCTATTTAATCCATGGGTGTTGTACCTAGTTGTTGTTAAACCCTCAAATCAGAGCTGCCCTCACTTTGTTCCTTTCAACAAGTGAGTGTCAAGAGAGCAAGTGTAAATGTTTATCGGGCCGGTAATAACGTATGTTGCCATTGGACAAAAGCCATAGCTTGTTAGCGCTCAGAGCTAAGAGCTGCCTTTGGCATCTGGTAGGATGGGGAAGAGATGAGCCTACAGCTTGTCTAACCGCAGCTTAGAATTACAGAAACAGACCTGGGGATGTCTGTGCTTTCTCTACACTGTTCGCAGTTTTTTTAATTTGATCAGTAACTTAGAATACGGTAATCTTTTTTTTATTTTTTTTATTTTTTTTCACCTTTGTTTAACCAGGTAGGTCAGTTGAGAACAAGTTCTCATTTACAACTGCGACCTGGCCAAGACAAAGCAAAGCAGTGCGAAAAAAAACAACACTGTATAATATACTGTATTTTAGAAATTCTACAAACCTTGTCCTAAAACTACAGTAACTTACTTTGGCCTCCCGAGTGGCGCAGCGGTCTAAGGCACTGCATCAGAGTGCTAGAGGCATCACTACAGACCCAGGTTCGATCCTGGGCTGTATCACAACTGGCCGTGATTGGGAGGCCGTCATTGTAAATAAGAATTTGTTCTTAATTAACTTTCCTAGTTAAATAAAAATAAATGACTGGCCAAATGTTTTACAGTGTGCTGCTCTGCCCTGTCCTGCCTTTCCCTACTCTACTCTACTCTACTCTGCTCCGCTCCGTTCTGCTCTACTGTACTCCGCTCCGCTCCGCTCTACTGTACTCTGCTCTACAGCTTTGCTGCCCTTCTCAAAGAAAAGTGTCTTCAGGCCTATAGCCTGGGGAGAGAGGGAGGGAGCTTCACAAGCAGCTTCACATGACTGGTGTAACGACTTAAGTGCTCCCCTCCATGGTTGATAAAATCGCTTCTTATCCCTGTTTACCTCCCCTTTCAAAAGGCTAGCATGGGGATCAGTTTAGCCAGCAAACCACCTCCACCTCCCATCCAATAACCCCTCACCATCCACCGGTAGGCTCATGTCCTGAGCAGGAGAGGAGACTGGGGGGTTGAGGGGGTATTGTGGGGCGGGAGGGACAAACACACACACACATTGCTTCCCACCACTGGCTCCACAGATCAATAGGATCCTGGACATACTGAGGCTAGCCATCAATCAGCAGCAGCACTGAGGCTAATTTATGCCCATGCTCAGCCGATCCATCCGCACCGGGGCACTGGGGTGTGAAATTCAAATTATTATTACAGCCAGCCTATTCCATTATCAAGGGATGGAGAAGGAAGGAAGGATGTGCAGCTCTAGCTGGCTCAGCGATATTGGCTCCCTTCCCTTATGAGGGGCCAAAGACTTGGCCTCTGTGGTCAGATACAGTGGGGGAGTTATTACCCCAGTTTGTCATTGTGGCCTCAAACACTCCTCTTGCCCCCTGCCATTGGGCGGCCTTCTTGGATCTGGTGGAGATGAAGGTCTAGATGAAGTTTAACTAGAAAAACAACACATAAATACAAAAATAATAGGGAATGCAATAACTGTGTTTGTGTGACCTTTGCATGTTGATTAGGTAAAGGTGTCGGTAACTTCTGAATTTGCAGTAAGATAAATGCCGTACAGCTACTACTAATATTAAACCTCTATATCAATAACGATAGAATAATTGTGATGTTGACTTATTAACAACAAAGCCTACCAGTCTCCATTTGTCTCAGTTCTTATACATACACTGTATGTCTGCATCCCAAATAGCACCCTTGCTCTATATACACTGGGGGCCAAAAGTTTAGAATATTACTCATTCAAGGGTTTTTCTTTATTTGCACTATTTTTTACATTGTATAATAAAAGTGAAGACATCAAAACTATGACATAACACATATGGAATCATGTAGTAGCCAAAAAAGTGTTAAACAAATGAAAATATATTTTAAATTTGAGATTCTTCAAATAGCCACCCTTTGCCTTGATGACAGCTTTGCACACTCTTGGCATTCTCTCAACCAGCTTCACCTGGAATGCTTTTCCATCAGTCTTGAAGGACTTCCCACATATGCTGAGCACTTGTTGGCTTTTCCTTCACTGCGGTCCGACTCTTCCCAAACCATCTAAATTTGGTTGAGGTTGGAACCAAATATCTAAAATTTGGACTCCAAATCCACCGGTCTAATGTCCATTGCTTGTGCTTCTTGGCCCAAGTAAGTTTCTTCTTCTTATTGGTGTCCTTTAGTAGTGGTTTCTTTGCAGCAAGTCAACCATGAAGGCCTGATTCACACAGTCTCCTCAGAAAAGTTTATGTTGAGATGTGTCTGTTACTTGAACTCTGTGAAGCATTTATTTGGGCTGCAATCTGAGGCTGGTAACTCTAATGAACTTATCCTCTGCAGCAGAGGTATTTCTGGGTGTTCCATTCCTGTGGCGGTCCTCATGATGCTGGTTGAGAGAATGCCATGAGTGTGCAAAGCTGTCATCAAGGCAAAGGGTGGCTACTTTGAAGAATCTCAAATATACATATTTTTTGGGGTTACTACATGATTCCATATGTGTTATGTCATAGTTTTGATGGCTTCACTTTTATTCTAGAATGTAAAAAAATAAAAAATAAAAGCCTTTAAATTAGTAATATTCCAAACCTTTGGCCCCCAGTGTATAGTGCACTATTTTTGACCAGAGCCATTTAAGCTCTGCTTTAAAGTAGTGCACAATATAGGGAATAGGGAACCATTTCAGACACAGCCATATGCTTGAAGTGAAACGGCATCTGGTGTGTTTGAGGTACTATGCATACTGTTCCCTAAGTGGCCTGCTGACCTTTTTTTAGCCGTCACACACCTAACACTAAGTGGCACCTGGGGAGGGATGGCTGTGTTGAGGGATTTGACACATTTTGTACACTCTTAGAAAAAAAGGTGTTACGTAGAACCTAAAAGGGATCTTCATTTGTCCCCATTGGATAACCTATTGTATAACACTTATTGGTTCTAGCTAGAACCTGTTTGGGTTCCGTGTAGAACCCTTTTGAAATACGTTTTTATGTGGAAACTGACGGGGTCTACCTGAAACCAAAAAGGCTTCCAGCTTGAACCTAAAAGGGTTCTCCTATGGGGACAGCCGAGGAACTCTTTTGGAACCCTTTTTTTCTAAGAAGCATACTTTCTTTGTTCACTTCGCCGGGGAGGCTATCCCATAACACCTTGCGACGTAGTGGAAATTCCCCGCTTGGGAGAAAATGTTCCAGAGGAATAAGGAGTAACTTTGTAAATTTATTGACCAAATGTTTAAAAAATTACTTTCATATGAATTTTGAATTCAGATGTTGAGTCACTGCTGTTTATCAGACTGCTAGCAAAGCTATCAGTTAGCTCGTCGGACACGATGGCAGCTGTTTAAGGATGAACAACTAAACTAACTAATCGTAAAATCAGAAGTGTCAATTGTGAAGACCCAGAAATGTAGCAAATCATTTTAATTAATTTAATATATATATTTTTTTTAGGGAGAGATGGCAACTGATGCGTTCATTTCACTCCATGGCATTGGCAGCACAAAACAACCGTTTTAACAACATCTGATCTAGCAAGCTGTTCAATCTTGTGTTGTGACAAGGTAGGGGTGGTATACAGAAGATAGCCCTATTTGGTAAAATACCAAGTCCATATTAAGGTTTTTAACCTTTATTTTACTAGGCAAGTCAGTTAAGAACAAATTCTTATTTTCAATGACAGCCTAGGAACAGTGGGTTAACTGCCTTGTTCAGGGGCAGAATGACAGATTTATCCTTGTCAGCTCAGGGATTTGATCCAGCAACCTTTTGGTTGTGGGCCCAACACTCTAACCACTGGGCTATCTGCCGCCCAATGTGCGTGTGTGGTTCCCACCGTGAAGCATGGAGGAGGAAGTGTGATGGTGTGGGGGTGCTTTGGGATTTATTTAGAATTCATGGCACACTTAACCAGAATGGCTACCACAGCATTCTGCAGCAATACGCCATCCCATATGTTTTTGCGCTTAGTGGGACAATAATTTGTTTTTCAACAGGACAATGACCCAACACACCTCCAGGTTGTGTAAGGGATATTTGACCAAGAAGGAGAGTGATGGAGTGCTGCATCAGATGACCTGGCCTCCACAATCACCAGACCTCAACCCAACTAAGATGGTTAGGGATGAGTTGGAGCGCAGAGTGAAGGAAAAGCAGCCAACATGTGCTCAGCATATTGGAAAAGCATTCCAGGTGAAGCTGGTCGAGAGAATGCCAAGAGTGTGCAAAGCTGTCATCAAGAAAGGGTTGCTAATTTGTTTAACACTTTTCTAGTTACTACATGATTGCATATGTGTTGCTTCGTAGTTTTGATGTCTTCACTATTATTCTACAATGCAGAAAATAGTAAAAATAAAGAAAAACCCTTGAATGAGTAGGTGTGTCCAAACTTTTGACTGGTACTGTACATGGGTGTTATAGTTGTGTGAATGTATCACAATGCAAGCCTGCTCAATAAAACACCAGCAGTCCTAAAATTTGCTTCACCGTGAAACACTACTATTCTGGCTATTTATAATTCTTTAACAGTAAGCAAAATAGCTTTTTTAGCTATTTCAATTATTTGTTTTGCTTCATCCTCTGTACAATGCATGAAAGTTTACCTGCCATACGTACACAAGAATGTAGCAGCAGACCAACCAATTTGTGAAAGGAGGACCCCACGTAACATTATTCTGGTCGGTGTCAGCTTAATTCACTAAAACTAGCAGGTACTGAGACATTGATTCTGTTATTTGTTTACTTGTTATTTTTATTAAATATTTCAATTCTGATATAGTTGTTCACTAAATTGCTGGCACTAGTTGCTCACACTGTGACATTGGTTACAATGTAAACAGATGTAGCAGGCTAGCATAAAAGCTAACTTTGTTGACGCCGGCTGCGTGATCTTGCAGAGTTCGGGTATAGGTCACATCAAATTATAGCAGATTTTAAGTACTCTGCATTGTCCCATACTAGACAGTATGCTCTCAGGTGTTCTTGGAAGATAACCCTTGAAAGAATGGAGAACCAGATACCAGTACTGAGGAGGCCTAGTTGTGTGTGATAGGATGTGTAACTAACGAGATAAATCAGGTCAAGAACTTTTTGGGACGCTGGGCTGAAGGGAGTTGTACTTTTCATTAAGCAAATATTCAGCACAGAAACGTGGTAAATAACTACAATGACCATAATCCATTGTGCCAGTTTTTTCCCGCTAAGAGACGTATCAGAAGGGTAGAGGCGAAGAGGTTTCACTCTCGCCAAAATCTGTACTAAATAAGCTCAATGCGCTTCTATGGACTTACCTTGCTGCCTGCTTTCCCGTCTTTGGGACAACAACTCCCATTGTTAGGGCATAGACACGAGCATCTTGTCATTGTATACAGATATCTGGTACACTTTACACATGCTACGTTAGGTTAGATACACACAGACCGCATAGACTGCATGAGAGAGGAATGTAAACAACACAGAGACAGTATACCTTATCTACTTTGAAGAACTTGTCAAATAATTTCGTCAGACAGCTCTGCAGCATACTTAGGCAGGCTAGCTAAATAGGATGACTAAAGACAGTCGGTATGGGGAGCACACAACGTAACCCTGGCTGGCTGGCTGGCTGGCTGGCTGGCTGGCTGACTGGCTGCTACTGCCTGAGCAGAGATGAGATGATGACTTTAAGGAATTACAAATAATAAAGTCATCAAATAAAAACGAAGTAATATACACTACTGAAATATGTTATTGTTTAATATGAACTGAAGGTTGTTGAACACACACACACACGCGTGCACACACACACACTCTCTCTCTCTCTCTCTCTCTCTCTCTCATACTCTCACTAGTCTTCTGGCCTTGGATGAGAATTAATTAAGATTGTCCCTGACAGAGCCAGACAGAAACATGGAGAGGATGAAGTGTCCAGTGAATGTGTTAGTAGAGAATTGATGGCTGTTATCATGTTAGACTGCTCATTGTTATGACCAGGGTGTCTCAGTGACCGTGTTAACTATGTTACTATCCCCTAGTCTCTTTTTTCACAATAACATATTCCATTATAATAAAACATTTTACAAAAATGGGGGTGAAATATTTTCCATTGTGTTTCAAGGAGGGAATATACTTTTGCTGTCATTGAGTCAACATGTTAGCAGCATACCAAGGGCAGAACATCTATTTAAAATGTTTCCACATTTTAGTGCCTGTGTCGAAAACTGTCTCTTCAACTGAACTGAATCTGAGTGATTGATTGACATCATGTCTGTCTTCAAGTGGCATGTGATGGGGTTGTTTCAGTCCACTTTCACATTTCTCCTGAAGTGCTCTTGTTTGTATGTGTCTGTGTGTGTGTCTGTGTGTGTGTGTGTGTGTCTGTGTGTGTGTGTGTGTGTGTGTCTATGTGTGTGTGTGTCTGTGTGTGTGTCTACGTGTGTGTGTGTGTCTAGGTGTGTGTGTGTGTGTGTGTGTGTGTGTGTGTGTGTGTGTGTCTAGGTGTGTGTGCGTCTAGGTGTGTGTGTCCAGGTGTGTGTGTCTAGGTGTGTGTGTGTCTATGTGTGTGTGTGTGTGTGTGAGCTGTCATATGTGACGATGGGAGGTAGATGAAAAGGAGGAGAGCAGAAAAAGAGAAGAGGGAGACGAGAGAAAATGACTGTTTGTGTGTCTCTGTGTGTGTGTGTGTGTGTGTGTGTGTGTGTGTGTGTGTGTGTGTGTGTGTCTGTGTGTGTGTGTGTGTGTGTGTGTGTGTGTGTGTGTGTGTGTGTGTGTGTGTGTGTGTGTGTGTGTGTGTGTGTGTGTGTGTGTGTGTCTGTTTGTGTGTGTGTGTGTCTGTGTGTGTGTGTGTGTGTGTGTGTGTGTGTGTGTGTGTGTGTCTGTGTGTGTGTGTGTGTGTGTGTGTGTGTGTGTGTGTGTGTGTGTGTGTGTGTGTGTGTGTGTGTGTGTGTGTGTGTGTGTGTGTGTGTGTCTGTTTGTGTGTGTGTGTGTCTGTGTGTGTGTGTGTGTGTGTGTGTGTGTGTGTGTGTGTGTGTCTGTGTGTGTGTGTGTGTGTGTGTGTGTGTGTGTGTGTGTGTGTGTGTGTGTGTGTGTGTGTGTGTGTGTGTGTGTGTGTGTGTGTGTGTGTGTGTGTGTGTGTGTGTGTGTGTGTGTGTGTGCGTGCGTGCGTGTGCGTGTGTGTGTCTATGTATGTGTGTGTGTGTCTATGTGTGTGTGTGTGGCGAGGTGGAGAGTAGGTCTAGGGCAGCAGACTCTCTAAATACTTTCAGCAGAACAATAGTTTAGAGAGAGTCATTTTCTCTCGTCTCCCTCTTCTCTTTTTCTGCTCTCCTCCTTTTCATCTACCTCCCATCGTCACATATGACAGCTCAGCCAATACTGAGATGGGGGGAATGGTAAGCCGGCACCTATATAGTGGAGTGTAGAGGCCTGGAGTATACACCCACTGACTTAAGTAGAAATCCCAGCAGCTAACAACGCCAATTCACACACACACACACACACACACGCACGTTAAAACAAGATTAGTCCATACAGAGATGTGTGTTGACTAGGGAAATACTGAGCTCTGATCGGAGGGACGGAGAGGAGGGGGATAGGAGGGAGGGAGAGAAGGGGGGAGGAAGAGAAGATTGGGAGAGAGGTAAATGGAGAAAAATGTGGAAGACACAGATACCCTCAGACAAATAGGTATTTGTTAAAATGGTTTGGGTCAATCTATTACAAACATCTGTGGAATTGGCTACCAAATTGGTTTCATAGTTTTGCTGCCATTTTCCAATTGTTCAGTGTAGCTTTGAATGTGCTTGACCTGGCTCTCTCCTGGGGAATCCTTTATATGGCAGGTAGAAAACAAGGTGTTTTTGGAATGGCAGGAAATGCCATTTCCACTGGGATTGATTTTTTTGTCCTGCTGCCCTGTAAGGGTTAAACGCTTCTGCCCTGTTATACTGCCACCCCTGCATAGTAAGATTGCATTTGGACGTCACTGCCAACTCAGATTTTCAACCTGTCTGTCTGGTAGAGAGGGCGGGAGGGCGGGAGGGAGTGAGGGAGGGAGGGAGGGAGGGAGGGAGAGACAGAGAGAGACCGATACAGAGAGAGAGAGACACAGAGACAGAGACACAGGTAGAGAGAGAGGTAGAGAGCGCGAGAGAGACATACAGACAGACAAAGAGAGAGAGAACTGTCTCTGCCAGGTTGGCACCTGTCCCAGCTTTAGACTGGGTGTTTTAGTCCTTCCTCTACACCTTCACAAACGTCCCATCGTATGTTGCGTTAGTAGAAACTACCAGATTGCTTTCACACAACAAAACACATTGCATCGCTGTGTATTCCTTATGCCAGATTGGTTTCATATAATGAAACACATTGGATTGTTATATTTCCATCTGCGCTAAAACACTGGTTCACTAACCGAACATACAGTAAGTGCATGCATTTTGGCTGGCTTTAAATAGCCAGATTGTTAAATTCCTTCTTTACTAAAACACAGGTTATCTAAGCTTCCACAACCTGTTTACAGCATAGCAGCAGAGAGTACTGTTTTGAACATATAAATATATTCTCTAGAACAAACCTATGACAATGGCAATATGACTGCTTAACTGATGACTTGAATAGGGATGCCCATTCTAGTGATTATATTTATGTGGTTATAACATGATGATACAGTTGAAGTCGGAAGTTGACATACACTTAGGTTGAAGTCATTAAAACTAGAAGCTTCTGAGGCTAATTGAAATCATTTGAGTCAATTGGAGGTGTACCTGTGGATGTTTTTCAAGGCCTACCTTCAAACTCAGTGTCTCTTTGCTCGACATCATGGGAAATTCAAAAGAAATCAGCCAAGACCTCAGAAAAGAATTGTAGACCTCCACAAGTCTGGTTCATCCAATTTCCAAATGCCTGAAGGTACCACATTTATCTGTACAAACAATAGTACGCAAATATAAACACCATGGGACCACGCAGCCGTCATACCACTCAGGAAGGAGAGGCGTTCTGTCTCCTAGAGATAAACATACAACAAGAAGCCACTGCTTCAAAACGGCCATAAAAAAGCCAGACTATGGTTTGCAACTGCACATGGGGACAAAGATCGTACTTTTTGGAGAAATGTCCTCTGATCTGATGAAACAAAAATAGAACTGTTTTGCCATTATGACCATTGTTATGTTTGGAGGAAAAAGGGGGAGGCTTACAAGCCGAAGAACACCATGCCAACCGTGAAGCACGGGGGTGGCAGCATGTTGTGGGGGTGCTTTGTTGCAGTAGGGACTGGTGCACTTCACAAAATAGATGGCGTCATGTGGATTTATTGAAGCAACATCTCAAGACATCAGTCAGGAAGTTAAAGCTTGGTCGCAAATGGGTCTCCAAATGGACAATGACCCCAAGCATACTTCTAAAGTTGTGGCAAAATGGCTTAAGGACAACAAAGTCAAGGTATTGGAGTGGCCATCACAAAGCCCTGACCTCAATCCTATAGAAAATGTGTGGGCAAAACTGAAAAGGTGTGTGCAAGGCAGGAGGCCAACAAACCTGACTCAGTTACACCAGTTCTGTTAGGAGGAATGGGCCAAAATTCACCCAATTTATTGTGGGAACCTTGTGGAAGGCTACCCGAAATGTTTGACGCAAGTTAAACAATTTAAAGACAATGCTACCAAATACTAATTGAGTGTATGTAATCTTCTGGCCCACTGGGAATGTGATTAAAGAAATAAAAGCTGAAATAAATCATCCTCTCTACTATTATTCTGACATTTCACATTCTTAAAATAAAGTGGTGATCCTAACTGACCTAAGACATGGAATTTTTACTAGGATTAAACGTCAGGAATTATGAAAAACTGAGTTTAAATGTATTTGGCTAAGGTGTATGTAAACTTCTGACTTCAACTGTATATCCAATGCATAAGCTGACTTCGTAAATGTAAAGAGTTGATAGAGACTATGTTTATATCCAGAGGCCTGTAGTGGGTGTCAGAGAGAAAAGGGATACAGCCATATTGTTTATTTAACCTTTATTTAACTAGGCAAGTCAGTTAAGAACAAATTATTTACAATGACAGCCTACCTACAGGGTCAGCCTCTGGAGCAAATTAGAGTTAAGTGAATTGCTCAAGGACACATCGCCAGGTTTTTTTCACCTGGTCGGCTTGGGTATTCAAACCAGCGACCTTTCGGTTACTGGCCAAACACTCTAACCGCTAGGTTACCTGCCGCCATAGAGATCGTATTCAATTAAAAAGGTTATATATGTCATTCTACTGCAATATACTGTAAATGTCTACTTGGGAAAGTATATAATGTGATTCTTATGCTTTCTCTCCTCTTTCTGTTGCAGGTAATGTTGTTCATCTTTATTCGTTCCTCCCTGGACGAGTCAGACACAGGGCCACGGCAGACTGCAACACCATGAGTAACAGACAGTTTTATGTTGTGGGCCACCAACCGTGAAATATGCACACTTGCACGCAGCCACTTGTGCACACATACAGCACACACATTCATATAGTAGGATCCCTACATGTAAGGATGTACTATATTGTATAGAACTGGGCCTGTCTTTCTTGGTGTCAGTGTGTGTGTGTGGTGTGTGGTGTGTGTGTGTGTTTGTGTTTTGACAGCATGTTGTGGTGTCAGCCCTTTTGCCTCACAGCCACAGAAGCTATACATGTACCTACTGTACATCTGTTGTGGCAGATGGGAGACAGAGGACCGTTTTTATGTGTGTGTGTGTGTGTGTGCGTTTGGATGAGTGGCTGTGGCGATGCATTTATGTCTGTTTATGTATCCCTTACTGTTTTATTTACATTAGTACGTACGTATGTGTCTGTGTGTGTGTGTGTCTGTGTGTGTGCGTGCGTGTCAGGCTCTGGTGGGGTGTTTGGGTAAAAGACAGTGTGTGGTAAGCCAAGGCAACAAAGTGAAAGCCTTAATTATGTGCTCCTGCCTGTCATGTCCCAGCTCTCGCCTTAATTATGTGCTCCTGCCTGTCATGTCCCTCCTGAGAGCTGGGGATTTGTGATGCAGTGACAACAACCACCAGCCAGCTAACACACACCGCTGTTACTGTTACTGACCATGCATGCTGTGAAACATAGTACATAGAGAAGCACTGTATGTACAATGCCCTTATATGGATGTTTACGTTATACACATCGTTGGACAAAATGATAAATTCATATTGACTCACATTCAGACACAAGTACATGTGTACTCTTGCTTTACCATACGTAGGTACTGTTAATAGAGTGATAATTAGGATTGCACATTTTGGGGAATATTCAGAGGTGGAAACTTTCCGTGGGAATTAACAGGCATATATGGGAATTAACGGAAATATCTGGGAATTAACAGAAATATAAGCAAATTAATGTTAGTACCATTTAAATGTAGATGTTTTTTGCATTTGATATACTTACCATATCATATGGAGACAGAAACATAAACCTTTTACCTTATCATAAGTAGACATAATTGCAAATTATTAAATCCTTAAAACAATTTAGTTACGAATTACGAACATTAATTAAATGAGTTGACTCTTCACATTGGATGATTTCACTGAACAACAAAAGAAACAGAATATTGAATGATCCCCAATGATCCATTGCATCTCCCATAAAAAATCTGTAAAATTATGTATGCTTTGGTTGTCTTCCTCTCAGGCTTCCATGTCTTCTCCCTGGACCTTCTCAATGTCCACCTCTTGAACATCAGACTCTGAGGCCTCATCTTCACTGTCACTTTCCAATCTTTTTGAGGATGGCTCGTTGTCAGGCTCAAAAAGCCTCAAATTTGGCTGGATGGCCACCAATTTTTCAACCCTTTTATTGGTCAGCCTGTTGCGTGCTTTGGTGTGTGTGTTCCCAAACAAGGACCAGTTGCGCTCTCAGGCGGCTGATGTTGGTGGGATTTGGAGGATGATGGAGGCAACAGAGGAAAGAGCTTCAGATCCACAAAGTCCCTTCCACCAGGTGGCTGATGAGATATGTTGGCACGACTGCCATATTGCATCTCCATCCCAAAGCCCTTGCTTGGAAGTGTACTTCGCCAGACTGCCAAGAACCTTGCCCTCATCCAGGCCAAGGTGGCGAGACACGGTAGTGATGACACCATAGGCCTTGTTGATCTCTGCACCAGACAGGATGCTCTTGCCAGCATACTTGGGGTCCAACATGTACGCGTGTATGGGCTTCAGGCAGAAGTCTTCATGCTTTTTGATGTATTTCAGAACTGCAGTTTCCTCTGCTTGGAACAACAGTGAAGTGGGCAGGGCAGTATGGATTTCTTCTCTTTGATCTGCAAGCAGAGTCTGAAGATCAGACAGGATGGCATTGTCTCCCTCAATCTGTGCAATGGCTACTGCTATAGGTTTCAGGAGTTTCAGGCTGCTTACCACTCTCTCCCAAAATACATAATCCAGGAGGATCCTCTTGATGGGGCTGTCCATATCGGCAGACTGTGATATGGCCATTTCTTGGACAGGATTAGAAAATTCCATGTACAGATAAATAGTTAAGCAGTTAGATTAAACAACTCCTTTGTAAGATAAATGTTTTAAAATGAAACATGTACGGAAACAGGTGAATTAACACTCCTCAGTTAGCAGGCTGAAGCAAGCTAAAACCCACATGGTAGCAGAAACTCACTAGCAGACATTTTTAACAAGTTAGAAATTATTTAAACACACTTTACTAAAATATATTCACCCCACCCAGTATTGTAATCAAAACTTACCAGAAAGCATGTAGTCCTTGGCTCAGACAGTGTAGTAGTGTGGGCTCAATAGCATCTCATTAGTGTGCAAGATCTTGAGAATCAGCTGTACATGTGATGGAAGAATGCACTGTGCATGCAGAGGGTTGCAATTCCATTGAATTGGGGATAGTTTAACCAATATATGCCACAAGACCTGGAATTGTCTTATGTGGGATAATATTTGGGATCTGAGGTTGGTTTGGCTTAAGTAAACATTGTAAAATTGGGACATTGTAAAATTTCCCCCCCGGGGGATCAATAAAGTATCTATCTATCTATCTATCTATCTATCTATCTATCTATCTATCTATCTATCTATCTATCTATCTATCTATCTATCTATCTATCTATCTATCTATCTATCTATCTATCTATCTATCTATCTATCTATCTATCTATCTATCTATCTATCTATCTATCTATCTATCTATCTATCTATCTATCTATCTATCTATCTATCTAATCAAATAAAATAAATAAAATGGTTGGGTGTTTTTTCCTCACCTCAGAAAGGCTTTACACTCTGACGGAAGCGTAGGATTTAATGCAGACTTTGCAAGTCTTTCTATCACAATTTTCACAACCTGAGAGTTTTCTTTGCTACAACTGTTATGCAACAGGTAGGCCTAGTAGTGTTGTAATGTAGAGTAACAGGTTAGGTTATGTGTGTGATTTGTATCTTGTGTCTTGCACCAGTGTACCTTGCCCCTTTGCCTTCTTTTTATTGTTTATCATTGTTCAGCTTGCTGGGCAGCTGCACACAGAGACTTGTGTGCTTTAAGCGCAAAGCAATATCGATACAACTGCAAATGGCACCTACAGTGCCTTCAGAAAGTATTCACGCCCCTTTACTTCTTCCACATTTTGTGGTGTGACAGCCTGCATTTAAATTGAGATTTTGTGTCACTAATGGTCAAAGTGGAATTTTGTTTGTGGACTTTCTTTTTAGAAATTAATAAAAATGTAAAAGCTGAAATGGCTTGAGTCAATAAGTCTAAATAAGTTCACGAGTAAAGATAGATAGATAGATAGATAGATAGATAGATAGATAGATAGATAGATAGATAGATAGATAGATAGATAGATAGATAGATAGATAGATAGATAGATAGATAGATAGATAGATAGATAGATAGATAGATAGATAGATAGATAGATAGATAGATAGATAGATAGATAGATAGACAGATACATGGTACATGATACATAGAGCGGCAGTATGAAAAAGTATAGAAATACAAGATATCTGGAGTGCAAAAAAGCTATAAAAAGACATTGCATAGTATGGGTGGTTGGCTGAATATGTACACTATACATTGGTGGATGTTGGATGGTTAACTACACTATACAGGTCGATGGCAGCGAAATACTTCAGTAGCTATAAGTGCGTATGATAAAAGTGAGGGTAATAATAGCTTACTTCATATACAGACTGGTTAAATGACAGGTAAGTGAATATTTTGCATGGTTAAATTAACTGTACAGGTAAATATACAGATACATTTACAGGTAAGTGAATATTTGCATGGTTACATTAACTGTACAGGTAAATGACAGGAAGAGATACTTAAATAGCTAAATGTGTGTATGATATAATTTAGGGTAATAATAGTAATTCCCTTAAAATACAGTCCTTAGTGCGCAGGGTTTAATTACAGATAAATGCACGTATTGCACATTCGATATACTAAAAGCAATGAGAAAAGATACAACTGACAGGATACTAATATGCATTCCTGAGTGAATGACTACGTAAGTTAAGTCCAAGAATTACTTACAATATTTCACGTGATATGATATAACAACTGTACATTAATATGTATATACAGACCTGAATGAATAAATGTGTGATATTTCTATGCTTCTTTTACTTTCAGTTTTGTACACCAGCTGAAAATACAATATCATTGGTCTCTGAAGAGATGTTTCACCGCGGTTTAGATGGTACAATGATTACCTACACTCTACACAAACATGTATTTTTAGTCACATGAACTGAAATTAGGCAAATTATTAGAATTTTATCAACCAGGAAATGTCGGAGCGATTTCTGCATATTGCACTTTTAGCAAATCACATAATAAGTTGCATGTACTCAATCCGTGTTCAGTAATAGTGTTTAACAGGATTTTTGAATGACTACCCATTCTCTGTACCCCATACATACAATTATCTGTAAGGTGCCTCAGTCGAGAAGTGGATTTCAAAGACAAAGACCAGGTAGTTATTTCTATGCCTCGCAAAGAGGGGCACTGATTGGTAGATTTGTAAAAAAACATATATATATACAGCGGGTGAAATAAGTATTGAACACGTCACCATTTTTCTCAGTAAATATATTTCCAAAGGTGCTATTGACATGACATTTTCACCAGATGTTGGTAACAACCCAAGTAATCCATACATACAAAGAAACCAAAACAAATAAGTTCAGAAATTAAGTTATGTGTAATAATGTGAAATGACACAGGGAAAAAGTATTGAACACACTTACTGATATTTATTTAATGCTTTGTACAAAAGCCTTTGTTGGTAATGACAGCTTCAAGACGCCTCCTGTATGGAAAAACTAGTCGCATGCATTGCTCTGGTGTGATTTTGGCCCATTCTTCCACACAAACAGTCTTCAAATCGTGAAGGTTCCGTGGGCCTCTTCTATGAATCTTGATCTTCAGTTCTTTCCATAGATTTTCAATGGGATTTTAAGTCGGTGATTGCCTGGGCCATTCTAGCAGCTTTATTTTCTTTCTTTGAAACCAATTGAGAGTTTCCTTGGCTGTGTGTTTGGGATCATTGTCTTGCTGAAATGTCCACCCTCATTGCATCTTCATCATCCTGGTAGATGGCAGCAGATTTTTGTCAAGAATGTCTCAAATTTTCCCATTCATCCTTCCTTCAATTATGTGAAGTTTGCCAGTACCATTTGCTGAAAAGCAGCCCCACACCATGATGTTCCCACCTCCAAACTTCACTGTTGGTATGGTGTTTTTAGGGTGATGTGCAGTGCCATTTCTCCTCCAAACATGGTGTGTATTATGACATCCAAACAGTTCAATTTTGCTCTCATCTGACCACACTATATTCTCCCAGTATTTCACTGGCTTTTCCAAATGTTGTGCAGTAAACTTTAAACGAGCTTCAACATGCTTTTTTTTCAGCAATGGAGTCTTGCGTGGTGAGCGTGCATACAGGCCATGGCGGTGGAGTGCATTACTTACTGTTTTCTTTGAGACAACAGTACCTGCTAATTGCAGGTATTTTTGAAGCTCTCCACAAGTGGTCCTTGGCTCTTGGAAAACTCTTCTGATTATTCTTTTCACTCCTCTGTCAGAAATCTTGCGAGGAGCACCTGGTCGAGGCAAATTTATGGTGAAATGATTGTCTGTCCACTTCCGTATTATGGCCCCAACAGTGCTCACTGGAACATTCAGAAGCTTAGAAATGCGCCTATAACCAATGCCATCATTATGCTTTGCAACAATTAGGTTGCGAAGGTCTTGAGACAGCTCTTTGCTTTTACCCATCATGAGATGTGTCTTGTGTGACACCTTGGCAATGAGACCTTTTTGTAGGCCATCAGTTGGGACTGAACCAGCTGATATTAATTTGCACTGACAGGGGGCTGGATTGCTTTTTAATTACTGATAGTTTTCAGCTGTTGTCTTGGCTTTCCATGCCTTTTTGCACCTCCCTTTCTTCATGTGTTCAGTACTTTTTCCTGTGTCATTTCACATTATTACACATAACTTAATTTCTGAACTTATTTGTTTTGGTTTCTTTGTATGCATGGATTACTTGTGTTGTTACCAACATCTGGTGAAAAGTTCATGTCAATAGCACCTTTGGAAATATATTTACTGAGAAAAATGGTGACGTGTTCAATACTTATTTCACCCGCTGTATATATATATAAACATTTTTAAAAAGGAGACACTGAATATCCTTTTGAGCATGGTGAAGTTATTAATTAGGCTTTGGATGGTGTATCAATACACCCAGTAACTATAAAAATGCAGTTGCCGGAGAGGAAGAGGAAGGAAACAGCTCAGGGATTTCACCATGAGGCACAATACTAACCAAAATGACAGAGTGAAAAGAAGGTCAGAATAGTCTGTACAGAATAAAAAAGATTCAAAAACATGCATCCTGTTTTCAACAAGGCACTAAAGTAATATTGCAAAATAAATACAAAAGCGTTATGTTTGGGGCAAATCCAACACAACACATTACTGCATACCACTTTTCATATTTTCGAGCATGGTGGTGGCTGCATCATGTTATGAGTATGTTTGTCATCGGCAAGGACTAGGGAGTTTTTTTAGGATAAAAAAAAATAATAATAATGGAATACAGCTATAAGCAGAGGCAAAATCCTAGAGAAAAACCTGGTTCAGTCTGCTTTCCAACAGACACTGCCAGACAAATTCACCTTTCAGCAGGACAATATCTTAAAACACAAGGGCAAATCTACAGTGGAGTTGCTTACCAAGACGACATTAAATGTTTCTAAGTGACTTAAATCAGCTTGAACATCTATAGCAAGGCTTAAAAACGGCTTTCTATCAATGATCAACAACCAACTTGACAGAGCTTGAATAATTTAAAAAAGAATAATGGGTAGATATTGTACAATACAGGTGTGCAAAGCTCTTAGACAAAGGTGCTTCTACAAAGTATTGACTCAGCGGTGTGAATACTTATGTAAATTAGATATTTCTGAATTAAATTTTCAATAAATTAGCAACAATTTCTAAAAACATATTTTCACTTTGTCATTATGGGATTGTGTGTAGAAAGGTGGACAAATTATGAGTTCATGCTGTAACACAACAAAATGTGGAATAAGTCAACTGGGTATGAATACTTTCTGAAGGCATTGTATTTGAGTGCATACTGTAGGTGCATGCAAGGTGGTGCGGTATTAAGGTGGTAAGGTAGCGAGAGAGAGGTTGTATTTGACGAAAGTTTGATTAAAAAGTATGGATTTCAGCAAACAACGAAAAACACACAGATACAGAGGACAAACAAGGGTACAAGGCAAGGGTTTAAGGGTGTACATTTTTACAAGTATCAGCTCAAATCAAATCAAATGTATTTGTCAAATACACGTGGTTAGCAGATGTTATTGCGGGTGTAGCGAAATGCTTGTGCTTCTAGCTCCGACAGTGCAGTAATATCTAAGAAGTAATATCTAACAGTTTCACAACATAAAACTAAGTAAGGAATGGATTAAGAATATATACATAAATGTCAGGGGGGCATTGGACTAAGATACAGTGGCATAGTAAGCTTTATAGTATGCAGTATACACATAAGAGATTGGTGATGCAGTATCTAAACACGATTAAGTGACTAAGATACCGAAGTATAGTATAGCGTACAGTTTAAAAATATGAGATGAGTAGTGCAAGATACGTAAACATTATTAAAGTGTTTCATTTCCTTAAAGTGGCCGGTGATGACAGATGACAGCGACTCGATGTAATCAGAGGTTCAGTCCGCCCACCGTCTTCTCCGCTCAACTCCATTGATGTGATATAGCTGCATTGTGGAGTTGAGAAAAACTTGTCTATGTCCTCCCCCAGCCTGGCTGTTATCTATTACCAGAGCTGCAAGATGACAGAGGCTGGAGGAGGATAGTTATACAGTACCTGGCTGTTAGCAGTGACCAGGGCTGTAGGACAGTGGCTGCAGGAAGAGAGTCATACAGTACCTGGCTGTTAGCAGTAACCAGGGCTGTAGGACAGAGGCTGCAGGAGGAGAGTTATACAGTGCCTGGTTATTAGCAGTAACCAGGGCTGTAGGACAGGACATTGGCTGCCTAGTATGCCTGCCCATATCAGTACTCATTGCCTAGTGCCTAGAATGCCTGCCCATATCAGTACTCATTGATGCCTAATGCCTAGTATGCCTGCCCATATCAGTACTCACTGCCTAGTGCCTAGTATGCCTCCCCATATCAGTACTCATTGCCTAGTGCCTAGTATGCATCCCCATATCAGTACTCATAACCTAGTGCCTAGTATGCATCCCCATATCAGTACTCATTGCCTAGTGCCTAGTATGCCTCCCCATATCAGTACTCATAACCTAGTGCCTAGTATGCCTCCCCATATCAGTACTCATTGCCTAGTGCCTAGTATGCATCCCCATATCAGTACTCAATACCTAGTGCCTAGTATGCCTCCCATATCAGTACTCATTGCCTAGTGCCTAGTATGCCTCCCCATATCAGTACTCATTGCCTAGTGCCTAGTATGCATCCCCATATCAGTACTCATAACCTAGTGCCTAGTATGCCTCCCCATATCAGTACTCATTGCCTAGTGCCTAGTATGCATCCCCATATCAGTACTCAATACCTAGTGCCTAGTATGCATCCCCATATCAGTACTCACTGCCTAATGCGTACATCCCCATGTCTGCCATCACACTGTGGGTGTGAGTGATCACCTATTGTTCATTGTTTGTGAGGAATGTCAGTGTAATTCCAGTGAGATTATTCTCTATTTATTAGATCACACTGCTCTGAAGGCTGTGACCATCACATTAAAGTGTCAGAGTATTGAACTGTAAATCACTATCGATGAATAACATCTTGTCTGCATCCCAAATGGCCCCCTATTCCCTATATAGTGCAACACTTTTTGCCAGGGCTCTGTAGGAAATATGTTGCCATTTGGGACGCAGACATTGTAGTGAGGTGGTTTGTTATTTAACTAAAAGGTCACGCAGGGTTTGCAATCTGGAGTTCACAGCAGTCCCACGTCCATCATACTCTGTTTGTAAGTGTGCGTAGGCTAGATACTAGGTGATGGTTTCGTTCTAGACTCACTATACTGCTTGCATTGGCTAAAGGATGGATTATCCTTGTCACTCAAAATACATCTGTTCTCCTATCCTTGTGCTGTGCTCACTAGACCCTAACTCACAACCAGACTGTTGAGGGGATGGCAGTTGGCAAAGTTTTTTATGTTTAGTGTTCCAGGCATTGATCAATGACAATAATGTAGTCATAGACACACTGATCTCGGACCTGCCTGGACACGACCCTCCAGCTTAATGATTACCCCTGTCAGTCATCAGTCACTGATCAGAGAGCTGTTCTGGCACACACACACTATACAGTCGTGGCCAAAATGTTGGTCTCCACAAAGTTTGCTGCCTCAGTGTTGATGATGGCAATTTGCATATACTCCAGAAAGTCATGAAGAGTGATCAGATGAATTGCAATTAATTGCAAAGTCCCTCTTTGCCATAAAAATTATCTGAATCCCCCAAAAACATTTCCACTGCATTTCAGCCCTGCCACAAAAGGACCAGCTGCCATCATGTCAGTGATTGTCTCATTAACACAGGTGAGAGTGTTGACGAGGACAAGGCTGGAGATCACTCTGTCATGCTGATTGAATCAGAATAACAGACTGGAAGCTTCATTGTTCTTCCTCTGTCAACCATGGTTACCTGCAAGGAAACACGTGCCGTCATCATTGCTTTGCACAAAAAGTGCTTTACAGGCAAGGATATTGCTGCTGGTAAGATTGCACCTAAATCAATCATTTATCGGATCATCAAGAACTTCAAGGAGAGAGGTTCAATTGTTGTGAAGAAGGTGTCAGGGCGGCCAAGAAAGTCCAGCAAGTGCCAGGACCGTCTCCTAAAGTTGATTCAGCTGCGGGATCGGGGCACCACCAGTGCAGAGCTTGCTCAGGAATGACAGCAGGCAGGTGTAAGTGCATCTGCACGCACAGTGAGGCGAAGAATTTTGGAGGATGGCCTGGTGTCAAGAAGGGCAGCAAAGAAGCCACTTCTCTCCAGGAAAAACATCAGGGACAGACTGATATTCTGCAAAAGGTACAGGGACTGCTGAGGACTGGGGTAGAGTCATTTTCTTTGAATCCCCTTTCCGATTGTTTGGGCCATCCGGAGAAGACAAGGTGAGCGCTACCGTCAGTCCTGTGTCATGCCAACAGTAAAGCATCCTCAGACCATTCATGTGTGGGGTTGCTTCTCAGCCAAGGGAGTGGGCTCACTCACAATTTTGCCTAAGAACACAGCCATGAATAAAGAATGGTACCAACACATCCTCCGAGAGCAACTTCTCCCAACCATCCAAGAACAGTTTGGTGACGACCAATGCCTTTTCCAGCATGATGGAGCACCTTGCCATAAGGCAAAAGTGATAACTAAGTGGCTCGGGGAACAAAACATTGACATTTTGGGTCCATGGCCAGGAAACTCCCCAGACCTTAATCCCATTGAGAACTTGTTGTCGATCCTCAAGAGGCGGGTGGACAAACAAAAACCCACAACTTCTGACAAACTCCAAGCATTGATTATGCAAGAATGGCCTGCCATCAGTCAGGATGTGACCCAGAAGTTAATTGACAGCATGCCAGGGCGGATTGCAGAGGTCTTGAAAAAGAAGGGTCAACACTGCAGATATTGACTCTTTGCATAAACTGAATGTCATTGTCAATGAAAGCCTTTGACACTTATGGAATACTTGTATTTATACTTCAGTGTACCATAGTAACTACTGACATAAAGGTCTAAGAACACTGAAGCAGTAAACTTTGTGGAGACCAATACTTGTGTCATTCTCCAAATTTTTGACCACGACTGTAGACATGACTTCACAGCAGTGATCATAAAGCACTAATCAGTCCTTTCACACATACCCACAAAACACACACATACATACTGATAAATATGCATGCACGCATGCACACACACACACACACACACACACACACACACACACACACACACACACACACACACACACACACACACACTCCTCCAACCTGTTACACCAGTAGGAAAAGGCAGAAGAGCGGTCAGTCTGGTCATAAAAACATCAACACAGCACTTCGTCTCACTGCATTGTTGTCTGTCGCTACGGAGACCTGCCACACCCAAGAGACTTTTGTATAGGAGTGTATGTGCGTGCATGTTTTTATTTTGCATCAACACATTTATGTGTGTTTGAGGAGAGCAGCACAGAAAGTCAACCGACAGATGGTGTGCAGAGCCTCAAGTGGGGCAGTGAAGGGAGGCGAGAGTATATATCATAGTGGTAACAGTGGTCATAGTGGTAATATATATAATGTCATCATACCATAGAGACATTTGATATATAATTTCATCATACCATAGAGACATTTGATATATAATTTCATCATACCATAGAGACATTTGATATAATTACAGGATTATAAGAACTCACTGTATTAGGTCTGACAGCTATACTGCAATTTCTAGTTATTACTCACTATATTGGAAAATTACTTTTCTCTTTGGTGTAGCAACTGGGCACCCCACTGCTGTTTGATAGCATAATGAAACACAGCCTATCGTTATGAAATACTATCCGGGATAGCAAAAATACAACACATGAACTTCTTGAAAGTCAAAAAGATGTAACCCTATTAGGGCTAAACGATTGGTGCTTTTTTTTAGGGTCGGTTCGGTTTCGGTTCGATTATAAAAATAATAATTTGAAAACATTAAATGCTACATTAAATGTACTACGTGGGTTGAATGGTTTAACAACAAAGAATCAAACAATTGTGGGAATTGGCCTATATGGATAGGGCTAAATGTAAATGTTTCTTACAGAAGAACTATGAAGAGCATAGGCATTAGCATGATAGCAACTTAAAGGGAACCGTTTGGAGAATATTGGAAAATTATTAGACCAAAATTGAGGACATAACTGTTCACCTGACAAAAGACTGAATACAAAAATTACACTGTTGATTTTATTTGCATTTTACATTTACTGTACTTTTCGATAAAAAAATCGAAAAATAATCAGAATACATTTAGTAACATGATAAGATTATTCCAGGAAAATGTGGGGTAGGTGCAACATAAGACAAAACATTGTGAATGATGACTGGAGTAATTGTATTTTTAAGTGAGTAGATTAGACGTTTCTGAACACTTCTGAATCCTGATAATGCCATGATTAAGATAAACCATAAATTAATCATGAATAATGATGAGTGAGAAAGTTACAGAGGCTACAAAAAAACATGCTAACCTCTCACCATTACCAATAACAGGGGTTAGCATTTCTGGGGGGATATTATATTTTCTCACTCATCATTATTCATGATCTATTCATGATTATCCATAATCGTGGGTGCACCCTCATGAATGTAGAAGTGTTCAGAAACATCTTATATTCTTACTAAAAATACAAGTGAATACAAATGGCACAGTGCATTATTAACCATTCAGTTCTTGTTGGGCAAAACAAAACCCAAAACACGACCAAAACAAACTGCAAATGCATCCAACAAATTACAATTTTTCTAACAAAGAAATTGAATGTTGGATCAATTTGCTACGGAGTAGAAATGAAAAAGTACACTTGTTGTGTTATTTGTTTAATCATGTATTAGGATCTGATCACATTTCAAATATATGCAGAAGTAAAGAAAATCCTAAAGGGTTCACAAACTTTCTCTCACCACTACATCACGTCCCTGTGGTGTACTAGAAGAATCCCCTCTGTGTCTGAAAGGTGTTACATCTGTTGAGATGATGTGGTACTGCCAACTCAACATGACAGGGCTTGCACTTATCCCAATGACGTGTGTGTGTGTGTGTGTGTGTGTGTGTGTGTGTGTGTGTGTGTGTGTGTGTGTGTGTGTGTGTGTGTGTGTGTGTGTGTGTGTGTGTGTGTGTGTGTGTGTGTGTGTGTGTGTGTGTGTGTGTGTGTGTGTCCATCAGCCATCTGTACTTGTGTGTGTTCAAGTGTGTGCTGACCTGATGGTTTCCTGACATCTCTCTCAGAGAGCATGGGTGTTGTTCTAGACCCACAGTACTTGGCTAGAACAGAAGGAGCACCAGTCCATAAGAGGGAGAACCAGTCCAGTGACTGACCATTGGAGGTACAGAGACAAACCAGTTTTGCTGACTGGGACAGCCTGCTAGGAGCGGCAGAGTTTTCAGGGTTTGCAGGTTTGGGACTATTATTTGGTCCATTAAGCCAGGCAAGCTCAATCAAGCGCAGATAAAGTACTTAAATGATTTAAAATAATACTTGAACCCAGGTCTGCATGCTTGACTGAGGGACATGTCACGTCTGGTGTCATGCAGCATGTCACCGTAAGTAATAAGACTCAAGCTCTTCCACAGCACCCTCTGCTGTCTGCTTCTAAATTGTCTGTCACACTGACATAGTGTGGGTGTTCTCTGGCAGAAAAAGGGCAGTTGATAGTTGATATTTGGTTAAATGAAACAAGGTCATCCAAAGACTACTTATTAAATAATTGATAGAGATTGGTAACAGTGGTAACAGTGGTCATAGTGGTAACAGTGATCATAGTAGTCATAGTGGTCATAGTGGTTATAGTGGTAACAGTGGTCATAGTGGTCATAGTGGTTATAGTGGTAACAGTGATCATAGTAGTCATAGTGGTCATAGTGGTTATAGTGGTAACAGTGATCATAGTAGTCATAGTGGTCATAGTGGTTATAGTGGTAACAGTGGTCATAGTGGTCATAGTGGTTATAGTGGTAACAGTGGTCATAATGGTCATAGTGGTAACAGTGGTCATAGTGGTAACAGTAGTAACAGTGGTAACAGTGATCATAGTGGTAACAGTGGTCATAGTGGTAACAGGGGTAACAGTGGTCATAGTGGTAACAGTGGTCATAGTGGGAATAGTAGTACCAGGGGTAACAGTGGTCATAGTGGTAACAGTAGTAACAGTGGTCACAGTGGTCATAGTGGTCATAGTGGTCATAGTGGTATCAGTGGTCACAGTGGTAACAGTGGTCATAGTGGTCATAGTGGTAACAGTGGTCATGGTGGCCACAGTGGTCATAGTTCTAACAGTGTTAACAGTGGTAACAGTAGTAACAATTTATGATCATAGTGGTAACAGTGGTCATAGTGGTAACAGTAGTAACAGTGGTCATAGTGGTCATAGTGGTCATAGTGGTAACAGTGGTCATAATGGTAACAGTGGTAACAGTGGTCACAGTGGTAACAGTGGTCACAGTGGTCATAGTGGTAACAGTGCTCATAGTGGTAACAGTGGTCATAGAGGTAACAGTGGTCACAGTGGTAACAGTGCTCATAGTGGTAACAGTGGTCATAGAGGTAACAGTGCTCATAGTGGTAACAGTGCTCATAGTGGTAACAGTGGTCATAGTGGTAACAGTGGTCATAGTTGTAATACAGTAGCTCAGACAGAGTCTAGATCCTACAATACAGACAATACAGAATCCAACAGTAATATGTGGTATAAGATAGAGAATAATTCAGTTGAAGTTGTAGAATTGTCTGTTTAACAGATAAAATATTCACTCTTACAGATGTAGGATCTTAATTTGATCGCCCTGTTAGGAAATGTAAAACGTGGAGTGTATTAAAGGTTTAAAAAGGCATCTGATGTTATTAATTCCCGCTTTGAAATTTCAGATTGGATTTTCCCTTACAAAAAATGCACCAACCCCTACAAAAATGTCCATGAACTATAATCCACATAATAATTCACATGTCCTATTGCTGCAGGATTATTTTCATGCTTCTGTAGCAAACTGGCTCAAATGAATATCCTACATCTGTATTAAAAAGGCACTCAGAACTGACTCTCACCATACATCACTCCATCCCTCATCCCTTCTCATATCAAAGCCTAATCAGAAGAGAGTTGATGAGGACCTCCAGTACACAGCCAGGCTATATCTTCTCTCCAGTGTGGCTGCTCACTCCTCACCGTCAGTATATCTGTTCCTGAGAGGCTAAATGAGGGTCTGTGTCCCAAATGGCACCATATTCCCTATAGTGCCTTATGGGCCCTGGTCGAAAGTAGTGCACAATACAGGGGATAGGATGCCGTTCGGGGTACTCACAGGGCGAGTTTTGTTAGGAATGTCCAGTGGAGTTGGTTCATTAAAGAGCTCTCAGCTCCCATAGTGATCTCTCCCTCTGTTCCACCAAGAGTCCTCTCCTCTCCTCTCCTCTCCTCTCCTCTCCTCTCCTCTCCTCTCCTCTCCTCTCCTCTCCTCTCCTCTCCTCTCCTCTCCTCTCCTCTCCTCTCCTCTCCTCTCCTCTCCTCTCCTCTCCTCTCCTCTCCTCTCCTCTCCTCTCCTCTCCTCTCCTCTCCTCTCCTCTTTCCCCCGTCACCCAAACTAAACTTCTTCAAAGGGAGCAGCACAGGACTGGGGTCATTCCAGTTCCATTTCCAATTCCTGTCAGTCTAATTAAATGACTTTCTCCATTTCAGTGTACACTTCCTAATTTTTCTTAAATTTAGACAATGTGTGGAATTTAGTCAACCCTGCTCTATATGGCCAATACCTTCAATATGTTCTCTTCATCAACCCATGTATAAACTCCCATCACCTCTGAGACTCTCACCTCCTGCATTGCCCTGCACCCTAGCCAGGCCCCCAGAGACCCCCAGTGCTAGTCTCCTAGTCTACTAGCTAGGATGGGATATACTGCCAGCCTTAGTCAGAGATACCTGGCTCTACCCTAGCTTTGCAGCAGCCGTCTCTCTGATCTCTGTAATGCTCTAATCCTCCCTCTGTCTCTATTAACGTCTGGCTGTGCAAGCTAGTAGTGTGTCTCTGTCTGAGATGAGCTCCTCTTTACTCTCATCTCCTCCGCTCTCATCCTCTTATATAGGAAAGTCTCTCCCTAAGACTCCTCTCCTCTCATCTTCTCACCCACCCAGAAAACCTCAGAGCAGTAATTTACTGAGAGGAGAGGCAGGACTTAACAACTAGAAAGGGAAATGAAGCTCTTGCATAAAAGCTTCAGAGCCCTGATGAGGATGGAGGGAGGGGGAGAAGAAAGAGGTGGATGAAGAGAAAAGGAGAAGGAAAGAAAGAAAAGTAATTGTGAGGAGATCAGGGCTGTTATTTTCTGGGTAATGCAGGAAGGAGTCCCCTGGTGGAGGAATTGACACGGATGCCTGGAGTGGAGGATGAACTCAGTCCTACACTTCTTTCTCTCCCTCTCTCTCTCTTTCTTACTTCCTCACAGTCTCTCTCTAGCCAACCCTCTCTCTCTCTCTTTCTAGTAGTCACACCCTCTTCAGCCCAAGATAGGAAGGGGAGGAGAGGAGAGGAGAGAAGGAGAGATGGAGAGGGGGAGAAGGAGGGGGAGAGAAGGAGAGGGGGATAAGGGGAGGGGGAGAAGGGGGATCCAACAGGGGCATGTTTTAATGAGATGACGCGTGTGTGCATGTGTGTGTGTGCCTGTGCACGTGTGTGTGCATGTGTGTGTGCCACTGCTATGGGACGGGTCCCAGTGTTGAAACAGACATTACCCAGACCCAGCCCCCTAGGGACCCCCATTCAATCAGCCAATCAATTGCTTCTTATTTCTACTTCTCCCAAAGGACTTCTAGTGAACGTGTTGAAAGTAAGGCTTTCAAAATGCCATTATGGAATTCAGTTATGCCGGTCATTATTGAATAAGCTCACATTTTCACGCTGCCGTGAGTACTGTAGCTAGCTTGGGAAAATATGGAAAAAACGTATTGAAGTTTAGAATATTTTCTGTGTACACCTGCTAGCTGCTTTTTCTAGAGCCGGGAATTTTTCCTGATGAAGCGACTTTACTAGACTTATGACTCCTGGCCCTAGCTAGGAAACTAGTGGCTAGTCTTTAGATTAGTAATCAACACTACACCTACAATGCAGTAGCTGTACATACATTCTCTACTCATGGGACCTCTTTTTTACTAGGCTTGTCTTTATTTCATTTTTAATACAAGGTTTAGAATGCCCATTTACACACTCTTGCATATAGGCACAGACACACATCGCACGCATGAACACAAGCACGAAGGCACAAATACTTTCAGCTTGTTTACAATTGTTTATACCACAGCATTGTTGAATTCTTGTTTCTGATTGGCTAGAAGGACATTCTAGAATTAAGCAATAAGGCCAGAGAGATTGTTGTATATGGGCAATATTGAACGACGCAATGCGGAGTTGCCTTTTTGCTATTATAAACTGGTTACCAAAGTAATTAGAGCAGTAAAAATATGAATTGTCATACCAATTGTCAGCCAATCAGCATTTAGGACTCAAACCACCCAGTTTATAATGGGCTTTAAAACCAGATAACGGAACAGTTGACATGCTGTCTACTCTTACAAGGACTCTTACAAGATACATTAAACATCATTACAGTTGGTCACAATATACACCATCAAGGCCATGGGTACTGCTTGTGTGTCCGCATGTTTGATTGAATAGTGTCTTCAGCATAGACACTGTCCCAGGAGACAATGGCCAGGGCTGATGGAGAGGGTGCTAAAATCACACAGACAGACACACACACAAACACACACACACACACACACACACACACACACACACACACACACACACACACACACACACACACACACACATTGAGGCTGTCTTCAATGAGCAACGAACTGATGTGTTCATCTGCCTATGACCATCACTCCCACAATGTCCCATATTCATGTGGTGGGTTCAGCTTAGTCCATTCTTATTCAATTCAAGATAAAATAAAACAAAATAAAGGGACAGAACATAATAACGTAGTGCCATTCAACGATGTGTGTGTGCCCTGTGGCTTTCTACTCATTTTGATGGGGTAGTGGTTGTGAGCAAGGCACTTAACCCTAATTTGCTCCAGGGGCTGACCCTGTAGGTAGGCTGTCATTGTAAATAAGAATTTGTTCTTAACTGACTTGCCTAGTTAAATTAAGGTTAAATAAAATAAATAAAAAAATATAATTAAAAAATAGGTTTAGCGCTATGATGATATCCCTTTCCTCACCCTGGCAGATTATCACCCCTGATTTATACTAAGCAGCTCCACCCACGGCTAAGGGACATCAGTGAGGGTGCCACTTAAAGCCTTATAGCTACCCACCTTACACACACACATGAGCAGGCAAACACACACACGACCACTGAGGCCTATCTTTATAACTACCTGGGTTTTGAGGGAATTCTATGCAAAAGACACACACACACCTTCTGCATATTGCATTTGTGTTGAGTGCCAGTCTCTAAATCCATGGCACCTATCAGACATCACACAGGATGTAGAGGTGATCAGGAGTGCACCCTATTCCCTAGATAGTGCACTATGGGCCCTGGTCAAAAGCAACGTACCATATAGGGAACGTTGTGCCATTTGGAATGCAGCCCTGGAGTCACTGGGCTAATACAGACAGTAGAGAGGTGCTAGGATATAATCCCCAGCCCCAGACCAAGCCCCAGCCCAAGCGACAGCCCCAGCTCCTGTCGTGTTGTGCAGGGTGAACTCAGGTGTGAGACTAAGCCCCCATCCTGTCCTGTCTCTCCATCCTACTCTGCTCTGGAGATTAGCTAGGGTGCTCTGTGTTAGCTATGACTCCTCTCTTGACTGATACACACACACATACACACACATACACACACACATCTGGGTGTGCGAGTGATTGACAGGTGAGTGACAGGCTGATCTGCTAGGCGGGTCTGTTGGCGTGGACCGGCCTGTGTCATCCCTCTCATTAGGGGAGCCGGTCGGTCAGTCTCTACCTCTTCCCTTGTTCCACCAGATATTCTATCCTCTCCTCCTTCACTCCCCCTGTCCTCTTCCCCTGCTAGTTAGCCTTAATGATAGCTCTCTCATTAACATAGCAATGTCAGGGCACCGGGCAGATAGAATGCCTGGACACACAGACCATACAACTGCTACAGAAATAGTCTGAACTGTGGATGTTGGTTGAGGCAAGGAGGACTTCCGTTAATGAGTGTTTTATATGAAATGTAGACTCAAATTGATTATTGGTGACCTTTTGGTTTCCATTCCAGCCTCCCTCTCAATCTGTCATTTGTGTGCCTTAGCAACAGTACCCAGTATCAGATAAGAGAAGGTTAAGAGCAAGAAAAAATAGTTAGTAGAAACTCTATAGCAAAGAGTCAGTGTCTTTCTATCGTTGTACTAGAGCTGTAGTGGTTAGTTTACAGCACACAAATCCCCTGTTTTACAGCCAACATACAGCAAATATTTAGGGAGACATTTTGGCATATTATATCCTTTGTTGGTTTTATTACATGATAAGAGTCTTGACATCCATCCTCCAATGGATCTTTCAGAAGCACTCTGAGCCACAGGAGCCGTTTGATAGGAAGATAAATCAATGAATGAGCCCAGATGTTTCTTGACGTGTTTTCTACATCCTCATCTGAATAGCTTCCATTCCAGCGCTATACACGCTCGCGCACACACACACACACACACACACACACACACACACTCCAGAGCTATCTTCCCTCCATCATTTTAATTTGATGCTGTCCTGATGTTAAGCTCTTTATTGACTGTTGAGATATGACAGCACACAACAGTGTCTGCTTTAGTGGCCGTCACATCACGTCCTGATCTGACTGATCCACTGTGTGTGTGTGTGTGTGTGTGTGTGTGTGTGTGTGTGTGCGTGCGTACGTGCATGCGTGCGTGCGTTTCCATACGTATGTATGTCTATGTGTGATTGATAATATGGAGGAAAATAGTCTGATATAAGATTTACATTGCTCCCCTGCAGCCAACAAACTTGATGCATGTCAGGGGAGGAGAGAGGGGAGAAGAGGGGAGGAGAGGGGCAATTTGAAGCCGATAGGGAGACTGACTCTAATTTATCTGTTGGTTTGAGCCACTTGTATTACAATGCTCTCTGACACATGATGTCTTGAATCACCATTCTGTTTGTGTGTGTGTGCAACGGTGATAGAGAGAGGACTGTATTAGATGTGAGGAGTATGATATTGCCATGGTAAAAGAGCAATGGTATAAATTGACAATAACAACTCTGTATTTCATTAAAATCTACGGCTCCATTGCTTATAAGCTTGCCGTTTTGCTGGAGAGATCTATTGGCAGTAAGTTATGACAGTCCGTGCTGACATAAACGATGTAAGTGAGGTGCCTTTTGATGTCTGCGATTAAAGGGTTTTACAGCTGAATGCTTATTTTTTCGGATTCTCTTCAGGGTTAGTGGAGACGGAAAAAAAAAGCTAAAAACTGTGTTCGACACCTCTTCTCCTCTCTCTCTCTCTCTCTCTCTCTTTCTCTTTATTTCTCTAACTCTGTCTATGCATTCTCTCTCTCTCTCTCTCTCTCTCTCTCTCTCTCTCTCTTCTCTTTATTTCTCTAACTCTGTCTATGCATTCTCTCTCTCTCTCTCTCTCTCTCTCTCTCTCTCTCTCTCTCTTTCTCTTTATTTCTTTAACTCTGTCTATGCATTCTCTCTCTCTCTCTCTCTTTCTCTTTATTTCTTTAACTCTGTCTATGCATTCTCTCTCTCTCTCTCTCTCTCTCTCTCTCTCTCTCTCTCTCTCTCTCTCTCTCTCTCTCTCTCTCTCTCTCTCTCTCTCTCTCTCTCTGGCAGAGATGCAGGAAAGGGTTGTAATACATTTTAAATGGCAAAGCAAGTCTGATGAACTCTGGGCCTCAATTAGAGCAATCTTTCTCACATTAATGCTGCCGAATTTAAATGGACCGTGTGTGTGTGTGTATGTGTGTGTGTGTGTGTGTGAGTGTGTGTGTGTGTGCGTATGTGTGTGTGTGTGTGTTTACCCAAGCACATGTCATTATGTTTGAGTTGCATGAGGCAGAGGAATGGCATTGAATTAAAGAGAGCTCCATCAGAATGACGACTATAGTGACAGACTCTATGGATCGTCACAGATGGGACGTGGCAGCCCTTCACTACTCACACACACACACACACACACACACACCACACACACACAGCAGATTGCTAATAGCTTAGCAAGTTTAACAATACAGATACAATTACTAAAATTACTAATTATTACATTCCCCCTGTATCCTCTTGGCTACAGAAGCGGTTTCATCAGGGCAGTTTAGCTCCTTAGTCTTTGGGTGCAAGCAGATGTAACCAGAGCTTTGTTTGATCCATAGCTAACTCCTCTCACTGAGGGACTGTAGGGAGAGAGAATGTCAGAGAGATAGGAAAGGAGAGAGAGGGAGAGAGAGACAAAATTAATGATATATAGAAAAATAGAATAGGGAGAGAATGAGAAAAAGAGAAAAGGGAAATCCCACATTGTCTATCCCACGAACATAGAGATAAACGTAGAGACCATATGCATTTGGTTGCATATTCTCCTAAATATTTTGCTGTGTGACATTTAATTATATTTTGGGAACACCAGTGCACCTACAAAAGGTATCCCCCAGATAATGATTGTTGTAAAGTGAGTGCATATTCGTTAGCATCATGGTTGTACCATTACTACTATTACTTCTTGCCCAAACAGTTCAAAATGGTGTATTGGTGGGATAGATTTTACAGAAGAAGAGACATCCAGATTGCTAAGAGCTACTGACGCTAATGCACACACCAGGACAGGACATAGAGGTAGGTAGAGGTTGACAGATAGCTCAGGGATGAGGGTAGTCAGTGGTGCAGACAGAGAGAGAGAGAGAGAGAGAGAGAGAGAGAGAGAGAGAGAGAGAGAGAGAGAGAGAGAGAGAGAGAGAGAGAGAGAGAGAGAGAGAGAGAGAGAGAGAGAGAGAGAGAGAGAGCAAGAGAGACAGAGAGACAGAGAGACAGAGACACAGAGACAGAGAGACAGAGACTGAGAATTTGTATAGCAGACCCTGATTGACAAACAAAGGCAAAGTCTTCTCATGCTTGGTTGATTTCCAAAAAGCTTTTGACTCAATTTGGCATGAGGGTCTGCTATACAAATTGATCGAAAGTGGTGTTGGTTGTAAATACAACCTATATTTATTTTACTTTAACTATTTGCACATCATTATAACACTTTATATAGACATAAGATGACATATGAAATGTCTTTATTCTTTAAGAACCTTTGTGAGTGTAATGTTTACTGTTCATTTTTGTATTGTTTGTTTAACTTTTGGGCCTCTTCATAGAAGAGGCCCACGGAACCTTCAAGATTTGAAGACTGTTTGTGTGGAAGAATGGGCCAAAATCACACCAGAGCAATGCATGCGACTAGTTTCTCCATACAGGAGGCGTCTTGAAGCTGTCATTACCAACAAAGGCTTTTGTACAAAGTATTAAATAAATATCAGTAAGTGTGTTCAATACTTTTTAACTTAATTTCTGAACTTATTTGTTTTGGTTTCTTTGTATGGATTACTTGGGTTGTTACCAACATCTGGTGAATTTCATGTCAATAGCACCTTTGGAAATATATTTACTGAGAAAAATGGTGACGTGTTCAATACTTATTTCACCCGCTGTATGTTTGTGTGTGCCTGACACTAACATAGTCACACTAGTCCTGTCTCCATGTTTCCCTGTCTGTCAGCGTTTCTCTAGCTAATGACATTAGCTGAGTAGCAACATTAGCACATTTCTGTAAATATCTTCAATAGTTTCCCCACACAAACAAAGACCTTAGCATGCAGAGTGTGGAAGTAACATGTATGAGTGTGGATTTAACTATTGACCGATAACTCTATTGGACAACATCCCTAAATATCACTCTGTTATTGGTCGATATCCCCAAACATCAATCTGCTATTTGACGACATCCCCACATATCAATCTGCTATTTGACGACATTCCCACATATCAATCTGCTATTTGACGACATTCCCACATATCAATCTGCTATTTGACGACATTCCCACATATCAATCTGCTATTTGACGACATCCCCACATATCAATCTGCTATTTGACGACATTCCCACATATCAATCTGCTATTTGACGACATCCCCACATATCAATCTGCTATTTGACGACATCCCCACATATCAATCTGCTATTTGACGACATTCCCACATATCAATCTGCTATTTGACGACATCCCCACATATCAATCTGCTATTTGACGACATCCCCAGAACAGCCCTCACTGGCCCCATCTATCCTTCTCTCCCTTCACACCCGGTGACGGACACCAGTGGAGGTTAGGCTCATTGTAATGGCTGGAATGGAATTACTGGAATGGTATCAAACACATGGAAACCGTTCATTCCCTCCACCACTTTACACCCAGGCCACCAGACACAATTAACTGCACTCTAAAAGAGAATTTACAAGAGCATTGACTTACCAAGGAGATGAATGTATCACTGAATGACTTCCCTGGCTGTCACCCTCCAACGTAGAACAAAAGCCACCTCTACGGGGCAAGTGACAATGTCAGTGTCAAGTGACGCTGTCACTTTAGTGCTGATGGCAGCCTCTGTTTTATCCGTAGCGTTGAGGAGAGAGTGTTAGTAGAGTGAGAGTGACTTCCTGTAAGCCCCTGCAGAGATACTGTATATGTCCTCGGTTTACTCTTCTTTCAACTGAGAACATATATGTCACGATCCCTGTTCCCTGAGTCTGTGTTTGTCTGTCTTGTTTGTTTATTGTCCGTCTCTTGGTACCGGGGTCAGTTGCCTGGTTACTGATGAGTGGGCGGGGCTACATTCATCCGGAGCCTGTCATGAGCACTACACACCTGTTCCTGATCTGCGGTCATCCCTATTTAAGAGACGACCTGACATCCAGTCCCCGCCGGATCGTTAAGTCACATAGTATGTGTATCTGCGTACCAGCCATCTGAGTTATATATATTGTACCAGTTGTTAATATTACTTCGCCTTATTATACCTTGCTCAGTAATCCCGTCTGTACTCTGTTTAGGAATCCTGCCTGGATATACCCATCATCACGCCGCCTCCTACTCATCTCTCTCTCCACTCACCTAGGATACGGATTCGAACAATCACGGACCACTTATCTGCCACCTACCTGGAAACTCAGCCACCAACCTACCAACTCCCTATTCTACCACATCCTCTTCAACAATTCCCGATTACCACTCTTCAATAAATATCACCATATACTTACATTGCCGGTCTGCGTTTGGGTTCCTATTACAAATCCTGACAGTACGATCCGGCCAAACATGAATCCAGCGGACCTGGACAATGTTCGTCAGGCTGTCTCACACCAGGGAGCCATACTGGGTCAGCATGGTTCAGCACTCCAGGAGATCATGACGAATCTGCAAGGTCTAGCGGTTAGCATTTCCGCTATTCAGAACCAACTCGGCATTCCTACTGTTCCACCTGTCGCTATACCAACCCCTGTTCATTCGGAGGCCACCCCAAGTCCTGTTCCTGATCGAGAACCCTGGGTACCCCCTCCTGAAAGGTATGATGGGGATCTTGGGCACTGTCGATCGTTTCTAATGCAGTGTGGTCTGGTTTTTGAACAACAGCCCCGTACTTACGCAACGGATAGAGCTAAGATTGCATATATGGTCGGTCTGCTTCGTGGTGAAGCCTTGAAGTGGGCATCTGCAGTGTGGGAGAAACAGGACCCGATTACTAATTCGTACCTTGCCTTTACCGATGAGATGAGGAAATTATTTGATCACCCGGTCCGTGGTAAGGATGCATCCAAGCGATTAATGTCACTGCGCCAGGGAACACACAGTGTGGCCGAATATGCAATTACATTTCGCACACTAGCCGTGGAGAGTGGGTGGAATGAAGAATCGCTACAAGCAGTTTTCGCCAACGGATTGAGTGAACAAATCAAGGATGAATTAATATCCTACCCCGAACCGTGTAATTTAGAGGAATTGATCACGTTGGCTATGCGTGTGGATAACAGGTGTAGGGAGCGCCGGAGAGAGAAGCGACGAGTAGAACTCACGGCTCAACAACCAATCAGAACAACGGGACCCGAGAGAGGAGCGAATTGTTCCCCAAACCATTCATCACCGGAGACGACTAAAGAAATGAGAGAATCCGATCCTGAACCCATGCAACTAGGTCGTTTTCGCCTTAATGAAAAGGAACGCCAGCGCCGGAGAGACAACAATAGCTGCCTATATTGTGGTGATCCGGGACATTATCTGGCGTCCTGCCCACACAGGCCGGCAAACCGGCAGGCTCGTTAGACGTGGGGAGGATCCTAGCGAGCCAAACTGCCGATATCCCCTACTCTCGTTCCAGAACTCAATTCCACGCTACTATATCCATTAAAGGTCAGTCTTTTAAATTTCAAGCATTGATTGATTCAGGTGCAGATGACAGTTTCATCGATGCAGAGTTGGTGAAACAGCTGGGGCTCTCCACAGAAATCCTAGAGGAGGTCATTGAAGCAAATACCTTAGATGGCAGGTTACTAGCCCGGGTCACGTCTAGAACTGAGCCGGTTCAGTTGTTACTGTCGGGCAACCATTCGGAGGAGATCAGTTTCCTTATAATCCACTCTCCTCATATTCCTCTCATTTTAGGTCACACCTGGCTGGTCAGGCACAATCCCACCATCGATTGGAGGACAGGCCAGGTAACCAGCTGGAGTTCTGCATGTCATGCTAACTGTTTGAAATCTGCATGTTCACAATCTATGCGCAGCCAGGTAAATGACACTCAGCTCCCTGACTTGACCCACGTGCCAGTGGAGTATCACGACATCGGTGAGGTATTCAGCAAACAGCGAGCTCTCTCCCTACCACCTCATCGCCCCTACGATTGCGAGATTAAGTTGATTCCTGGCTCCACTTACCCCAAGGCCCGACTCTACAGCATCTCTAAACCGGAACGGGAGGCTATGGAGAGTTATATTAAGGAATCTCTGACGGCTGGTCTCATCCGCCCCTCATCCTCACCTTTTGGAGCCGGATTTTTCTTTGTGGGTAAGAAGGATGGAACCCTTAGACCTTGCATTGATTATCGGGGATTGAATGATATAACTGTAAAGAACAAGTACCCTTTGCCCTTGATGAATACAGCCTTTGACTCACTTCAAGGTTCAACTGTTTTTACTAAACTTGACCTTCGTAACGCATACCATTTGGTCAGAATCAAGGAGGGGGATGAGTGGTTGACAGGCTTCAACACACCCATGGGTCACTTTGAGTATTTAGTCATGCCATTCGGACTAACCAATGCCCCTGCTGTTTTCCAGTGTCTGATCAATGACGTGTTGAGAGACATGATTGGTCAATTTGTTTTTGTATACCTGGATGATATCTTGATTTTCTCCAAGGATCCCTCGGAACACATACAGCATGTTCGACAGGTACTCCATAGGTTGCTTGAGAACCGGTTATATGTCAAAGCTGAGAAATGTGAATTCCACGCACTCACCACCTCCTTCTTGGGATACATAATCTCCGAGGGACAGGTTCGGATGGATCCGGCGAAGCTTGAGGCGGTTCTGGAGTGGCCGAGGCCGGACAGCAGAAAACAGCTGCAGAGGTTTTTGGGGTTTGCAAATTTCTACAGACGGTTCATTCGTGACTATAGCCGGGTAGTTACACCATTAACTACTCTCACCTCCAGTGCTAGATCCTTCACATGGACCCCGGAGGCTGAACAGGCATTTTTGGATCTTAAAGGACGGTTCACCTCAGCACCCATTCTCTCCCAACCAGATCCTGCCCGGCAGTTTGTGGTCGAAGTGGATGCTTCAGACGTGGGAGTAGGAGCAGTCCTGTCTCAACGATCCATCGAGGACGGTAAGCTTCATCCCTGTGCTTTTCTTTCTCGCCGTTTGTCCCCAGCGGAGATGAACTACGATGTAGGTAACCGAGAGCTGCTTGCGGTCAAGATCGCCTTAGAGGAGTGGCGCCATTGGTTGGAGGGGGCAGAACTACCATTTGTGGTCTGGACAGACCACAAGAACCTAGAATATGTGCGATCTGCCAAGCGACTCAACTCACGACAAGCCAGGTGGGCTCTATTTTTTGGACGTTTTAATTTTTCCCTAACCTACAGACCCGGTTCTCGGAACATTAAGCCTGATGCTCTGTCCCGCGTGTTCAACAAAGAGGAGGAAGTATGTCCACCACCGGATACCATCATACCTAAGAATTGCATCCTCGGGGCTGTTATGTGGAGGGTTGAAGAGGAGGTTAAGACTGCTCTCCGGAATAATCCAGGTCCAGGTAATAGTCCACCGGGCTGCCTTTTCGTTCCCGAATCTGTCAGATCAGCCGTGTTACAGTGGGCACATTCCTCTAAACTTGCATGTCATCCTGGTATAGCTCGAACCATGTCCTTTCTTAGGAGACGGTTCTGGTGGCCTACCATGAGAGAGGATACCAAGACTTTTGTTTCTGCTTGTCCTACCTGTGCACAGAACAAGGGTTCCAACCAGCCCAGTGCTGGTCTTCTGCGTCCTCTACCCATACCTCGTCGCCCCTGGTCCCACCTGTCTTTGGATTTTGTCACTGGTCTACCGACTTCAGAGGGTAACACAGTCATACTTACCGTGGTTGATCGTTTTAGCAAATTTGCTCACTTCATTCCCTTACCTAAGCTCCCCTCAGCCAAGGAGATGGCGGCCCTGCTGGTCAAGGAGGTATTCCATGTCCACGGTCTCCCTTGTGACATCGTGTCCGACCGTGGTCCCCAGTTTACATCAGCTGTGTGGAGAGATTTCTGTTTGGCCATTGGTGCAACCGTGAGTTTGTCTTCTGGATTCCATCCTCAGACCAATGGTCAGGCGGAGAGGGCTAACCAGAAGATGGAGACGACCTTACGGTGCATGTCCTCATCCAATCCCACATCTTGGTCCTCTCAGCTTCCCTGGGTGGAGTACGCCCACAACACACTCACCACATCAGCCACAGGTATGTCCCCATTTCAATGCCTCTACGGCTACCAACCCCCCCTGTTTCCGTCCCAGGAGAGGGATCTGTCCGTGCCATCCGTCCAAAACCACATCCGTCGATGCCATCGGACCTGGCATCGTGCCCGGGAGGCACTACTCAGGGCTTCCGACCAATACCAACACCAAGCTAACCGTCACCGTGCACCTGCTCCATCCTACACCGTAGGAGATAAGGTATGGTTATCCACCAAGAATCTGCCACTTAAAACTGATTCTCGCAAACTGTCCCCCAAACACATCGGGCCGTTCGTGGTAGAGGAAGTAATCAACCCTGCGGTGGTCCGATTAAAACTTCCTCGTACCCTCAGAGTTCATCCTACTTTCCACGTGTCCTGCATTAAACCGGTTCGCCTCAGCCCTCTTCTACCTCCGCCACCTCGACCTCCTCCTCCCCGCATCATTGATGGTAGCCCCGCCTACACGGTGCGACGAATTTTGGACTCTCGACGCCGGGGTCGGGGGTTCCAGTACCTGGTGGACTGGGAGGGTTATGGTCCTGAGGAGAGGTGCTGGATTCCCCAACGCCAGATCCTGGATGCGGGCCTGATTCGTGAGTTCTACCGCCGTCAGCCTGGGGCTCCAGGTGGTCCGCCCGGAGGCGTCCGTCGGGGGGAGGGTACTGTCACGATCCCTGTTCCCTGAGTCTGTGTTTGTCTGTCTTGTTTGTTTATTGTCCGTCTCTTGGTACCGGGGTCAGTTGCCTGGTTACTGATGAGTGGGCGGGGCTACATTCATCCGGAGCCTGTCATGAGCACTACACACCTGTTCCTGATCTGCGGTCATCCCTATTTAAGAGACGACCTGACATCCAGTCCCCGCCGGATCGTTAAGTCACATAGTATGTGTATCTGCGTACCAGCCATCTGAGTTATATATATTGTACCAGTTGTTAATATTACTTCGCCTTATTATACCTTGCTCAGTAATCCCGTCTGTACTCTGTTTAGGAATCCTGCCTGGATATACCCATCATCACGCCGCCTCCTACTCATCTCTCTCTCCACTCACCTAGGATACGGATTCGAACAATCACGGACCACTTATCTGCCACCTACCTGGAAACTCAGCCACCAACCTACCAACTCCCTATTCTACCACATCCTCTTCAACAATTCCCGATTACCACTCTTCAATAAATATCACCATATACTTACATTGCCGGTCTGCGTTTGGGTTCCTATTACAAATCCTGACAATATAATGGATTTATAGTGCCTTCTATCTGATTTGCAGGAATCTGCATTAAACCATTTACAAAAGGCGACTTACATAGCAAACTATATGTGTACAGTATCTACCTTAAGGCAGTATATGGATAAAGGCTCTAAATGCTTGAATACATTGCATACAGATGGTGTATTATGAGACTTGCTATAACCATGGCTCCTTATAACTACATAAAACTACATAATCCATAGTTGGTTCATAGAGAGAGTGTCCGTCACAGTAGAGAGACGGACTGTCAACACTAGAATCCTGGTCCTGTATGGCTCAGTTGGTAGAGCACGTCACTTTCAAAACCAGGGTTGTGGTTTTGATTTCCACTGGGGACAAGTATTAAAATGGATGCATTCACTACTGTAATCCGCTCTGGATGAGTGTCTGCTAAATGACTAAAATGACAACTTGACAGCCATCTTGTATTTCTCTGCTCACTATATGAGGCTCCAGTCCGTGGCTGTTGTTGACAGATTAGCGCACAGTAGAGGACGAGCAGAGGTGCCTGCCTGGTTGGGTGTTTTTCTCTCACTCAACAGGCTGCATTGTACCACTGACCCGCTCAGTTGGTCCACCCTCTCACTACTACATGACCCTCGTTGTTCTGACTGAGGGGTATTCTTTGACCTCCTCCCACTCATCCCCCGTCTCCTGGAATGGATCAATCTGGTGTTCTATGTTCTGCCAGGTCGGGTGAGCCCACCAGACCAAGAGCAGAGAGGCAATGCTGTAATGTGTCTGGCTCAGCTCATAAATAGTGTTTGCAAGCCAATTAATTTGTTTATAGTTGGGATCCTGGGCCCCGAAGACCTCGCTGCCAGACAGATTGGAGTGTATTTAGCGAGTCGGCGGCCTGGTTAAGAGCCCTGTACAAGGAGAAGGAAGGAAGGAAGGAGAGAGAGAGAGAGAGAGAGAGAGAGAGAGAGAGAGAGTTGTCAGTCTCCCCATTTGATTTCAGCTAAACACCAGACCTTGGCATAAAATACCAAATTCAGGTAGTCGGATATAGAGAATCAACTAAAGGCAACTATTTCCTTTTATATTCCAACACGTCTCAGATAAACAAAACATTTTGTCCTGGTCTGGCCTCAGGATGGATTTGAGCATTCTTAATTGTTCCAGCGTACAGCAGTTGGAGGCTGTAGCTTCCTCTCTCCGTCCAGAAGGTGTGCTGCAATAGTGGATTTGAAGGAATGTGTTACAAGAGTCCCTGCTTTGGCAAGAACCTTCTGTGACGTTCGACACATTGAAATTCCATCCTTGATTACGAGCTGTAAGACATGCAAAGCAGGACTGGTGGTTGGGGATTAAATCAAGAATTACAGGATCAATCTCCATTGCAGAATCGTCATCTTCCGAGTCGGTGTCCTGTTCTACCTGTAAATCCTCAAAACCACAAAGATTGAATGCCTTTTTCATATATGACTTGTTTCAGGAAACTTTTGGCAGAAATGCCTTCTGGAACGTGAACTTTCATGTGCCTTAATTACAAATGTGTATACCATCTGTAAATACGAATAAAACATTTACATTTTGAGCCTAGTTGGTTAGCCACGGAAAAAGACAGGAAACTTCCTGCTAGCCATCATTGGTTGAGATAATGGATGGGCTGGAAATGCCTACAGATGAGTTCCAAATGGTCTGCCATGTAGCATTCTTCTGTCTATAACATGAGCTGTTCAGTATAGATTATCCTTTATAACGTAGCTATTTTGAAAGATATCACAAATATGCAATGTAAAAAACATAATTTCAAATGAAGCAAATCAAGCCTGCCAGTCACATATTGCTGGAATTGTCTGTGATGATGCTGTTGATCTTGCCATGGATCCCAAAATGGTTTATTGTTTCCACATGTGGATTGTGTATGTTGTCCCTTGTGTGACACCCCTTAAACCTTTTGCATGCCAGCATGACGTTGTACATGTTCCAGTCATTAATAAAATGGCCAGTAATTCCCAAGAACGACTTCATCTGGGACGATGACCAAAGATCCTTTTGAAGATTGCTCTGCTTTTCTGGAAGACATACAAAGGACAGGTTTTTTTTTTTCGGATGGTATGTTGTAACTTGTATCCAGTGTTACCACAAGTGTATGGAAATCAAATCAAATCAAGGTGGGATGGTCAATGTGGGACAGAATAGTGGTGGTGTCGGCAATGAAGTCAATCAAGGCATTGGTAGCTGCTATCTGATTAGAATGAGTGGAATTGTATTTCTTTGGGTCAGAGGTAGATGGCTGGGGTTGGTAACCATCAGCATTGTTGAGAAGTACAGGGTTCTTTCTCTGAAACAAGAATATAGGTGATTACTCACACATACTTTCAGGTTCAACTACTAGGATATTTGTAAGAGATTCTTTGAGCAAACATAATTTCCTTATTTCTCCATTAAACTGCAAGTAGGCCTAGTCTGAAATCAAAATGCATCTGTCCAATGCCATCAGTCATGTAGGTTCAGGTATATCCCTCATTCCCAAATGAATGGAAAAGATAAGCACAGAATGAAACCAAGGAATTATAATGCACATATATTTCCATTTAGCATTGAGGCACTGAGTGTACAAAACATTAGGAACTCTTTCCATGAAAGACCAGGTGAAAGCTATGATCCCTATTGATGTCACCAGTTAAATCCACATCAATAAGGGTAGATGAAGGGTTTAGTGTGTCAAGTACTGCAACGCTGCTGGGTTTTTCACGCTCAACAGTTTCCCGTGTGTATCAAGAATGGTCCGCCATTCAAAGGACATCCATCCAGCTTGACACAACTGTGGGAAGCATTGGAGTTAACATGGGCCAGCATCCCTGTGGAAAGCTTTTGAGACCTTGTAGTCCATGCCATGATGAATTGAGGCTGATCTGAGGGCGAAAGGGGGTGCAACTCTATATTAAGATGTTCCTAATGTAGAGTTACCACCCATGACTGTATTTGTTAGTGACAGAGACATGGTGGTTGCATTCATCCATTTTCAGTTCTATTGACTTCAAGTGAGATTCTAAGTGAATATGCTATTAAAAAAAATATACATTTATTTAGCATATTAAACATTAATACAGGTGTGCCTTGTTAAATATAGATAGATAGATAGATAGATAGATAGATAGATAGATAGATAGATAGATAGATAGATAGATAGATAGATAGATAGATAGATAGATAGATAGATAGATAGATAGATAGATAGATAGATAGATAGATAGATAGATAGATAGATAGATAGATAGATAGATAGATAGATACTTTATTGATCCCCGGGGGGGGAAATTTCATTGTCAAGCAGCTACAACAAAACACAGGGCAGGTGCAAAATGCCACAACGAAAGTACACAAAAGACAGATAAAAAATTAAAATAAAAACCTATAAAAATACATTGCATAGTATGGGTGGTTGGCTGAATATGTACTCTATACATTGGTGGATGTTGGATGGTTAACTATACTATACAGGTCGATGGAAGAGAAATACTTCAGTAGCTAAAAATGCGTATGATATGAGCGAGGGTAATAATAGTTGACTTAATAGACAGACTGGGTAAATGAACAGGTAAGTGCATATTTTGCATTGTTAAATTAGCTGTACAGGTAAATATACAGTTATATTTATAGATAAGTGAATACTTGCATGGTTACACAAACTGTACAGGTAAATGACAGGAAGAGATACTTTAATAGCTAAATGTGTGTATGATATAATTTGGGGTAATAATAGTAATTCCCTTAAAATACAGTCCTTAGTGCGCAGGGTTTAATTACAGACAACTGCACATTCGATATACTAAAAGCAATGAGAAAAGGTGCAACTGACAGGATACTAATATGCATTCCTGAGTGAATGACTACGTAAGTTATGTCCAAGAATTACTAGCAAGAATTACTAAAAGTTAATATGTGGAATTTATTTCCTTCTTAATGCATTTGAGCCAATCAGTTTTGTTGTGACAAGGTAGGGGGCGGTATACAGAAGATAGCCCTATTTGGTAAAAGACCAAGTCCATATTATGGCACAAACAGCTCAAATAAGCAAAGAGAAACGACAGTCCATCATTACTTTAAGACGTGAAGATAAGTCAATCCGGAAATTTCAAGAACTTTTAATGTTCAAGCACTATGATGAAACTGGCTATAATGAGAACCGCCACAGGAAAGGAAGACCCAGAGTTACCTCTGCTGCAGAGGGTAAGTTCATTAGAGTTACCAGCCTCAGAAATTGCAGCCCAAATAAATACATTGCAGATTTCAAGTAACGGACACATCTCAACATAAACTGTTCAGAAGAGACTGCGTGAATCAGGCCTTCGTGGTCAAATTGCTGCAAAGACACCACTACTAAGGACACCAATAAGAGGACACCAATAAGAAGAAGAGACTAGTTATCCCAGGTCTAATAAACACATCAGTCGGACTGTGTCAAAAATTTACCAAGCAACAAATCTCTCTCTTCCACTCCCAGATTTTTCTTTAACATTCCAGCTGCATTATTAATGAATGTGGAGGTTACACCGAATACAACTAGGCTGTGATGACTTTCATACAGTCAAGTTTGGATGCAGTACATTGGTATAAGTAGCCCATTGATTTTTACTCTTTAGTCTGTGAGGAGAAACAAACTCTCATAGCCCTGTCTGTGACCTGGATTGACCTAATATGCCATCCACATACTTGTCAGATGCTGTTAAAGCTACCAGGGAATTGGGTAAGAAACTGGAGGTATTGAAGGATATTGGTTTGGATGGATTTACAGTGTGTATAGACATTGTCTGTTCCCCGACAGGGTTAGTCATATGAAAACCATATGAAAACCATTAATCCTTGATATTATGTGTTACTTTCTACTTTCTGAGGTTTCATATGAAGGGCTCTGTTATGTTGTGAGTTCCAATAACTTCTCTCTTCATATTTGTGACCCAACTGAAATCGGTCCTGTGTAGCAAAATTTGAAATTGTGTTTTTTACATTGGATAAAGTAGAGACTCGAAAAGTGTATATCACACACTGCAGTTGAGGAACAATGGGAAAGTCAGTTGAGAACAAGTTCTCATTTACAACTGCGACCTGGTCTTTGTCTACACCCATTCAGCATCGTTCACACCTTCTTAAGCCTTTGCCTCATCCATCTCGTTGAGGATTCACATGTAAGGCTATGTGCTAAACAGAGTAAATACAGTAGTGTAGTAAACAACCAAAGATTTCAAGACAAAATTTGAAATGTATAATATCTGAAAATGTAGCTAGACTCTTACCCATATACATGGATGAACACTTCTCCCTCTCTGTCATGGATGCCATCGTTGCCCTCAGCCTTCTGTGTTCTTTTTTCAACTCTCTGCATTTGGCAATTGCACCGGGCATCTCACTGATTTCAAAACTCGGTCAACTTCTTACGTGACAACAACATTGTTGATCGCCATTTCTTCCCCCATTACTGTCAATACTCTACAATGTCTGGTTCAATTAAAATGTTTTTAGCTAAATCAGGGATTTCCTCATCATCTTATTCATTTTCAGAGTCAGAGGCACGATTGTCCTCCAGAAAGTAGTCCATCACAACTTTTTCTCACTGATCTTTGTTGATAGCACTTTTAACTTCTGGGAAGCAATGCAACACTTTTTCAGATCTTCATGATATTTTTAAAAAAAAACATTAGGAAAGGATTATCTACACATACTGAGCAGATCATGTTATTAACGGAAGCGTGCTACATGGCAGACCAATCCAAACTCATCTCTCAGCATGTCCAATCCATCCATTATCTCAGGCTATTGGAAAGGTTCCTGTATTTTTCTCTGGCTAAATCAACTAGGCTCGCAATTTAAATTGTGTCTTTACAGATGGCATCCAATCTTGTTATTAAGGCACATGAAAGTTCACGTTCCAGAAGGGATTTCTGCCAAAAAACGCATTTTGATCAAAGTAAAAAAAGTTATCCTGTTAAGTAGTGACGTGCAGCATATGCCTAGCTTCTTGAAACAGGTCTGTATGGCAGGCTGAAGACATAGTTTGGGCAGTGATGTATCATATCTGGAACAGCGAATAGTGAATCAGGGAATAATTGACAGTATCAGGGTGATGCTATGTAGTGAGGGGGTACTATAAAATCAGGTTTTGGGCACTGTGTTTGTGGAGCATCGTCTGAGGGACACTGAAAAGTGAATCAGGGTATAAGTGACAGTGTCAGGTAGCAGGGTGATGGATTGCCTGATTAGAGTCCTGGCCGGGTTTCTCTACACAGATGGCACATTAATAGTGGGCAGCTGCCCCCTACCAACACACAACCAGCTCTCTACCAGCACTCATCTCTGTACCCAGCACTCATCCTCTGTCATCCCCTCAGTTCTCCAGTCCAGGCTTTGCCCTCTCTTTCTTTACTATTTATTTCTCTCTTTTGTGTCCAGAATCAATAAATATGCCCCCAAACTATGTGCACACACATGTAATACGTGGTCTGTCGTACGGTAATTTGGTAAAAAAAACAATTTGAAATTCGCTCAGTACATTACCTTCACTGAGGAAATGAACTAGTCTGTTTTTAATGATAATACAGAGGATTTTCCTAAGGTTGCTGTTGACGCATATCCCACGGTAGTTATTGGGGTCAAATTTGTCTCCACTTTTGTGGATTGGGGTGATCAGACCTTGGTCTCTCTCTCTCTCTCTGTCTCTCTCTTTCTGCCTGCTTGCCTCTCTCTCTCTCTCTTTCTCTCTCTCTCTCTCCTGCTTTCTGTCTATCCATCTATCTCTCTCTGTCTGTCTGCCTCTCTCTCTCCATCTCTCAATCTCTCAATTCTCTCTCTCTCTCTCTCTCTCTCTCTCTCTCTCTCTCTCTCTCTCTCTATCTCTTTCTCAGCCTCCTACAATCCATCCCCCCCTCTTTCTCCCCTTTCGCTCTCTCACTCGTTAGTTATTAGTGACTATGGTGGGGTAGAGACAGAATATGGATTTCCGGGGTCAGTGTGTTTACACTGTGTGGACCGGTGTGCTCTTCCAAGCCAGGAGTGTGTACGCCAGACACAGACGGAGAGGGGCCAAGGGCTGTAATTCAACGTCATTAAGAACAACTCATATAATACAACCAATGGCTACACATACACAATTGTAACAACGTGTAACACTTATACAATGCATTATGCAATCAAGATCTAAGTCTACTTATTGAGGTCAAACTACCTCTTTCATAAGGAAAAAATGGAGGCCAAGATGTCAGCTCCATAAAAGAGTAACATTGTGCTTGTAGATGTAGTACGATGCCATGTCAACATGATCAAACACAAGTAAGCCCTAAACTACAAAGAAAAATGCTCAACTGACCATGGCTTAACTGTATGGCTATAACCAAAACTCAGAACTTACAACCAGATCAAAAACAGCTACAATCCAGAACCTTATGTCACCTCTCACCTAACCAGAAACCAAAGGCCCTTGTCTGCCCAGTTCAGAACAGGGATACTGCCTTTGACAATTGAGTTAGGTAGGTTAAATGCCATAGATCGCAGTTGCAAATGAGAACTTGTTCTCAACTGACCTACCTGGTTAAATAAAGGTGAAATAAAAATAAAATAAAAGATGAAGAAGAGTGACTATGTACTATCTATGATTTAGGAGAGGTCGAGAATGAACTGCATTTTATTGTACTTTATATGATGATTTGAGAGCTATACCGGTTGATAAAATGTTGCAAAGATATCAGGAACTATTCTGGCATAGAGATTAAGAAAAACTTGAATGGCTATTTAGGAAAGAAGTATTCCTGGTTTGATCTCTAAAGCTTGGAAGACGCGACAAGATAAGTATACTTTGTTTTGTTTTAACGTATATATATATATATATATATATATATATATATATATATATATATATATATATATATATATACAGTTGAAGTCAGAAGTTTACGTACACCTTAGCCAAATACATTTAAACTCAGTTTTTCACAATTCCTGACATATAATTCTAGTAAAAATTCCCTGTCTTAGGTCAGTTAGGATCACCACTGTATTTTAAGAATGTGAAATTTATTTGCACTAATTTTTACATTGTAGAGTAAAAATGAAGACATCAAAACTATGATATAACACATATGGAATCATGTAGTAACCAAAAAAGTGTTAAACAATTTATATTTGATATTCTTCAAAGTAGCCACCCTTTGCCTTGATGACAGCTTTGCACACTCATGGCATTCTTCCAACCAGCTTCATGAGGACCGCCACAGGAATGGAAGACCCAGAAATACCTCTGCTGCAGAGGATAAGTTCATTAGAGTTACCAGCCTCAGATTGCAGCCCAAATAAATGCTTCACAGAGTTCAAGTAACAGATACATCTCAACATCAACTGTTCAGAGGAGACTGTGTGAATCAGGCCTTCATCGTCGAATTGCTGCAAAGAAACCACTACTAAAGGACACCAATAAGAAGAAGAGACTTGCTTGGGCCAAGAAACACGAGCAATGGACATAAGACCGGTTGAAATGTGTCCTTTGGTCTGGAGTCCAAATTTTTGATTTTTGGTTCCAACCTCAACCAAATTTAGATGGTTTGGGATGAGTTGGACTGAAGTGAAGGAAAAGCAGCCAACAAGTGCTCAGCATATGTGGGAACCCCTTCAAGACTGATGGAAAAGCATCCAGGTGAAGCTGTTTGAGAGAAGGCCAAGAGTGTGCAAAGCTGTAATCAAGGCAAAGGTGGCTATTTGAAAAATCTCAAATATAAAATATATTTTGTTTTCTTTAACACTTGTTTGGTTACTACACGATTCCATATGTGTTATGTCATAGTTTTGATGTCTTCACTTTTATTCTACAATGTAAAAAATAGCACAAGTAAAGAAAAACCCTTGAATGAGTAATATTCCAAACTTTTGGCCCCCAGTGTATATACAGTATATACATGAATGTGTTTATAGACATGATTAATTTATTAGTATTATAAAGCAAATACAGTGTATTATCAGCTCATGTGGGCTGAGCAACCTGAAAATGTATGACATTATAATAATTCAATCAATCAAACAAATCATGTAACACTTCAACAATGCATTATGCAATCTGGAGCATCTTAGAAAGTAGGCCTGCTCTGTTATGCATGGCCCATCTCATAAACAGCTTTGACACATGTGTGCCATGTACGCATCTTTTTAGTCTACGTATGCGTGCCCGACTGCTACATCTGATTAGCCCACTGACGGCCTTGTTAGTACACCTGGCTGAGTGTGTTCTTTTAAACGTGAACAAGAGAAGAACAACCACAAGGCTGCTCTGTGCTCAAACAAAGGACAATGATGCCCTTTGCATAGGAGGGATTTGATTTGATTTAATTTGAAATGTCACTGCGGCAGATGGAGAGTGGGTTCATAGAATTAGAGTAGGTCTTCTGTCTGTGTGCTGAAGCAGCATGTCTTAAGTCAGTCAGGTCTATCCACAGACCATTTTGAAATCCTTTTACAGCCCGATTATCACAATGTTGGACGTGTGCTTTTAAACTAAGTGTTTCCATTCATACTTACTGTAGAAGGACCTGTTATGTTAGAAATTCTGCGTAGTTAAAACCTTTGTAGAAGCTAAACACACACAAGTATACACACACAAAGTCACGCAGGCAGTCACACACACACACACACACACACACTCCCACTCTCTGGGAGATAATAAACCCATAGTAGCAGATGGCCCAGTAACCATCCATACCCATGCAGCTCTAGATCTGCTGCTGAGACAAAGTACAGAGAACGGTCTCTCTCTCTCTCTCTCTCTCTCTCTCTCTCTCTCTCTCTCTCTCTCTCTCTCTCTCTCTCTCTCTCTCTCTCTCTCTCTCTCTCTCTCTCTCTCTCTCTCTCTCTCTCTCACTCTCTCTCTCACTCTCTCACTCTGGTTGTTTAGGGGAATTGTCAGGGGTCTCACGATACGACATTATCACATAGGTGCCAATTCGACAAGTATTGCAATTCTCATGATTCTATATGTTTTGTGATTCAATGTTCTGCTGCAGAGGGTCCAGAGAGAGGCAGGATAAAACTAGTTTTGATCATCATGGAAATAAAAGTGCTGGAAACAAATTGGCTCCCTGTTTAAAAAGAAGGTGGAGAACAAGCTATGAAGGAAACATACTGTCGTTTTGGAACAGGTACAGCCAACTAGCGCAAAAATAAACTGCACTATTGTCAAATCTATACGATATATCGTCACTAATAATATCTTGATATGTATATCTCGCCGTCGGCCTAGAACTTCCGTGGCTTCAATGAGAGGGGGTAGTCGTTCTCCCCTGTCTCAAACACAGCAACACAGCTGCCATGCCAGCCACACTCCAGGCGGCTTCTGGTTGTGTGTGAGCAGCTCACATTGAGAAAAGCTCCAGCTTTCCCCTCCAAAAATCCTACAGCTGCTGCCTGCTCCCTGCTCCCTGCTGCCTACTTGCTGGTGGTTGGTGGCCTGGCTGGTACTAGTCCCAGACACCTCTTTTCACACTGGTGTCTGTGTTTAGGATTCATGTTGTTTTCTCTCACGGATAGCAGATTACAGCAGAGGCAACATAGGCAAGCCACCCTCTCTTTTTCTCTATATTTGGACCCATGCTATCGTGTCTGTGCTCTCCCTCTGCCAGCCCAGCAAGTCTGTGCGTGTGTTTGTGTGTGTGTGTGTCTGTTTGATGGGAAAAGATCCAAGACTGATGCTCTCTCTGTGCTGTGGCTCCTCCGCCTCCTGGTGCCCAAGCTAACCTTGTCCTCCTGCCCTCACCCCACCATGCCCAGTCCCTTTGACAACTCCCATACTGGATCAGTCATGTTTTACATACTTTTATAGTCACTATCTCTGCTTGTGTGTGTGTGTGTGTGTGTGTGTGTGTGTGTGCATGCTTTCATGAATCTGTGTGTATATCCAGTCATCTGAGTATGGCCCCTTTGGGAGTGTCAGTTGATTGTGTGTAACCATGTTATGAATGTGTGATGTGTAATCTGCGTGTCTGTGACTACAAGCGTGTCATACTACAATAAAGTGAGTGTCTTCGGACTAAAATGAATGGGTCCACTATTTTCTGCAGTGCGTCTATAGAAACAACTGCTGCAATCTTGAACAGGTCTCTATGTAAAATACATGTAATCTCAATGAGAATAACCTGTATATACAATATGAAGGTTAACAATTTAACCAAATGAAAATGAAAATAGTATCAGTATATTTATTCCAAATCGACCCAGCTTGGGCCCACTGCTGATTTTCATGGTGCGCCTTAAGCAGTTTTTATTAGATATATAAAGTTTATCTGAGGTGAAAGAGGAGGTGTTTTAGATGCACAGGGAGAGTTCGAAGCAGACAGGGAGTGGGAAAAGATAAAGAGACAGAGAACTTTCTTTAGGTAGAATCTTCTGAATCCCACCCACTCGACTCAGGGAGCACGTCCCAGCGAAAGGAGTGTAAGATGGGGGAGAGATGCCGCCCGAGTCTGCCTGCTTGGTACTTTGGCTGGGACTGCTAACCGCTGACTGGTTATTTCTGTTTACCGCCTGGTGGAATCTAAATCTCCCACCCAGGCCTTTTTCTCCCTCTCATCTGCTGCTCCATGGAATTGATTTCCACCCACTTGACTGCTGTGTGTTGTGAACTGAAGGAGAGATGGAGAGATGGATAGATGGAGGGATGGAGATATGGTGAAGCTTTGTCCTTAAAGGAGAGCATTTTTCACTCCTCTTGATGGTGTGAGTCTCTCTCCACTCATCTCTTCACCTCTCACCTCTCTCTCTGTTTTGGAAAAAGAACAGAGTGAATGTGGAGCCCCTTGTGTTTGGTAGGGTGAAGGTGCAGAAGGGTGAAACAGAAAGTCCTAGGGAGATGGACAACCTTCAACAGAAATAAATCAAACTGCTATCAACAGCAAAAATACACAAACGTTGGCTACGTCCCAAATGACACCCTATTTCCTTTATAGTGCACTACTTTTGACCATGGGACATAGTGCTCAGGTCAAAAGTAGTGCACTATAAAGGAAGTAGGGTAGCATTTAGGGCGAGCCCTTGAAACACCTTTACCTCCTGACACTGTAGAATAAAATAGCGCTAACGTACAGGCTTTCCTTCAGGAGATAAACACATTTGGTTCAGTATGATGGCTCAGTGATAAATGGGAGTTGACTTTCCCATCGTGTGTCCTGTACCTCAGTGGTCCCACTCTACTGTACTTCTCCTGAAGGTTTGTCAGGGGTTTTTTTCCCGAAGAGAAATTGGGTGTGTTCTCTGCGCCCAATCGCTCTCTAGGCTGGCATTCTGACACCTTGTTTAGTGTGTGTCTGTGTCTGTCTGTGTGTGTGGTGTGTGTGTGTGTGTGTGTGAAGCACACTGACAGCTCTTATCTAATACAATCTCATCAGCTCCACACTTCCACAGCATTTCCTGCTTTCTGCTCTCCCCGCTTTTCCTCACCCTCTTTCTTCTCTTCTCCTCACTTTTCCTCTCTTCCCTTTTTTTCTCTTCTTTTATCCTCTTGATCTTTCTATTCTGGGGGGGTTGTGTGTGTGTATTTGGTTTTGACTGCCCATCACAACAAAGACAGCATGCTAGAATGTGTCCCCAAAACGAACCCTGCAGTGTTTCTGTGTGTGTGTCCACTGCCAGTGCTACCATTTCCTCCAGAGTGTGCCGACTGAAGAGCAGTGGGGGAGAGAGAGAGCACCAAACACACAGCGCCTCACCAGAGAGACCTCTATTAAATGTTGTGAAGAAAACGCTTACAGTGCAAACATCTTTCAGGAGTTTAAACTGCATTTGTCAACTGATGCCCAGTACAGTTTCTCTAGCTGCATCACCTTCCTCCAGTGGTTTCAGTATTACGCTGACAAGTATGTGTGTATTTACAGGTGCCTTACATTACACTCATTGCACATTAAATGGCTCTCAATCTGCTTTCTCTCTGCTGTTTAGCATGGGGTCAAACCAGGCCACAAGTCTTTCTCTCTGCTGTTTAGCATGGGGTCAAACCAGGCCACAAGTCTTTCTCTCTGCTGTTTAGCATGAGGTCAAACCAGGCCACAAGTCTTTCTCTCTGCTGTTTAGCATGGGGTCAAACCAGGCCACAAGTCTTTCTCTCTGCTGTTTAGCATGAGGTCAAACCAGGCCACAAGTCTTTCTCTCTGCTGTTTAGCATGAGGTCAAACCAGGCCACAAGTCTTTCTCTCTGCTGTTTAGCATGAGGTCAAACCAGGCCACAAGTCTTTCTCTCTGCTGTTTAGCATGGGGTCAAACCAGGCCACAAGTCTTTCTCTCTGCTGTTTAGCATGGGGTCAAACCAGGCCACAAGTCTTTCTCTCTGCTGTTTAGCATGGAGTCAAACAAGTTGTGTGTGTAGGTGTGTGCGTGAAGCACACTGACTGCTCTTATCTAATACAACTGTGTGTGTCCCAAATGACACCCTATATCAAAGGTAGTGCACTATAACCAAATAATGGTGCCGTTTGGGATGCAACCACTGACTCTGTCATCTCTGGCCCAGGGCCACACAGAGCTGTTGTGTGACTTTACAGTGACTTCTGCTGCAGATGTTCCTGGCTTCTTCCTGGCTGGATGGGGCTTTAGTCCTGTGGATCGAGGCTAGCAGGGGGGTCTAACTGTGGTAGACTTTAGCCTGGTCCAAGATCTGTTTGTGCTGTATAGCCAACTCACAATGACAACAAGGACCAGGCAAGGATACCAGGAAGACACAGGAAGGGACCCAGTGATCTGGCTAGTACTACTACAGACTGTGTTTGAACTGTAGCACACAGGGAGAGATGTAATTCTGGTTCTGTTGTGACTGTGTAGACTGATAACAGGATGTTATTGTGATATGTGGTGTTGTCACTCATATGTGTGTGTGCGTGTGTGTGCGCATGTGCCCGCGTGTGTGTGTAAACGTGTACTAGGAGGATGTAGCAGTGTGTCTCGCTGTGTGTCACCTTCACTTTGATTTATCAGCCAATGAGCAGCCTGACTGTTTGCTGTTCACTGCTGTGTGCTCCTATTGGGGTGCTCTTCTCTCTGCTGGTAGTGGCAGAGGAGCAGCTGTGGTGCTCTTCTCTCTGCTGGTAGTAACAGAGGAGCAGCTGTGGTGCTCTTCTCTCTGCTGGTAGTGGCAGAGGAGCAGCTGTGGTGCTCTTCTCTCTGCTGGTAGTGGCAGAGGAGCAGCTGTGGTGCTCTTCTCTGTGCTGGTAGTGACAGAGGAGCAGCTGTGGTGCTCTTCTCTCTGCTGGTAGTGGCAGAGGAGCAGCTGTGGTGCTCTTCTCTCTGCTGGTAGTGACAGAGGAGCAGCTGTGGTGCTCTTCTCTCTGCTGGTAGTGGCAGAGGAGCAGCTGATCGATACAGTTGATGAATGGAAATTACATAGTGGTGTCATGCGTGCCTGTGTGTGTGAGCCTTTGTGTAATCTGTATTTGATTCAGTCGCGGTAGTTGTGGGACACACACACACAGTCTTGTTTAACTAACATTGTGAGGACACACAATTGATTCCCATTCAAAATCCTATTTTCTCAAACCCCTAACCCTAACCCTTACCCTAACCTTAAACCTAACCCTAACCTTAAACCCAAAACCTAAACTTAATCCTAACCCTAAACTTAACCTTTTATCCTTAAACCTAACCCTAATTCTAACCCTAACACTAATTCTAACCTTAACCCTAAACCCACTAGAAATAGCATTTGACCTCGTGGGGACTAAAAACATGTCCCTAGTTGGTCAAATGTTTGTTTGTTTACTATTATTGTGGGGACCAGAAGTCCACACACACAATCACTGTCAATTGAACTAAAATGTGAGGTATTGGGAGAATAGTAGTGATGGGAATTGCCAGGAACCTCACAATACGATATTATCAAGATACGTATTGTGATTCTCACGATTCTATATGTATTTCTATTCGATACTGATGATTTCATTGCAATTTCATTGCCAAACATATTCCTCACCATATGTCTGCTTTATTGGGACAAGAGAAAGCCATGAGAAAACATGCTTTTATCAGTCATGGAAATAAATGTGCTGAAAACAGATTGGCTCCCTATTTAAAAACAAGATGGAGAACAAGTTATGAAGGAAAAATACTGGAATGCAGGTACAACCAACTAGCAGAAAAATAATAATATTGCGATATTGTCAAAACGATACATCGTGAAAAATAGTATCTAGATATGTAACGGTATCCATTTATCCCCCATCACTAGAGAATAGTAGATAATAGGTAATTGTGAGAATCAGCTCAGTCTGTAATAATGAGTCGTTAGACCACTTCCTTATTATTATCTGTCTATGTGTCTTTTCTAAGAACTGAAACCTCTGCTCTAAGAATGCGCTAATTTCTTCTTTCTCTTTCTATCTTTTTCTTGATATTCCACCTTGCTGACCTGGTTTCGGTGAACTTCTAAGGTAAGAGATCATAGTCTTTTATCTCTCATTCTAAATCTTTCATTATGGCATTGTGCACTATGAACTGAACTAGACAAGTGAGTTAAGAACAAATTCTTATTTTCAATGGCGGCCTACACCGGCCAAACTCGGACAACGCTGGGCCTATTGTGCTCCACCCTATGGGACTCCCAATCACGGCCAGTTGTGATGTAGTCTGGATTCAAACCAGGTTGTCTAGTGACACCTCTAGCACTGAGATGCCGTGTCTTAGACCACTGCGCCACTTGGGAGCCATGAAGTGAGCATGAACACACACGATGCTAACAAGATTCTCTACTGCACTGTACTGTCTGTTCCTCTGATGCTGAACACACCCTCATGCCCCTCATAAGACAAGTCTCTTATCTTCTAACCCTATTATCTTTTTTTTTCAGAATGAGTGTCCTTAAGAACCTCGTTAAGACAATCAACCCTTTATTAAAGACATAGCTTCGCCATACATCCACCCTAAGTGCACTTTAATCAAAACCCTTCCTTCTAAAAGCCACTGAATTGCTGAGTGGGATGATATATTTCCAGGGTTTGTGCACTCTAAAAGATGCTGGGTTAAAAACAACCCAAATTTGATAAATATTGGACAGGTTATTTTGACCCAGCCAGTTGGGTCACTTAGTTGGGTTGTTGGGTTATTAATGCTGGGTTATTGAGCTATAACCCACCGGGTCAGACCAGAATACTGAAATCATGGTTTAGTAAGGGTGTGGCTTTCAGATAATTATGTTTGACCACCCGTAAGAGTAAATGCCATTCCGGGTCATCTGTAACTGTTGTATTTTCTTCTGTATGTTAAGGTTGAGAGCAAAAATGTTTGTAGGCTTACACAAGAGTATGAGTTCCTCAAGTGCCTATGAGTATCCCAATGTTGGGAGAGTACCATTTCAATTTAATATTTAAATAATAATGCTATACATTTTATATAAAAAAATAATTTGCAGTGTACAAACTTAACATGAGGAACAGGAAGGAAATGTACTCTCATGGGTGGCCAACAATAACTATCTGAAAGCCACGGCCCCAATAGGCCACGTCCCCTGAAAATAACCTGATTAACCAAACATGGGTTATTTTAACCATCAGTTGGGTTTTTATTCACTTACCTTCTGGGTTGACCCAGCAGCTGGGTCTTTACTAATGTAATCCATAGGTTATTTTCAGGAGGCATGACCTATTGGGGGCGTAGTTTTCAGATAGTTATTGTTGGCCACCCGTGAGAATACGTGTCATTCCGGTTCATCATGTTAAGATTTCACACTGCAAATTTAAATTTTCCTTATATATTTTAATATACATTTTGTAATATTTGTATTTATATATTATAGCAAAGTGGTAACTATCCCAACATTCGGATATGTATAGGCACTTGAGGAACTCATACTCTTGTGTAAGCCTCATTAGAGCTAAAAAGGTATCAGTGCCTCTAGTCTTCATAGAAAGCAACCCAACTAACTGACCCAACTGGCTGGGTCAAAATAACCCAACGTGTGTTCTGTCCATTATTTAGCCAGCGCTGGATTATTTTTTATCCAGTATTTTTTAGAGTGTGGGTAGTTGTGTGTGTGTGTGAATAGGCCACTCTTGCATATTCTGTGGATGGAACACATCTCACAATAATTTACATGAATACAACAAAGAAATGCAGAGGGAGAAGATGCTGAGCTGATTTAATGGATTCACAAAGATCTAAAAGATCAATCTCTTATTAGGATGAGAAGGAAAACAGACCACAGATAATACAGAGAGTCTGCAGGCTGTTTGTTGTGAGGTTGAGTGTGACTCCCCTAATGACACCCTTTTCCCTATATAATAGGCACTGTAGTGCACTCCATAGGGAGTAGGGTGCCATTTGGAACGCAGATTGTGTATGCTGCCTGTTTCGTTGTTGCAGAGACCTGAGTTTTCCTTCTAATGATGTTGGCAGATCAGCTGAATGGGATTGACCTCTGTGTCATCAGATTTAGCTAATGTGCTGGGTGTGCAGAACTGACCCTGTGGACCTTGCTGACCCGTTGGCCCCTGGTTGGACAGGATTGTACAGGAATAAAGACAGGAAAGGGAAAAGTCAAAGGCTTCGGGGGGGTTGAGTTTGAAATGAGACAGGCTATGTGTCGGCTGTACAGTTGGAGGGAGGAGGGGAGGTGGAGGGAGGTAAGGAATAAACTGTTGTCCGGGAAGTGACCTTTCTAGCTCGGGAGATAGAGAAAAAGAAAGAGAGAGGGGGGAGAGTGCCAGGGAGAGATAGATAGGCAGCCATGCTGGCCATGCATCAATCACACCATCTGACAAACACAGGGACAGGGACAGGGCATAGGGAGGGAGGGAGCCACATCTCATTTCAAATACTGTTGAAGTAATATGGCTACAGGTTCACCTGTGTCACCTAAATCCCATTCTTGTGGGAAGCTGCTATCGACCACCAAGTGCTAACAGTTAGTGTCTGGATAACATGTGTGAAATGCTTGATAATGTATGTGATATCAACAGTATATTTTCTGGGTGACCTAAATATTGACTGGCTTTCATCAAGCTGCCCACTCAAGAAATATAGTGTATAAGAGGTCATACAATACGTTTTGTAGTGATTCGTATGTTGATGTAAATAATATTTGCAGGTCTGTGGTGTGTAATGAGGAGCAACCAGATGCTGCCTTTGACACATTTATGAAATTGCTTATTCCAGTTACTAATAAGCATGCACCCATTAACCTTTTTTTAAATTTTCACCTAAAATGACATACCCAAATCTAACTGCCTGTAGCTCAGGACCTGAAGCAAGGATATGCATATTATTGATATCATTTGAAAGGAAACACTTTGAAGTTTGTGTAAATCTGAAAGATAAGGAAGGGGAGGAGGATGAAAAAGAGTGTTTACATTGTTGTCCATGCTAGGGAACACAGCTGGCACTGTGGTGACTGGTGACAAGTCAACGTTTGGCAGTAAGCCGTTCTGTTTTTACATACTTTACTGTGGGTTTTGTATTATTATGGATCCCCAAAGCAACAGCTACTCTTCCTGGGGTCCAGCAAAATTAAGGCAGTTATACACAATAAAAAAAAAAGACATCACGTTTCACAATAGATTTCACATTAAGTGTGTGCCCTCAGGCCACTACTCTACTCACATAGCTACAACATATAGACAAAATATTATGACCCCAACACTGAAAGATAAGACTCTCAGGAACACGTACATAAAGTTTCCCTCTACTACCCAACAAGTAGTTAGAACCGAGTGGACAAAACCAAGCATTGAATCAATTATGTTATTTCCTACACAGAAGATCATACAACATGATTGCCTGATGTTGTTCTGAACTTCCGATTGATGCATTTCAGTCACTTCAAACCATACTGTCTTCAGATTGATATACTGTAAAAAATCCTGTCAGACTGATTTGTAATAGGCTGTCAAAGCCCAAATTTAAAAAGTAAACATTAGTCGTTGATAAATGTGATATCGAAACCCCTGTCTTAATGCTAATCTATATGGTTGAGCAGACAACCTGGGCACCTGACCAATAGAGATGCAAATATTAAGGCCAAAGGCTCTAATATACACTTGGGGATGTGGGGATAGAGAGAGACAGTGATATTGAGATGGACAGTGTGTTAGCGGAATAGACTTATGGAAATTATGTGGGGAGACCTCTCCAGACACTGCATAATACAACAAAAGAAGATGTTTGTGTCAAAATATTTTCTAATATTCATACCTATCATTTCCCAACTTAATTGGAATGCGTCAGTGCATGTTCTCTGTGAGAGCCATCATGGCAGTTGGGACGTTTTTACTGTGATAAGATGCAATACAAAGAGTGAAGTGGATAGTGTTTTAGAGTCAATGTGTGTTAGAGAGAGAGAGAGCGAGAGATAGAGAGATATCATGGTTGTTCTTAATTACTGTGCTGCCAGATCGATAGCACTGTGGCACAGTTCATTATCTATTATGTGGCGTATTAGAGGGATGAAGAGAGAGAGATCACACAAGCCTCCCATTTCATTACTAATACAGTGCATTCGGAAAGTATTCAGACCCCTTGTCTTTAGAGAAAAAAAATGAAATATAACATTTACATAAGTATTCAGACCCTATACTCAGTACTTTGTTGAAGCACCTTTGGCAGCGATTACAACCTCAAGTCTTCTTGGGTATGACGCTACAAGCATGGCACACCTGTATTTGGGGAGTTTCTCACATTCTTCTCTGCAGATCCTCTCAAGCTCTGTCAGGTTGGAAGGGGAACATACTGACCTGCTATTTTAAGGTCTCTCCAGAGATGTTCTATCATGTTCATGTCCGGGCTCTGGCTGGGCCACTCAAGGACATTCAGAGACTTGTTCTGAAGCCACTTATGCGTTGTCTTGGCTGTGTGCTTAGGGTCGCTCTGGAGCAGGTTTTCATCAAGGATCTCTGTGTACTTTGCTCTGTTCATCTTCCCTCGATCCTGACTAGTCTCCCAGTCCCTGCCGCTGAAAAACAACCCCACAGCATGATGCTGCCACCACCATCCTTCACCGTAGGGATGGTGCCAGGTTTCCTGCAGACGTGACTAAGGCTTTCGTCAACCAGTGATTATCAAGCAAATAACTTTCGGTCTCACGGTAATTGACCATTAATTAACAGAAACACATTTAGCATCTCCTGGCTTCCACACATAACCAACAAGCTACTGATGTAGACCGTTGGATCATCTACATTTCTAATAAATCCATGTAATATAGCCTACATCTTCACAATAAAAGTACTATTTATTTTAGACAGGTCTAAAGAAGCATGATATGGAGAAAATGTAGTCTCTTTCAGAACAGAATAGCATACTCTGAGTTGTCCTTATGTTAGGTCCTGATGTGGCTATGCCAAATGGCTGTGAGTGTCACAATTGTGTGTGTGGAGAGACCAAGGCGCAGCGCAGGGATTGTAGTTCGACATATTGTGTTTATTTTATACTATGTATTACACCAAAAAATCCAAACTACTAAACAAACAAAACACGAATGAACCAACGTAAATAAATGAACCACACTTACTTTCGCCTAATTACCGTGACTAAATGGTCACATGGAATTTGACAGCCGTCATGACTCGTGACCGCCAGTGTGGCGGTAATACGGTCACAGCAACAGCCCTAGACGTGACGCTTGGCATTCAGGCCAAAGAGTTCAATCTTGTTTTCGTCAGCCCAGAGCATCTGGTTTCTCATAGTCTGAGAGTCCTTTAGGTTCCTTTTGGCAAACTCCAAGTGGGCTGTCATGTGCATTTTACTGAGGAGTGGCTTCTGTCTGGCCACTTTACCATATAGGCCTGATTGGTGGAGTGCTGTCCTTTTGGAAGGTTCTCCAATCTCCACAGAGAAACTTGCGAGCTCTGTCAGAGTGACCATCGTGTTCTTGGTGACTAAGTTCCTTCTCCCCCCGATTGCTCAGTTTGGTCGTGCGGCCAGCTCTAGGAAGACTCTTGGTGGTGTCACAACCTGGCTCTTAGATGGTAAACAAACAAGGGAATCCACAGGTTGACAGTTAAGGAATAACAAATATTTATTAAATAACTAACAAAGTAAAGAACTACAAAATATAAATAATAAAAAATAATCTGTGAAGTGAAAGTAAGGTATGAGGGGTGTAATGGAGATGCATGGATGAAGGTTAAATGTGTGTGTAAGTGTTGAAGGGTGCACCTAATCAAAAAACATAATCAACCAAATCACAAAACAAAATGGTGCTAGTGGAGAGAGAAAGAGCCAGGAGTGGGCACCAGGAACTTTTATCTCCTAGTTGATCCCAAACCCAGGTGCAACTTGTCATCTTAACAACCCAATCAGCTCCAATCAGTCTCCAATCTGCAAATAAAAACACAAACACAGAGAAGTAGGCAGGGAGAGCAAGAGGGGCGTAACACCCCCTCCCATAAAAAATAAATACAAATTAAATTAATATTTACATTAAAAAAATTTAAGATAAAAAAAATAAAACAATCAGGGACTAAAAAGGACCCGAAAATCATAACTAATAAAAGACAACACAAAATACTATACAAAACATAATTAAGAGGCCCACCGGATGCCCATGACTCCAACCCAACAAAATCGCCTGACCCCATCCAACCTCAGCAACCACGGTATCTGGAAGCAACATTTTAAGATAAAGAGATCGAGACAGAGCGACAGGAGATTAGAAGCCAGAGCAACAGGAAGGACAAAAACCTTGTACAGACCACCAACCAAAAAAACAAACGCAACAAAGGCGCCTCAAGATCGACTAAATCGGTGCACTGGAAAGCGCATCAGCCACCATCAGACAGGTGACCAAACAAACACTCCAAGTTTGCAAGAGACTCTGAATTAATCAACCTACCCTGCAAAATACCATCAGGGCCCGGCACCCCCTCTTCATCAAACTCTGCCACTGTATGTGAAGGTGGAGTGGCTTACCTCAGATCAACGGATTCCACCAAAAGAACGTCAGTTTTAGCACATAGTTCCGAATTAGCCAATTCAGAAGACAAACAAGCATAGTAGGGCTTTAACAAATTGACATGGCAGAGCTGATTTGCCTTTCTGCGCTCAGGGGTAGCAATCAGATAGCTGAATTTGGCCTGAAAAGGAGAACCGACAATGGGCAGCAGGGTCCAGAACCTGGTCCCCTGGACTAAATTCTCGCGGCTCAGCTCACCGGTCAAACAACCTTTTCATCCTCACCTGAGAGCATGCTAGTTTTTCTTTAGCCATTTCACAAGCTACATACAAACTGTGTCGGAAACCACTAACATATGACAACAAATTTGGGGGAGGCTCAACCATCTTCCAATCCTCCTTTAATACAGCAATGGGACCACGCACAGTATGACCAAAAACAGGGTAATTAGGACTGAACCCAGTGCTCTCGTGTTACCTCTTTAGCAGCGAGTAGCAACCAGGGTAACCCCTTTTCCCAGTCACGTTCTAATTCAATGCAGTACGCACGTAACAATTACTTCAAAGTCTGATGAAAACGTTCAAGGGCCCCTTGACTCTGCGTATAAGCACTAGCTTGATTATGTTTTATACGCAATTTTCGCAAGACTTGTGCAAATATGTGCGAAGTGAAGTTGGAACCCTGATCGCTCAGAATCACCTTAGGTATTCCAAAAATTGAGATGAACTGTGACAAAGCCTTCACAACAGACTTAGTGGTAATGTTGCGAAGTGGATAGGCTGCAGGAAATCTCGTAGCCTGAAATCACAGTTAACATGTAGGTGCTACCAGCTTTAGAACGAGGTAAGGGTCCAACACAATCAATAATGAAATGCTCAAATGGCTGGCCTGTAACAGGAATAGGTTGCAGCGGGACTGGCCTTAACATCTAATTAGGCTTCCCAGTCAGCTGACTAACATGGCATGTTTTGATGTAAGCAGAAACGTCTTTCTTCAAACGAGGCCAATAAAAATGACAAAATTAGATCAAAGGTTTTACTAACCCCTAAGTGACAGAAAACATAATGAGATGTTTTCAAAACTAGATCTCGAAGCTTAGAAGGAACCACGATCTGAACAATAGCATCACCCACAACTTTTACTGTGAGGCGTCCATTTCCTCACCAACAACTGATCTTGAATGTAGTAACCCTGGGCATCACTCCTTACCTCCTCAACCGGAAGAACTTGATCAAATAAACCTTTTAAGGTAGGATCAGCGGACTTCTCTATCACAAGATCACTACAGAACATAGGCAAAGGTAAATCATTTAATGGATTATCAAACTGTTTGGCTATGTGTTGTGTATCTCTCCGTTTTCATCGATAATCCCTACAGGTGGTGGGGTATGAGAAACCACCAGAGGAGGTACATCATGCCAGACACGACTACCGGCTAAGTTGATACCCAAAAATCACATGAACACCATCAATGGGCAGAAAGGGACACACCCCAAGGGTAACCTCACCTTGCACCAGGTCAGATATAAGTTTGACTTTGTGCAAGGGTACAGACAATGTATTCAAACCTATCCCTTGAATCAGGACACTGGTTCCTGTATCTGTCTCCAGAGAAAAAGGTCCAAACAATTTGGATTCACCAGTGTCTCACAGAATCTTTACTGGCACTTGCACATCACTTCCCAATAGTGAAACATAACCCTCTGTGACAAACAGCGAATAATCAGTACTAAAAGGTTTGGACAATTCTTGAGATTGCGCAACAGGATTAACATGAGGAACAGGCCCAGCTAACAAAACAGGTCTTAAATTTGTGCTGTCCAATCTGCAAATAAAAACACAAACACAGAGAAGGAGGCAGTGAGAGCGAGAGAGATGTAACAGTGTTTCCAAATGTCTTCCATTTAAGAATGATGGAGGTCACTGTGTTCTTGGGTACCTTCAGTGCTGCAGAAATGTTGGTACTCTTCCCAGATCTGTGCCTCGACACGATCTTGTCTCAAAGCTCTACGGAAAATTCGTTCGACACAGTAGCTTGGTTTTTGTTCTGACATGCACGTTCAACTGTGGGACCTTATATAGACAGGTGTGTGCCTTTCCAAATCATGTCCAATACATTTAATTTACCATAGGTGGACTCCAATCAAGTTGTAGAAACACCTCAAGGATGATCAATGGAAACAGGATGCACCTGAGCTCAATTTCGAGTCTCATAGCAAAGGGTCTGAATACTTATGGAAATAAGGTATTTCTGTTTTTTATTTTTAATAAATTTGCAAAAAATTCTATAAACCTGTTTTAACTTTTTCATTTTGGGGTATTGTGTGTAGATTGATGATGATTTATAATTTTTTTTAATACATTTTAGAATAAGGATGTAACGTAACAAAATGTGGAAATAGTCAATGGGTCTGAATACTTTCCGAATTCGCTGTATGTGTCGTAAACAGAGAGCGTTTGAGAGTCTGGCTGTACACACAGAGAATGTCCACAACCATACACACACAACAGTACAGAAATGAAAATCATGAAGATTGAGTAAGATGGGCTTAGAGGACGAGTGGGAGATGAAAAAAGCGATAGAAAAGTCCCCCCCGTCTCGTATGAGTGGTGCCAACAAACAGTTCTCTTCTCTGAAAACATTGTGTCAAAGAGGCAGAATCTCACTAATGGCAGTAGCTGTATCATATCCAATGCCCACAACTTACAGTTTACATGGGCTTATTAAGAGTGATAGAGAGAGATGATGACAACATTAGTGTGTAGGCTGAATTGACATTTTAGTAATTTACCAGACACCCTTATCCAGAGTGATTTACACTAGGCCGTGGGGCTATACATTTTTTTTGTTACTTTTTCATACTGGTCCCCTGGGGGAAATCAAACTACCAACCCTGGCATTGCAACTTGCAAGCACCATGCTCTACCAACTGAGCCACACGGGACTGCATGAGTACATTGAGCATGTTATATTTCTGTGATATTTACATAGAGCCACAATATTACAATATTGCATTTCTTTCCATCTAGAGCAGTCTAAACACCATACAACAGTTTACAGAAAAGCACAACGCATTGAGAGATGAAGAGATTCCTCAAACTGTCTCTCTAACATGGCTTTCTTGTGCTGAGGGAGAAATGTCTTCCTCATATTTTTTCAGTAATATACAATTGACAGTAAAGATACAGTATTTTAAATGTTGCATTGATTTAAACCAGTAGTCCACAACCGGTCGATCGCCAAACATTTCTATAAAAAACAAAAACAATGATTAAGCCTTGTGTTCCTATTTATTGTATTTATCTCGGGCTGTTGGCGGTAAGTGCACCCGATTCAGCTGCCCCGCGTGCCTGATAGGTGAAAAGTTGCCATTTTGAACCATTTCATTTGTCTGAAGGTACAAACTCTGCCCGGAGAGAAAATCAGGTGCACTATAGGCCACCGCTGGCCAATCAGATGGCTCAGATTACCGTGTCTGCAGTAACATTGCAGGCATAAAAGAAAGCCACAGCAAAGTTGATACTGTGAGAATTCAAAACGTTTTAAAACCATGACTAGAGAGAGACTGTCAACGAATACAGCAAAGAGCTGCTGTTTGTATGAGTGAGTTAATGTTTAAATTCTTACTCAGCACTGTCAACACTTTGTATTCAACACTTTTATAAGCCATAAAATGCGTTTTTTTCCTATTTCCATTTAGCGCTACAAGAAGCACTGCAGCAGTAATGAATGAGTAGGACAGTGTAGCGATTGGCTTGTGTTGCTATTATTATTAGCAGCTTGGGTCTTTTTTAATATCAAGGAATATTTCACTTTCTCTGTTCATAGGAGTAACAACATGAATTTATGCATGAGGCAGAAATAATGCGGTGCGACTCGAGTTTTGCCATCAGATGGAAGACGATGTCCCTTTTTGGTCAGTGACAGTGGAGGAAAGGGAGAGCGGAGGGATGTTGAGAGGCGGACCCTCGGTCTTCTGCTCTCTCCCTCTGCTGAGACTGACCATCAGATGCATGCACCATCAGCCCAGTAAAATAAAAATAAAGAGCAAATTATTTAAATAATACATCATTTAGCACTTATCCAGAACAACTTACATACATTTTCATACTAGTTCCCTATGGGAATCAAACCCACAACCCTGGCATTGCAATTGCCAAGCTCTACCAACTGAGCCACACTAGACTATAAGAAATGTAAAAATATAAAATAAGAGTGGTTGATCGTGGTTTGAAAGTGATCTTGACTCAATTATGCTCTTGTTTGCATTTTGTTTCTGGGTAATGTAGTGATTCGATTTGACCCAGAGAGCTTGTCAATCCTTAGCCTCTTCCGCTGTAAAAAGGGCATATGTACAGCACATTATATATACACAGGGTAGTGAATATGTGCACTATGCAAGTATTTGTATTCCTGTGTTCATATTTGTGAGTGTATCGTGTGTATGCATGTCTTCCAATGTAAAAAGGGCACAGTATGTATGCACAGGGTAGGGAGCAAATAACACTACTGGTTCTAGCGCATAATGTGTGTAGGAATTGGTCTTTGTGTGTGTGTTTTGCAGGATTGTTAGTGTGTGCGTATCCACCTGTTTTACTGGCCCATTTTCACTTGGAAAGCTTACAATGTGGGTTACGTTATCTCAGTTATCATGTTGGCCTTCTCCATGGTGCTTCTTCTTCCCCATAAAACCTGTACTGTATGAGGAACTAGACTTACCTACTTCCCATAACCTCTACAGTATCTTCAACGATCAATAAACACATGTGTTTCTCTATACACTTATCCCTTATATTGTGCCCTGTCGATAAAATAGACAAAAAGGAACAGCATCCTCTTTAAGTAATCAATCAATAATCAAATTATCTGTGAGCCAAACCCAAAGCTAGACATGCTGTTAAGGGGCATGCTGTTCAAAAACATGTTAAAAAACATGCTATTAAAGACATGCTGTTAAAATACATTACTAATACTAATAAATTAGCCCCTTTCCAAAAACAACTATTTACAAAATATATTTAAATATGTGACCCAAATCCAAACGTACATATGCTGGGCATTCAAATTACTGTTAAAACGACATATTACAGTTAGCTCCTTCCCCATGATAACGTAGGCCGTGAGAAAGAGGGCATCGTCTGGCATCTCTCCAGCGATTCTCCCATGATGCCTCTGACCCAGGCTCGACCCAGGATCTTCTCTGATACCATCAGGTCAGCATCATCCATATGACTCACAACACTCTGACTGAGTCACAAATAGCACCCTATTCCCTATAGTGCACTTATTTTGACCAGGGCCCATAGGTGTATAAGTAGTGTACTATGTAGGGAATATGTGTCATTTGGGACACGTCACAAGGCTCCAGTGATCCCACCCCACTTACAGAGGGGCCTTGAGACATTCATTATCTGGTCCAGTGATGACAATGAACCAATGGGAAAATCAGTCAGCTGGATGGACATAAGAGACAGATGAGTCAATGTACAGTATCTTGAGAATGCATGTTACACATAATCACCTTTAGTTCCAGGCAGTATTTATATGAATGTATTTCAGCATTCATTTTTCCCAGGATTCTTGCTAGTTCCCGCAACCTTTTCCATTCAGCAATAAAAGCTGTAGTACATAGACGATTAGAACTAACATGACGGTACAATGCTGAGGTCACGCTTCACAGAGAGCACGCCATGCCACAGCCCCACGGCCTCTGTTCCACATCAACACTAGCACTATCCAGCAGTGATGACTATCTCAACCCCTTGATGGGGTTTAGTAAGATTGTTCAGATGAGAGGATAGGCACAGAAATGCCACAGGAGACCAAACCTGCATCCCAAATGGAACCCTTTTCCATTTATAGTGCATTACCTTTGACCAGAGCCCTATGGGCCCTGGGCAAAAGTAGTTCACTTCGTATAGAATAGGGTGCCATTTGAGATGCAGACAGACTCGTGCAGGGGAATAAAAGTGTCAGCTAGACCCTTTAAACACGCAGATGGAGAGGAGAGAGGAGGAGAGGAGAGTGCACTGCCAACAGTCAGATACCAGACCCTTAGGCTTGACAGGGCTTTGTAGCAGCAGAGAAGGTAGGAATCTACTACTGATGTAGCTGGGCTATGTGTGAGGAATGACAAGATTCAGGGTTCTACACTAACTTTTTTCACTGGTGGCACTGGTGCTACCAACTTTTTCAGATGGTGGTACCAGCACATGATTTGGTGGCACAAATGTCTGTATCCTTGAGCAAGGCACTTAATCCTAATTTGCTCCAGGGGCTCCATACCACTATGGCGACCCTGCCTTTGTCCCATAATGCACCTGCATTTCATACAGAACCAGTCTAATAATGACTAGCCATTTAAATTAGCATTCACTTGGGGTCTTACATGGATTTGGATAGATTAACTGTAACAGCAAAGAAAAGAGACAGTTAAAAAATATATTTTTTGCTGATTTCTAAGTGCCATGTTTTCTTTTCTGCAAAGTCCTCTAGAGGGCAGAATTTAAATAAATTATTCAGACCCTTTACACAGTACTTTGTTGAAACACCTTTGGCAGCGATTACAGCCTTGAGTCTTCTTGGGTATGACGCTACAAGCTTGGCACACCTGTACTTGGGGAGATTCTGCCATTATTCTCTGCAGAACCTCTCAAGCTCTGTCAGAGATTTTCGATCGGGTTCAAGGTCTGGCTCCGGCAGGGCCACTCAAGGACATTCAGAGACTTGTCCCGAAGTCACTCCTGTATTGTCTTGGCTGTGTGCTTAGGGTCATTGTCCTGTTGGAAGGTGATCCTTTACCACAGTCCAAGGTCCTGAGCACTCTGGAGAAGGTTTTCATCAAGAATCTCTCTGTATTTGACCGTTCATCTTTGCCTCGGTCCTGACCAGTGGCGACCCATCATTCAGGGCAGGTGGGGCAGAGCCTCACATTTTTAGCAAAAATAACATGTTTTTCATGTTATTTTGGCATTAATACGTGTCACATATCAGTTTGCAAACAATGTAAAAAAAAACATATATCATTGAGTTAATAAAGCCGCATACAAACATGGTCTCTTTTTTGTTTTCTTGAGTAAGGCAGCTCCAAAATGCAGGTGTTTCAGCCTAGCTCAGTGCTTTCTGTGGTGGTGGAGCAAGCCAGCAGAAAAATACTGAGTGCTGCGCCGTGATTGGCTCAGTGTTCTGTCACTCATGGGGACACTACGTCACCACCAAATGTAAGGGTAGAGCTAGAAAATTCAAGCCCCTTGGGGGCTGCTATAGAGATACATTAGAAGTGCCAATCCAAGAAGGCTCAAGGTCATTGGCCACAGATAAAATTATGTCGATAGATAGGTACTTTATTGATCCCCGAGGGGAAATTTCTTAAATCACATTTTAATCACATTTTATCTACGGCCTCCTGTGCGCATGATGATCAGTATCTTTGATTGGACTAATCATGTCAACATCATACTTAAAAAATATTAGCTAGCAGTCATCATCATGAATCAAGTTGTCAGGCTCTGATCATAGGGTCTAGTTGTCTAATGTCAGAGCCTGACATATTCTAGTTACTCTGTTTCTATGTTGGTTTTGTGTTGGTCCCCAATTGGAGGCAGCTGCTTCGCATTGTCTCTAATTGGGGGCCGTATTTAAGTTCATGTGTTTGGCATCTCAGTGTGGTTCATTGTTTTGGTTTTGTGCTGCCCGTAGGCAACACCAAGAACATTTCGGGGGTGGTCTGGCTGCGAGGTAGACGCGCCAGTACCACTCCCCATGTGGAACATGGTGAAGCCAATGTACAAATGGGGCCGCAGAGCAAGGAGCATGAGGAGTATTTGGAGGAAAATTTTGGAGAGATTCTGGAGGAAATTAGGGAGATAGAGGAGGAGGTTGAGAAGGAAATGAGGAAGTGGATCAGTCCGGGTCCGGTCGCCTTCTCCACTCCCGTGAAAGAGCAGTCTGCTCCATCGGTGCCCAGTCCGGGTCTTCAGTCCGGTAAGCCCAGTACCGGCTCCCCGCACTCGCCCTGAAGTGCGTGTCACCAGTCCGGTGCCATCTGTGCCGGCTTCACGCACCAGGCCTCCAGTGCGCCTCTCCAGTCCGGTACGTCCAGTGCCGGTTCCCCGCACCCGACCTCCAGTGCGTGCACCCAGCCAGGTGCCTCCAGTGCCGGCTCCACGCACCCGACCGTCGGTGCGCCTCCCCAGTCCGGTACGTCCCGTGCCGACTCCCCACACCTGACCTCCAGTGCGTGTGCCCAGCCAGGTGCCTCCAGTACCGGCTCCACTCACCCGACCTCTGGTGCGCCTCTCCAGTCCGGAGCCTCCCGTGATGGTCCACCGTCCGGAGCCTCCCGTGATGGTCCACAGCCCGGGGACTCCTGTGATGGTTCACAGCCCGGAGACATCACGGGAGGCTCCGGAGTCGCCTGCCACACCGGTGCCTTGTCCTGGCCCAGTTATCTGCCCCGCTCCATGGCCTGAGTCCCCTAACCCACTGAAGGCCATTCCAGGACCAGTTGTCCGTCACGCTCCATGGCCGGAGTCGCCTGTCACACCGGTGCCCAGTCCTGGCCCGGTTATCTGCCCCGCTCCATGGCCGGAGTCGTTCGCCACACCGGTGCCCAGTCCGGGCCCGGTCATCAGAGTAGAACTAAGGAGGAAGCTATCCACTCCGCCGGGGCCGGAACCGCCACCTGCGATGGTTTTAGTTTTGTTGTTTTTCCCTCCCTAACCCTCCCCTCATGTCATTGTTTTTGAGTTCTTGCGGCCGGGAGTCCGCGCCTTTGAGGGGGTGGGTACTGTCAGGCTCTGGCCATAGAGAAGCCTATTGCTTCTCTATAATTCTATGGTCAGAGTCTGGCAGTTCTATATGTTCTATATCTGTGTGGTGTTGGATCCATAATTAGACGCAGCTGCTATGCATTGTCTCTAATTAGGGATCCTACTTAAGTGTGTATGTTCCACTCTCTAGGCGTGGTTCATTGTCTACATGTCCGTGTTCGAAGTAAGTGTATTTTCCTTTTGTATATGTATCGTTGTTGTTTTGTATAGTTCCCATCAAGTTTAGTTTAATAGTTAATAAATGATGTCGAACTATCGCTGCGCTGCGCCTTGGTCTCTCTACACACCCGAGCGTGACATGGTCTGCATTCCTTCCGGATGTGACATAAGTTTACAATCTACTGACAAATTATTTTTAATCCTTGTCATATAAATTATAGATAAAACATATTGGTGCTCATCGGCCATTGGACATAAACATTACATAACAAGTTGGACATCGCCAATTTAACAATGAGAGGTTTGGAAGGAATCAGTGGCTAACTGCAAGCATTGTAAAGTAATCATTAGCCTGTTATTCAGTGGAGTGGCTGTGTGGTCCCAAGTCTAAGATTAAGGGTCTCTTTTCCTTGTTTAAAATTATAAACATTCTGTCAATGAAGCATGATTTGTGCCACACACAAAACAACTTAACTCGGAACTGCAAAATCTGACTTTAGTGAGTTCAAGACAACTGGGAACTTGGGAAAAATGAGCTACGACTGGAAAAATACATTTTGAACTTTCATCCACTCTGAATTGTAAATTTGTAACGCAGGTCTCTTTCTAGAGCTATGACCTGAAGATCACTGACTTCATCATGATTCAACTTATTTAATTTTTTTGAGTTCCCAGTTGTCTTGAGAATGCCAGACATTGATGACAAAGTTTGATGACAAAATTTGCCCAACAAGGAGCGCCGCACCACTTTCCTGTTCAAGTGAGCACAGCACAACAAGGTCAGTCCAAAAATGTCTTGTATGCTGCTGCATAAATTATGAAATATGCCAGGGAGATATATATACTGTAGCTAAGAAAGTAATACTAAGTGTATGTTGTAGTAAATTGTTAGCAGCGGTATTGTAAACACATTGTTCGTGACTGGTGTGTGATTGTTTTATTTTTTATTTTTGTACAGCTTTGACAGTGCTACTGATAGTAGTGGTGGTGCTTGGCTTGCACGTGCAAATTCAGCACACACAACATTCTATAATAGAATTTAGTTATTTGACATGTCAAATTAAAATGTATTTAATGACTCAAATAGTGTTATTTGACATTTGATTATCTGCTTATATAGACAGGTGTGTGACTTTTCAAATCATGTCCAATCAATTGAATTTACCAAAGGTGGACTCCAATCAAGTTGTAGAAATATCTCAAGGATGATCAATGGAAACAGGATGCACCCTTTATTTATACTACGGCCCATGTTCTGAATTCTGTCGCTGTACATTTCAAAAGTGCTGAACAAATAGTTATACTGACTACGTCCATTGCTCGCTCATTAATGTCTTCATCAAAATTACGGATTGCCTCTTATCCGCTTGTCGTCCCCTTATGCCATAGTTTGTACATCTCAATTGTCAGTAGAAACCACATTTGTTTAAGCAAGTCAACCATATCAGCTGTATTTTTTAAAAGGCAGTAAATGAGGCTGAATTAACAGTTCCGCTGTCAGACAAGGTTCTGCTGATAGCCAGGTGTAGCAGTGTTAAAGTGTTGGGACTCTGCTATTGGGACAGCTTTATGTTGGCCCTAACAGTTTGTGAGCACAGTTTGTAACCGTTATAGTGCAATTAATGTATTGTTTAGTGTTGTGGGCATTTGAGTTTTTTTGCCTCACCAAGATTTGCATGCTAAAATCGCCACTGGTCCTGACTAGTCTCCCAGTCCCTGCCGCTGAAAAACCTCCCCACAGTATGATGCTGCCACCACCATGCTTCACTGTAGGGATGGTGCCAGGATTCCTCCAGATGTGACGCTTGGCATTCAGGCCAAAGAGTTCAATCTTGGTTTCATCAGACCAGATAATCTTATTTCTCATGGTCTGACAGTCTTTAGGTGCCTTTTGGCAAACTCCAAGCGGAAGAGTGGCTTACGTCTGGCCACTACCATAAAGGCCTGATTGGTGGAGTGCTGCAGAGATGGTTGTCCTTCTGGAAGGTTATCCCATCTCCACAGAGGAACCGTGTATCTGTCTTTTGTATATTTTCGTTCTGGCATTTTGCACCTGCCCTATGTTTTGTTGTAGCTGCTTGACAAAGAAATGTCCCCCTCGGGGATCAATAAAGTACCTATCTATCTATCTATCTATCCATCTATCTATCTATCTATCTATCTAGAGCTCTGTCAGAGTGACCATCGGGTTCTTGGTCACTTCCCTGACCAATGCCCTTTTCCCCCGATTGCTCAGTTTGGCTGGGCGCCCAGCTCTAGGAAGAGTCTTGGTGGTTCCAATCTTCTTCCATTTAAGAATGATGGAGGCCACTGTGTTCTTGGGGATCTTCAATGCTGCAATGTTTTGGTACCCTTCCCCAGATCTGTGCCTCGACACAAACCTGTTTCGGAGCTCTGCGGACAATTCCTTCGACCTCATGGCTTGTTTTTTTTCTGACATGCACTGTCAACTGTGGGACCTTATATAGACAGGTGTGTGACTTTACAAATCATGTCCAATTAATAGAATTTACCACAGGTGGACTCCAATCAAGTTGTAGAAATATCTCAAGGATGATCAATGGAAACAGGATGCACCTGAGATCAATTTCGAGTCTCATAGCAAAGGGTCTGAATACTTATGTAAATAAGTATTTCTGTTTTTAAATTTTCAATACATTTTCAAAAAAATCTAACCTGTTTTTGTTTGGTCATTAATTGATATTGTCTGTAGATTGCTAAGGATTATTATTTTTAAAATCCATTTTAGAATAAGTCTGTAGCATAAGTAAAATGTGCAAAAAGTCAAGTGGTCTGAATACTTTACGAATGCACTGTACCTTTTGTTTGCCTTTCCATCTAATCAAAAATGGTTAGGCTATCATTAGCATTTCTAAATGCACAAAGTGGTAGACATATGTAGGACTGTGGTGGTCATGAAAATTCTTCAGCCGGTTATTGTCATGCAAAGCCTGCCGGTCTCACAGTAGTTTACCGTTAATTAACATAAACACGTTTATCATCGCCAGGCCTCCACTCATACAAGCTGCATACAAGCTGCTGATCCGAGCATTTTGAACATTACATTTAATCTGGAACCAACAGGACCCTGAACAGCTTCTACCCCTAAGCCATAAGACTTCTGAATAGTTAACCAAATAGCTACCCAGACTATATGCATTGGCCCTTTTTGCACTAAATGTATTGACTCACATATGCTGCTGCTACTGTTTATTATCTATCCTGTTGCCTAGTCACTTTACCCCTACCAACAGTATATGTACATATCTACCTCAATTACCTCACATTTTACTTTTAGTCTACACTTGTTTTATTTGAAGTACATCAATTCCAGTTGGAGAGGTATCCCTTCCAACAGGGACCTCCTTCTGCCCCCTTCTCCTGCCCTTCCCTCTGGTCGTTGTTGTTTCTGTCCCAATCCAGTTAACCTGTGACCTGGGGAAACCGGTTCAGTAATGGGATCAATGGGCTACCAGCCGCCCCTCTTCACACTCTATTTCCCCTCTGGTAAAGTGGAAGATGGAGACGGGGGATGAGAGGCAAGGAGAGTGGGCTCTCTCTTTACAAAGCTATTCCTTTGGAAACACACTTCCTTCTGACTATTTTAAACCTATTTTCTGAATAGGTTCGTAACTGTCTTCCTCTTTTGAAGCTGAATTCATGATTGGATTGGAAATTGTTGGTTGGCAATTCTCGGTTTCCCAAGATACATTTTCATAATCTGTGGGCAATTTTGTAATCTTGTGTCATTGACAGATCTACTTTGCCCTTGACGATGTACTACAATAATACAATAGTATCTCTGGGATGGACTTCACAGGCTAGAGCACAGCTCCTCTTGAAGACATACCAGCGGATTCCAGTAATGCCATGTTAAGCGTTTGGCACTCATTCAGAACATGTGCTTTACTTTCCTTTTGACAGTCTTTTAGTTTTCCGTTTTTCATTTCTTTTTGAAAATGAACATTCTCTCCTTATAGTAGTTTTAATGCAGCTCCTCGAACAAGAGATCAAGTGATGTTGCTGGACAAAAAGATATGAAAGCTGAGTGGAAGACAGAGAGGTTACAGAGATGTCTAGCTAATTAGACTTAGAGGGGGTAGAGGGTCTGATATAACAGCATCATGAGAGAGAGAAATAGATAGATGGGGAGGTGAG